>JBCNJP010000012.1:67347160-67363160 GCA_039602395.1 Deinandra increscens subsp. villosa | reverse complement strand
GGCCCCTTTGATTCGCGAAAAAGAATTGTGGCAATCCTTGATTCCACAAAATCTGATCAACCCTCAATGATGGTCTCTTTCGAATTCGTAAATCGCGATCAACAAAAAGAAAATTCCCAAATCGATTTTGAGTAATTAGCGACGGGAACAAAAGAATGATTTTCAGATCTTCTATCCTCAAATCGAAAGTGTAATCGATTGTGAAACGTGGCTCTGATGCCAAATGTTGGATCAAAGATCGATCGATTACACAGAATTGAAAGGAATTTTACTAGAAACTTGAAATCTTATTATGATGAATTGTGTTGATGTCGATGGTCTGCCCATCGATATATACATACATACGTACGACACAGGGAAGTTGTAGACTTCCAATTTTGACCAAACAGACCCTGAACTAAATACATATTTACAATTTAACACTAGGCTTTAACTTTAGACATTTGACACAACTAACCCTTGGACTTTTGTAACTTAATATATACATAGGTAAATGAATATGATTAATCTCACAGTTATAAAAAGAATCAAGTAAAAACCTTGAGAAACGAAGAAGTTATGCACATCGGAAGTTGGCACTTTTTGACATTTAGCAAACTAGTTAAAGGAAATGAAAACTTGCATAACTCATTCAAAATTTGGAATTTAAACATCAAATTCTATAGATCCTACATTTAACATATAACCATCAATTCCAAGTAGCAAACATACCATTAAAAAAAGGTTTACATGCCCAACCATTTTGAAAAGTCCACTTTTTACTAAATTGGACAGCTTTGAGTACCCCAACTTGCAGCAGTGTTTTGAGTGACGAAACGGAGGTCTTAGAAAGTGTGCGAGTAGCCGTTGTAAATCTAAGACATCCTACTTTACTAGGGAAAAAGAATCAATCAGTTTCGAGCAAAATTGAGTAAGTTATGGCTGCTGCAAGTTGACCAAAAATTCTGGTCAAAGCTGTCAAGAATTTCAACTTTGCAAAAGTCTGGGATTTCAATTCTATGCTAACATTTGATCAATTAAACACCTCCTAACAAGTTTCTAACCATGTTAACATATAATTTCTGTAGTGAACATGTTCATACCAAAAGCACAGACAAATCTCAATCATCAAGTTAACATACAAGCACATTACACCTTATATCCATACCCAAACACCCACCTAGCATTTAGAACACATGGAGCAAATTTATGAGGTAAATTTCCAGATCTAAAACCCACCACAAATCTGACCCAAAACATGAACTAGAATATCATAACCTAAATCAAGTTTCATGAGCATACAAACACTTCATTTAACACATAAACACCCAAAATTACACATGCAACTAAGAAATTTGGATTTCAAGTTCTAGGGCTTACCAGATTTGGGAAAAAATCGCAGGTAGAGGGAGAAGAGAAGAAGATGGAGCTTCCTTGTAGGTTCCTGAGTCTTGTAGTAGCTTGAATCCACTTCCTTGGGCTTGATTTCCACCAAATTCGAAGTGTGTGTGTTGTATGTGTGAGAACCGTATGAAATGGGGGAAGGAGGAGAGAATGCGTGAGTGGGAGGGGAGGAGGGAGTCTTGGCAGATTTTTGGGTTATAAAATGTTACACATTTGGCCCCTCTAGTTTCGTTTTGAACACCTTTAGTACATAACTCATTTTAAATGGGTTTTTAACTAAAACTTGAAAAGTAGAAACATTAAAAATGTTTTCTAAGTGTTTATAACTTATTTAACGTGCAATGCTTAATCGGGATTGTATATTTATCATGTACGCCTAAAAATTCCAATTTACGCATGAAGTCCGGTACCCGAAAACGCAAATTTTGCAATTTACACATAAAGTCATGAATTTAATTCACGAAACAAGTCACTAACATTAATTATCAAATAACATTAACACATATGCAATGATTCAAATAATGGGTCACGGGTTCGCTAACGGAACTAACGGAGTTAACGGAAAAAGTTAACGGAGTTAACAGAAAAAGTTAGCGGAGTTAACTTGGGAAGTTGCAATTGTCACATTGATCGTAGCTTGATCTTGAATACTTGATAATGTCTAATGATTCTCTGGTCTTTATCAACAGCTTCAGAAGACTTGAAGTTATGACATCTTTCACTTTAGCAACCTGCTCAAAATTTAAATAATCTTGGCGCAAAACGTCCCTTCGAGACTCCAAGATATGATTTTGAAAATTTGATTTTGTATCACGTGTTGATCAGATCGAAATAAAGCAGAAGTAAAATATTTTTGGCTTTTAGAAAGTTTATATCAAAACAAACCTAAAATCTTTTTGAGTTTTCAAATTCATGCTAAAACTCATAAAAAATCTTTTTGTACTTTTCTTGAAATGAAAAGAAATTGCAATACAGAATTAGACACTATTTTTGATATGAGAAAGGTCATTATATGGGACCATATTGGTCATGACACACTGAACTACACTTCAATTTCAATTAATCGAAGCACATAAGTCATGCTGATTGCCGGTATAATTTGTCCATCTTAAACTCTGACAGAATCATACTCATAACATCTACATATGTTAATGTATTTATTAGATTTGTTTTGACTAGTGTATCCCACACTATCAGACATATTCAGACATTTTCTTTTTCTTTTTCTTTTTCTTTTGCTTTTTCTTTTTGTGTGATTACACTTGTGAATTTTCACAAAGTATGTCAACTGTGTTCCATGCAAAAAGAAATAAGAACGTTAAATCGTCTACCTTAAGGTCGATCTTTCGATACGCAGATAAGGCCTCGGATTTAACAAAATAAGAAAATAAAAACAAGTTGAAATTGTATATCCCAACAACAATCAGGTCGGTACTCCCGTACACGCAGAGAAAGTCCGATGAGTTATACGAAACACCAAAGAAAATAAAGTAGAACGTCAAACGAACAACAATCAAGTCGGCCTTGTGAGCACACAGAGAAAGTCCGATCGTTTGACAAAATAAAGAAAATCAAACAAGTTTAAATCTTTGCAAAAAGAACACATGTTTACACAGTGACTTCTCATTTTGATTTTCACACTTATTTTCTTTTTGTCATGAAATACGCATCAAGATGCTATCCACATGGTTAAGCATTAGTATTTAATGTATATCACATCTGAATACTTTCTGATTTGCCGAGCCTATTAAACATATCAAACAATGATCTTATGGCTCTTTCATCTACTCTATCCATGAGTCAGATACGTAAGCCAATGTACCATCATTTCCCAATGATAAATTTCTCACAATTTTTATATTGTGTGCATGTATTCACCTTCCTTATATATTATGCATGTATTCACCTTCATCCCATAACATTCATTTTCACAATTTCTCCCCCTTACATGCAATTCTCACCCTTAAAATGAAAACTCTATTTTTGGATTTTCATTTTACAAAAACATGACTCTATTTTTGGATTTTTAAGCAATTGAAAATGCATAAAGACAGAAAAATTGATCAATCAACATTGATACCTTGCAGTTTAAGAATTTCAGAAAAATTTGCAGGTTAGAAATAATTATTGCAAGCAATTTATGTTAAGCAGAATACTCCTCCATCAACAACTTTGCAATCATCGATAGGTCTTCTAGAAGTACCTGCACACTGGTCAAACTCATTAGTTTTTATCTTGACCCGAAGCAACAACTTCAGGTCGACCAGTGTCCTAGTTTTGCTTTGAAACCACCTTTGGTTTCCAGAATTGTGATTGTTTTGGTAACTACGTTTTTGATAAATCAATCACAGGTGACTGTGATGAAGAACCTACATTTTGAACCTTTTGAAACATATGAACAAAACATTTTTGTTTTAGAAAGAATGTAGGTTCACATTCATCAAAAACTCTACCTTGTTCATCAAAGAACTTTAGTTTGGCAGGTTTACCAAAAGCTGGTATCTGTTGAGACCTTTGTTTTGATTCAGCAGGAAGTGAACAATTTTGTGCCATATGCCCTTTTTGGCGGCAAACATAACATATACGTTCAGTTTTGTCCCACCTTTTAGGTGCCTGCATAGAATTACAAACATGAATATCTCGAACATGATCAGAAAAAGAATCATATACTTGTCGGCGGTGATCATGAACCCATTTAGATGTGGGCTTCGAGAATTAGAACCATCAGAAATTTGGCGGTTCGATTCTTTAAGGTTCTTGATGCATCCTTCTTCTCAAAAACTTCAGAAATTTTCCTTGCATCAACGCAGTGGAGATCAACGCAGTGGAGAGGAAATTCTTTATCAGAAAAAATCTGTTCTGAACTTTTGAGCTTGTAGAATCACTCGGGTTGAACCTTGTCAGCCTTGAAAACTTCCCTTTTCACTTGCTTCATTTTAAGCTTCTTCAAATTTTGTGATGTCGATGCTGGAACCTCCTCAGCTTTGACATCCTATGCTTTAAAACCTAAACCAACATTCTTCCCAAAAACGTTTTCCTCAGAATGTAAATTCCGGTGGCCATCCTTTGCTAACTTTGAAAATTCAGCTTTGATATCTTTAATATTTTTCTACTAAAGAAGATCGTCTCATCAAATTTAGGTTGAGAACGAATATTTTCACTTGAAGTAGCTGATTTCTCATTATCAGCTGAAGATGAACCAGAAATAAACTTTGGAGCTCGAGGAATCTCAGATTTCTTACCCTTCTTCTTCTTAGTCTTCTTGTTTTTAATCTTCTTCAGTAGTAGATGAAAACTTAGGATAATCAACGTCTTCAACCATTTCCTTCACTTCTTTGAAAACTTCTCTGATATGAGCAGGGGGTGAAGCTGTCTTATCAAACATCTTTTCAAAATTTTCATCTTTAGCTAAAAAACTTGTGAAAAATTGAGAATTAGAGACATTATTCACCAAGCGATTGGCATCAGTTACTTGAATCTTTGAATCTGAAATTTGCTTTTGAGCTTCAGCCAACTCCTTCTTAGTAGCTATCAATCTTTTTGCAACCTTATGTGTTTCAAATTTCTGCATTCGAAGATTTTCTAGCCCTTCAAATAACTCCTTCTTCAATTTATCTTCGTTGCGCTTTTGAATTTCCAAATTCGCTGTTTGAACTTTATTGATGTGTTGCAAACAAATCTCATTTCCGGAGTCTTTTATATAGTTATTTGGGTCAATTTAAGTTGGTTTGCATTAGTTTTGGTTGTTTTTAGTAAAGTTGGTGTCTTTGAGTCTTGTTTATGTTTTTGTGTGTTTTTGCAGGAGTTTAGTGAATTTCCGAGGCCACGATAAGAAAGGAGAAGGTTGTAGAGGAAACAAATGAAGAAGTGCTGAACAAAGGGTCCTGGGCGTATCGCCTAGGAATGACAAGTCCCCAAGCTATACGCTTGGGGGAGTATAGGTCAACAAAGTCAAAGTCGGTTAAAACCCGACTATTTTGTCGCATTCGAGTCCGGCGCGTATCGCCTACAAGTTGTAGACCTCCAAGCGATACGCTTGGAGGGTGTTTTTCCGGAAACTCAGCCAGTTCGATATAAAATCGATTTTAGGGTTTCAATTCGTGATTCTGCACTTGCGTTCGCCTGAGAGACGACTAAGAGGCGATTTTTGAAGGCAGAGAAGGTGGAATCGAGTGGAGATCAACCCGGAATCATTATTCGACATTCAATTCAATCATCCGGTTTAGTTTCTTTCTTCGATTTCTTGTATTTGATTAGTTCTAAAACCATGTTTAGGGTTAAAGATTCTGTCTTTATGGTTTCTTCTACTTTGATTATGGTGGTTGGCTAATTCTATACCACCACCTAGACCGTATGATGAACTTTTAGTATTTGTGATCTTGTTTGACCTTGGCAATTTGATTGATGTTTGCTTTCTATTCAATTCCATTGATTAACATGATTGTATGCATATGACCACTAGAATTAGGGTTTGAATTAACTTACTAAACTACCTAATCTGCGAATGTCTTTCGGTTTGGGTTGGGTAACTGATTGCGTGACTGTGTGTTTGTAATTAGTTTGATTATCTATTGGGTAATTCATAGTTTAGTATTTTAGTGAATTCCTTAAGTCTTGTGTGCTGCTCTAGTTAGACAAGCCGGGAGGTGATAACTAGGTCGGGTAGTTGGGTTCACTAGTGGATTAGGATCACATCGCCATCGGGAGAGGGATGCCCTAGGAAGTTAGTTAGCTTGCTATTCCGTGTCAGTTGTGTTGATTAGTAGTAGTTCCTGCTAGCTTAAGGTGCCTAAGATTGTTTCGAGGGTGGTTAGGTCTAGTTGAGGTTGGATGTACCCATAAGGTGAACTCCTGTCCGAACGTTAGAAGCAGTTACTAGGAAGAACTTAAAAGGGTGAACTAGGATCCACCAGAATTGTCAAGGTCAGGTTTGGTCATAGATGTTAATTGGGATTTGAGGTCTAGGTGGTGTATTCTCTCATTTTGGTAGTTTCCTCAAGGTTTGCTTTGCTGTCATTCGTTAGTGTTAGTTTAGTTAATTAAATCAATCTTAAATCAAAAACCCAAATCGAATTCTCAAATTTCCATTTTCTAGGTCTAGGTTAAGTCTTGTCTTTAGAGTGTCCTAGGTTCGATATTCCGGTCTTACCTTAGCTTTACTATAATCCGACAGGTTCACTGCCTTAGGGTTCGGTTCGGTTTAGGTTATTTCGGTAAAATTAGGTGTGCCTTAGGTCTAGGTTTTTAGGTCCATTTTATTAGTATTTTTAGTGTCGTTCCGAGCACATCAAGTTTTTGGCGCCGTTGCCGGGGACACTTGGCAATAGCAAGATTAACTAGGTCGTCGTTAGGAAATTTTGAGTCTTTTTGGTTTTTCCGTGTCTAGAGTCTTAGGATTTCCGTTTTTGAGTCTAGATTTTTAGGTTTATTTTTTCCTTTTACTTTCTCTTTGAGTCAGTTCCTCATTTTATGCCACACACCCGTTCACGAGGTCCTCCTGAGTTATCACCACTTTCTGATCCCGACGCGGATATTCATGAACGGTTCCGCCTTCTACGCACAGAGCTAGAGGCGTTCATCATTTCCACCACCACCCATTCCAAACCATCTTCTTCCACACAAACCACACACGACACCAAACCCATCCCATTCCCCGATCTTTCATCCATGGCGGCACGTCGCACCGTCCACGAGCAGGCTAGCGCCGGAGTCACTGAGGCCCGGTTTGCTATTGCACAGCCTGCTATTGCCAACACCACGAATTGGCAAGTTCCGTCCCACGTCATCAACGCTTTGACGCATTCCATTCAGTTTCATGGACGTGAGGACGAAGATGCACCGACGCATATTTCTCGTTTTATTCGTATCTGCAACACGTTCGGACTCACCGGAGTCGCGAACGAAATCATTTATCTGCGTCTGTTTCCATTCTCCCTTACGTCTCGAGCCGCCGAGTGGCTTGAGACGCTTCCGCCGAATTCGATCGCCACCTGGGACGATCTTACCGCGAAATTCCTGAAGAAGTATCATCCTCCAGCCAAGGCTTCACGTACTCGGGAGGAAATCCACTCTTTCAAGATGGACCCCGATGAGCCTTATTCTGTTGCTTACGAGAGATTCAACACCCTTCTGAGTAGATGTCCGCAACACGGGTTGACGGACTGGGCGATCATAGAAAAGTTCTATAATGGACTTCCTTATTCTGTTCAGAAGGATTTCAATATTTCGGCTG
The DNA here is from genome assembly GCA_039602395.1 of Deinandra increscens subsp. villosa. Taxonomy (NCBI): domain Eukaryota; kingdom Viridiplantae; phylum Streptophyta; class Magnoliopsida; order Asterales; family Asteraceae; genus Deinandra; species Deinandra increscens. The sequence continues at coordinate 67,355,545 of JBCNJP010000012.1, read as the reverse complement.
GAGGGCATATGATGGAGAAGCTCACTGTTGATGAATGCAAATCATTATTTGAGAGCTTCGCACTTGCTGAACAGCAGGCACCCGGAGGTCGGAGAGCCACCTTGGCCCCGACTAGATCACTCGCACCATCTACATCTACCCGGGGTGTCAATCACATTGGCTCAGAAACCATGTCACCTAGGGAGTTAGAGAATATTTACAAAACCTTAGAAGAAATCAAACTCCACATCAAAGCCAAATGTGAGCTGTGCAGAGGCGCTCATGACACTCGAGACTGCCCGCTTGCTCCCGCTGAGCAGGTGGACTACATTGGAAACCGAAACCAGTTCGGTAATTCGTTCCAGTCTGGGTGGAGGAGTGGCCAAAATTCAGGATGGCGAGAGGGAGGAAATCCACCTGGTTTTCAGCCGAGGTATAATCAGAATGGTGGAGGAACTGAAGGGCCGACTATGAAGGAGCTTACAGAGCTGGTCATGAACCGAACGCAGATTTTGCAGCAGATGAACGCGAGAGATGAGGCTACACAGAAGAAGCTGGCGGAGCATGACACGTTGCTAAGAAATCAACAAGCTTCGTTCCTGGATTTGCAGCGGTCAGTCGGTGACATAGCGAAGCAGCTAAAGGAGCTCAATTCCCGTGGGGGTCAGTATTCTGGTAGTACTTATAAGAACCCCAATGCTAATGTCAATGCCATCACCACTAGGAGCGGGAGAGTTGTCCAGAGTCCATCGCCGGTGGTAGTTGATGAGGAGCCGGTCGATGAGGAGATCGAGTTAGAGACGCCTGGCGGGAAGGTGCACGAGAGCGTAACGCCAGCAAGTACCGCACCGAACGTCGAGGCTGAGGTAGTGAGAGAGAAGCCGTTGAAATGGGAGGCGGTGAGAGAGAAGAAGAGAGTGAGGTTCGCGCCGAAACCAATCACAGCCGATGACCTGAAGCAAGTTCCTTATCCTGAACGTCTGGTTCAATAGAAGAATGCGCGTGAGTACAGTCAGTTCTTAGAGCTTCTTAAGCAACTTAGGGTTACATTGCCTTTTACGGATGTTATTAAACAAATGCCTAAGTATGCTAAATTTTTAAAAGACATGTTAACAAATAAAAAGAAGCTTGAAAGTTTTTCAGATGTTACTCTTGATGCTAATTGTTCTGCTGTAGTTCAGAATACATTGCCTGAAAAATTGACTGATCCTGGTACCTTTACAATTCCGTGCTCTTTTGGTGATTCATCTGTTACATGTGCTTTAGCGGATTGAGGTGCTAGTATTAATGTGATGCCATATTCTGTTTTCATGCATCTAGGATTAGGTGAGTTAGAGCCGACTAGGATGACGATCTCTTTAGCAGATAGGTCGGTGGTTAGACCCAAAGGAATAGTGGAAAATGTGCTTGTGCAAGTGGACAAATTCTTGTTCCTTATAGACTTTGTGGTAGTTGATACTGCATATGATGCTAGCTGCCCGTTGATTTTAGGAAGGCCTTTCCTTAGGACTGCTCGGGCGTTGGTTGATGTTTTCGCGGGCACAATTACTCTGAGGGTAGATGATGAGTCGGTTGAGTTCAAGGTTGGTAAGTCGAGTGACAAGAACAACGAGTCCGTGTACTTTCTAGGTTCTTTTATATCTTTGGTGGATAGTTGTGTTAGTTATGTCACTGGTGAGGATCTGGTCGCTGGAAATAGGTTGGAAGGTGAATTGATGGTTAAGGATAAGTGTGGGGAGGAGCCCGGGGGGTTAGGTGAGCTAATTGATAGAAATGCGGATGTTGACCCATTAGTAGAACCCGATGAGGATTTAGTGGTTGGAGAGTGTTTGGTAGTTGAGGATAGTTTGAGGAGAGCCACACTTGGTGACATAGGTGAATTTGATGATAGGATTGTGCTTAGTCCAAGTGTGGGGAGGTTAGATGTGATTGTTGTTACCCATGACCCGGAAATGAGTTTTCTAGGAAAATGTCGATTTCTTCCGGGTAGGTATAAGCATTGGAAGGTTAAGAGGTTGTTGAGAGCAGTAAAGTTCAGTGCTTTATGGGGTAGGAAGTTGGTTAGAAGTTGTTTGGATAGAAACCGGGTGGAATCAGGTAGTTTTGGGGTTAAAGATGTGAAATCCAAGCCTCCGGATGGTTTTGGAGGTTGTTCTTATGTTTTGTGCTAATTAATAAGTGCCCGGGGTGTATATTACTGTAGTTGTGTGTTTTTATTTATGCAAATTTTGGTTTTCGTGCTTTTTGCGTCTGTTGGGTTTTGTGTTTTTAGTGTTTGCAGGGAATTCTGGAGATTTGGAGATTGGCAAAGGTGAATTTGCAGGTCAAAACTGCAGTTCTGTATTACGGATTTCGACTATAGGGCCTGCTGAAGAGGAAAAGAGATAGAAAATTTTTGGGGTCAAATTCCAAAAATTCTCTGGAAATCACGTTCCAAGCGTATCGCCTGGAGGTTGGTAGGTTATAGGCGATACCCTTGCATCCTTTGGCGGGCCGGTTGTGTGCAGCTCCAGGCGTATCGCCTGGGGGATGCAAGGTTGTAGGCGATACGCCTAGGGGAGGTACTTCAGAAACATTTTCAAATTTTAAATTTTTATTTTATTTCTGTTTACCGGAGTGCGATGGATCGTTGTTGGTTGCTGTGCTGAGTCTCTGGAGTTTCAGGTGAACACGTTTCTACTTGTTTTAATTTATTTATTTTTATTTTTAGTGTGTTTATTATTTTTATTTCTGCTTTATTCCATTTCACATTGAGGGCAATGTGTGATTCAAGTGTGGGGATGGGATACTTTCGTATTGAGTCAGTTTTAGTCAGTCTTTTATTTTTCTTAGATTTAGTCAGTCTTTTATTTTTCTTTTATTTTTGGTGTGTTATTGAGTCATAAAAAAAATTTTGAAAAATTGTTCAAAAATGTCCAAGATTCTGGCTGCAATTAATGGAAAATGATAGGAACTGGGAATTGATTGTCTATCTTGTGCTTAATTGTTAAATAATAAATAAATTGGGAAATGTGGATAAGTATGGTGAGAATGGAAAGCATTACTAATCTATGATGTGTCGGTAGGCCCAGCTGATCTAGGAGTAGCTTAAATTGCCTATGTGTTTATTGTTGTATAAATATGCTAATCAGTCTGTTAGTGGGTTCCCATTTTAGGAGTGATAGGGATTCTGAATCTGATGATTAGGAAGGAAGAGACCCCTTTAGGCTAGATACTCCTATGTCCTTAGAATTTCTATTGAGCATAGTAGTTAATAATCTGGTTAATGAATTAGAGTGAAGGGGCAGAATACTCATGTACGAACTAAGGATAGTATCCCGTGGTAAGTACCTCTGATGATGTTCCGGATCTCGCGGGCAAAATACTCACGTATGATTTCGGGGGTAAGACCTTGGGAAAGAATACCTCTGATGATGTCCGTTGGTAATTTTAGGTAAAAGTGACCAAATATATATATATATATATATATATATATATATATATAAATGAAAAAATGAGAAAAAGAAAAAAATGATGAAAAATGATAGCTTAGAGGAATAAATGCTCAGGAGTTGCGATTCAAATGTTTAGTTATTCTTTGGACATCTTAGTATCTGGTTTAAGGGAGGTTGGAAAAGAAATAAAACATTAATCATTTATACCCTTTGCTTTGACTGAATATGATTCGGTAGTAGGTTGAACTAGAGCTTTCTTTAGTGGGATCCATAGGCAGCTGAACTTATATCTGGTAATTTTATAAACACATGGGGGCGAAAGAAAAGGTTGGTGGTTGGCTTTAATCGGATCGAAATATCGACAATTGTAGTTAGTGTGTTAGTACGTTTTGGATTGTGGAATTGTATGGTGGACTGTGAAGTTGAAATGTTAAATGTTTTAGGAGTCAATTTCCTGGTTATGATTCCATTGCAGTATTTTTCGAGGACGAAAAAAGAGTCAGTGTGGGGATGTTTGATGTGTTGCAAACACATCTCATTTCCGGAGTCTTTTATATAGTTATTTGGGTCAATTTAAGTTGGTTTGCATTAGTTTTGGTTGTTTTTAGTAAAGTTGGTGTCTTTGAGTCTTGTTTATGTTTTTGTGTGTTTTTGCAGGAGTTTAGTGAATTTCCGAGGCCACGATAAGAAAGGAGAAGGTTGTAGAGGAAACAAATGAAGAAGTGCTGAACAAAGGGTCCTGGGCGTATCGCCTAGGAATGACAAGTCCCCAAGCTATACGCTTGGGGGAGTATAGGTCAACAAAGTCAAAGTCGGTTAAAACCCGACTATTTTGTCGCATTCGAGTCCGGCGCGTATCGCCTACAAGTTGTAGACCTCCAAGCGATACGCTTGGAGGGTGTTTTTCCGGAAACTCAGCCAGTTCGATATAAAATCGATTTTAGGGTTTCAATTCGTGATTCTGAACTTGCGTTCGCCTGAGAGACGACTAAGAGGCGATTTTTGAAGGCAGAGAAGGTGGAATCGAGTGGAGATCAACCCGGAATCATTATTCGACATTCAATTCAATCATCCGGTTTAGTTTCTTTCTTCGATTTCTTGTATTTGATTAGTTCTAAAACCATGTTTAGGGTTAAAGATTCTGTCTTTATGGTTTCTTCTACTTTGATTATGGTGGTTGGCTAATTCTATACCACCACCTAGACCGTATGATGAACTTTTAGTATTTGTGATCTTGTTTGACCTTGGCAATTTGATTGATGTTTGCTTTCTATTCAATTCCATTGATTAACATGATTGTATGCATATGACCACTAGAATTGGGGTTTGAATTAACTTACTAAACTACCTAATCTGCGAATGTCTTTCGGTTTGGGTTGGGTAACTGATTGCGTGACTGTGTGTTTGTAATTAGTTTGATTATCTATTGGGTAATTCATAGTTTAGTATTTTAGTGAATTCCTTAAGTCTTGTGTGCTGCTCTAGTTAGACAAGCCGGGAGGTGATAACTAGGTCGGGTAGTTGGGTTCACTAGTGGATTAGGATCACATCGCCATCGGGAGAGGGATGCCCTAGGAAGTTAGTTAGCTTGCTATTCCGTGTCAGTTGTGTTGATTAGTGGTAGTTCCTGCTAGCTTAAGGTGCCTAAGATTGTTTCGAGGGTGGTTAGGTCTAGTTGAGGTTGGATGTACCCATAAGGTGAACTCCTGTCCGAACGTTAGAAGCAATTACTAGGAAGAACTTAAAAGGTGAACTAGGATCCACCAGAATTGTCAAGGTCAGGTTTGGTCATAGATGTTAATTGGGATTTGAGGTCTAGGTGGTGTCTTCTCTCATTTTGGTAGTTTCCTCAAGGTTTGCTTTGCTGTCATTCGTTAGTGTTAGTTTAGTTAATTAAATCAATCTTAAATCAAAAACCCAAATCGAATTCTCAAATTTCCATTTTCTAGGTCTAGGTTAAGTCTTGTCTTTAGAGTGTCCTAGGTTCGATATTCCGGTCTTACCTTAGCTTTACTATAATCCGACAGGTTCACTGCCTTAGGGTTCGGTTCGGTTTAGGTTATTTCGGTAAAATTAGGTGTGCCTTAGGTCTAGGTTTTTAGGTCCATTTTATTAGTATTTTTAGTGTCGTTCCGAGCACATCATTTATTCACACTTACCAACTCACGCTTCTCATCCAAATACTTTTCCATAACAGCTTCATAACTTTCAATCTTAGCAGCAGATTCTTCAGCATTCTTTGTAAGCAAATAAAGCTTGATTTTTGACTTATCAAAAAGATTTTGAAAATCATTTGCAGCGACTTCTGCTTCATCCTTCCATTTCTTGACTTCATTAACCAACTCATCCCTCTCTTCACAGATCTTGGCATTTGCAGCTTTAACATTCTTTCTATCTTGTTTTGATATTTCTAAAACTTCATTCAGCAATTTGATCTCTATAATCAAACATTCATTTTTCAAACCTAATTCCTTCTCATGTTCCTTAGAAACCTCCAAATCTGAACTAACCAACTTGAATTCCTCGGAAAGCTTTTGAATTTTATTTAATAACAAAGCATTTTCTTTCAACAAACTTTCCATGTTTTCAACAGAATCATATGAACTCGGTGCTGAACTTGTCTCTGAACTTGTATCTGAATAATAATCTGCTTGTTGATCATGAGTAACAATCAAAGCAGATGAGTCAAAATGTTTACCCCAATCATAAAGACCATCATTCTGACTTGCTAAAGTTGTCTTGTTTGCATTACTTGATGACGGTTGAGTAAAACCGGGTTTGCTAACATGTGCTTGTTGACATTCTCTAGAAAAATGTCCAAGCTTCGAACACTTGTAACACTTGATATTTGATTTATCAAAACCCAATTTGTCATTAAAAGCTTGTTTTCCAGTCTTCTTATAATATCGTTGTGACCTTTGAATTAACATAGCAAGTTGCAAGGCCATATCTAACTCATTCAGTTGATCATCATCAAGCTCATTCAAATCTTCTTTAATCAAGTGTGCCTTTCCAACATCATTTATAATCATTCCAAAAGATGAAGAAATGAGAGCAACAATCAGTTTGGCACATTCATCCACCGATTGAACAGAAAAAGCACTTTGACTTGATGAATCTGAATTGTAAAACTGCAACCTTTTGAAGAATCAGAATTTCCAGAAACTCCAGCCATAAAAGCAACACTTGGTGCAAAACTCAGATTTGGTTTAGCTTTAGCATTCATGCTAGCAGTATTCTCTCCCATGATACAACTCAGGATTTTGTAACGTAGGAGTTGACTTATTTGAATTTAATATTTCCATTTCTCGAGCATGAAGTTTTCCAGTAAGCTCATGAAATGTCAATGTAGAGTATTATTTATCATGAGTGAGTAACAAAACATAGTTTTCCCACTTTTCAGGCAAAGCTTCCATAATCTTTTCTTTTAAATCTGCATCGATTTTCTCAATTCTAACTACCTTTTAATTCACTAATCAGATGCGAAAACCGTGAAACAAGAGCGGTAATGTTTTCATTGTCATAATGTTGAAAGTTATCAAATTCTTTATTCAAAACTTTTCTTCGACGCTTTTTGTATTCATCATTACCCTCACATCTTGCTGATAAAGCATCCCACACTTGTTTTGATTTCTTGCACGTACTAAATTGATGTAACAACTCAGTGGGTAATGCCATCGTAAGATAACCGAAAGCCTTTTGTTCAAGCTCATATGATTTCCTTTCAACAATGTCAAAGGTATGAACTTCCTTGAAATCTCCTTGATCAGTCGGATGTTGATAAAGCTTCTTGATTGAAATCCACAAATCGTTATCATTCGTGCTTATGTAAGCAGAAAATCGTTGCTTCCAATTCTGATAATCTTCCAACTTCGACAACTTGGGAACTTTCTGATTTGTTCAAATTTCGTTATCAAAATTCATCATGGTCTGCATCGCACTCTGCATCGCGGCAAAAGCTTGAAATTCCAACATCGTAGAAAATTTCAAAAATCTGATTGGCCGAACTCTTCCCCGAACCTTAATAATGTCCCGAACCTTCACCGAACCTCGAACGAACCCTTTCCAAAAATAATACCACCGAACTATTTCCGAACCCTCAACGAACTCTCAAGGAATTCTCAACGAACCTCTTCCGAACAGAAAACAAGCCGAACTTTGAACGAACCGTAAACTAACCAGAAGATAATCCAAACACTCAACGAACCCTAGGCGAACTCTAAGTTTGGAGCAGTTATTCCGAAGAACCTCAAGTTCGGATGACGGTTAGTCCGAACAGCAACATAGTTTTCTCAAAAAAATTCGAATTTGGACTAAATTTGACGAAACTCGCAGCAGTTAATCAGAAAAAGTGATGAAGAACGATTTAGGAGCAAACTTTACACAGAAAACTTGATAGATTTGATTGAACTCACGTAAACACACTCGAAAACACCAAAACGTTTCAAAATTCTGAAAATAGCAACCACAAATCAGTAGAATGAACCAGAAAGTTCAGATACCACTTGTAAAAGTTGTGAGCATCGGATCGTCCACTCAATTTAGCTATTCGGATACGAAATGAGTAATTATAATGATTTTTATTGATCTATAGAAGAACAATTACATCAGAAACACAGAGAACAGACACAGAGAATACACCACAGAAACACACACTTAAGAATATTTCTCACGCTCAGCATTGTCTAACAAAAAGAACGAACATGTATATATATTGACCTGCTGAACCTCAGCCGAACCTAAGGTTCGCCCTGATCCGAACTCCAGGTTCGGACCAAGTTTGGCTAGTCACACTTTGGCTTGAACTTTTTCTTGACTTGATGCAACTCGATACTTCACACGACACACAGATCAGGTATCAACAAACTCCCCCTCGTCGTGTGCAGTATCTTTTCAACATCATCACAAAAGTATCTTCAATCAAACTCCCCCTTAAGTGTAGAATCCGTTCGTCTAATGAAATGAATCTTCG
>JBCNJP010000012.1:67330639-67346660 GCA_039602395.1 Deinandra increscens subsp. villosa | reverse complement strand
TTGTGTATTAAGTGAATAATCAGTTGATTCTAATGCTTATAATATTTTAATTTACTCTTATATGTAGTTCTCAAATTCTGTTAGAAGACTTATAATAGCTTCTGATTGTATCTGGGATGTTTTATCATCTGAAATGGCAGATTAATCTTGTCGTGGGTTTCCTGCAGAACTTGCCTCCAAGCTTGTTGTCAAGGTGCTGTCAAACTAATGATGCATACCTCGAGCACTGATTTTTGGAAAGGGCAAGGTATTTGGGCGTCTGGCCTTATTTTTAGAAATGGCAATGTAATCTAAAATAGTTACTATGCATTTGAGCACTGATTTCCATGGACTATTTTGGCACTAGACATTAGAAATCTGGAATTTTTACTTAAATTTTGGGGACTCCTGTTCATATTTTCAATACTCACGATGGGACACTTTTGCACGAGGTAGTCGTTAATTTAGTTAAGTTTATTATTGTTATTGGAGCTGTGGTATAATGGTATTTAATGTTGTTGTAATTTGACTAAAGTTATACATTCTTTTGATTAAAATGAAGCATTCTTGTTTAACTTAAAAGTTTATTATTAATGTAGATATATGAATTCTGATGCACGTGAGGTGGGGTGCAGATAGAGCTGAATTATATAGTCTTTCATTTTCTCCTATAGGCGAGTGGCTAGCGGTCTCAAGTGACAAGGGAACCATTCATGTTTTCAGTGTGTCCGCTGCCAATAATCAGGACCACAGTCCCGCTGGTTCTCCTGCTAGCTCCCCTCGCACTCTCATTAAATTTACAGAATTTTATAACACCACTATGCCGATAATCAGAGCTCGTTGTTCGTGTTTGTTGTGCCCAAACAGGAAGGCGACGCAGGGATATATACTTAGAGGTTTATTAATGATAATTGAAACAGTGTTTATTACATGAAAGCTATGGTACTGGAAGCTATTAGACGGGTCCTCTAAGAGGAGACCCATTAGGGGTAAGTTTTTGTTTCATGCTTGGTTTTTAACCATGAAGATATAGTCCGAGGGTTTATATTCGTTATGTTCTTCAGCATTTTCACATGGCCATCTTAGTAGCATACGTGCGACCAAGCTCTAAGTGGGAGATCATCAAGGTAATTCATGATCACCACTTGTGTCAAAGAGTTAAATTACATGATTATCTAATATTATGTTATTAATAATGGCATGTCAATTTGCTTTCGTCGGGGTCAGTATTCTTCTGAACATCAAAAGGGCCAACATCTCTACCCGTCTTATAGGATTGGAACTTAAGGGTGCATTTAGTTTTCTGGTAAATTTTTTTTCTATTTAAAATTATCATACATAACCGATGCATTATGCAAACACTTGACACACATGTTACAAGTGTCGTGTGATAACATTGGATTTTGTAACTACTAGCTAACTTCGTATATATGTTTCAGAAACTGTAAAGGCCTTGTAAAATGTAAATCATTATCTCTATGTGAAGTTTTGTGCCTCATTAAAGGAAGTGTTTTCTCTTTGACTTTTTTTTTATGTATTGTGTTTCTTAGATCGGGGAAATAAAGTAGAATACGCATATGATAATTCTGATGAAAATAGTGAAGAATGTGGAGCAACTTACATGGCAAACTTCATTTTTTGGTCGGGACCCGAAGCAGTGTTGTATCAATGTAAAAACTTGTGTGGTTAACTTTGTAATTCTTAATTATTAGTTGCGTCAAATGCAATTTTCAATATATATATGAAATGCATTATTTTGCTATAAGTGTATTTTTATTTTATATTATCAGGTTAATTGTCATTTAATATAGAAATTAGTGATTCTATTAGAATTCATTTTTTTATTTTTAAATTCATGACGTGCAAAAATGCGTGTCATAAGCAGATTTATGATGGGGCTTCCTTGACGTGTATTTTATGACACGCATTACGCATCATAAATGTGAGTCATACAAGGATGGCACGCATTTTGCGTGTCATAAAGCTTCTTGACATGGCTTTACTTGACACACAAATGCGTGTCATCTGGATCCTTTCTTGACACACACTGCGCGTCAAGAAAACTGTTTTTTTGTAGTGGTGCCTATTGCCATCCATAATTGGTAAAGATATCAAAAAGAAGATGAGAAACATCTTTATCATGGTTTTCCTATGAATAACAAAATTAACTTCAAAATCAAAACAAAGCCAATACTCACAATGTGAATATTTGAAAAGGTTAGCGGTAGAATTAGAACCGTAGTCGTTGATGAATGAAGTCACTTAAGTATACTCGGAATTGAGGTGTCAATGTACATATATTGTTTAGGACACTATGAATTGAAGTTGCTTTTTTTTCATCCTCCTTTGTTTCTCTAACCTTTGTTAATAGTGTTAAGATACGATATATTTTGGATTTTCAATCTTAAATGTTTTATATAACATTAAATTATGTAATTGTGCATATAACATTGTATTTGGCATATCTTTATAATTTTCGATATTGCTATTTTTTTCTTTATTTAAGTACTTTTACAATTGAGTACATTATATTTTATATTAGAAAACAAATTAAAACCTCAGCCGTATGATATACAGGTTTCAAAGACATATATATATAGGGTGAGGTTCATTGTTGACCTTGTAGACCTCTATATTGCTCTATAAAACTCACTAAAATTATAAACTCATTGCTGTTGAGTTTGGTTTTTTTATGCGATAAGTTTTTATTAATAAAAAATAAAACCTAGAAAGTTGTTGGAGACATTGAAATATAATTGCTGTTAAAAAAGTTATATTTTTCTATAAAACTCACTAAAAATCATAAAACTCATTAATGAGTTTTAAAACGCACTACAACTTTAAAAATCGATGTTCTATAAAACTCATTAAAAATTATAAAACTCACTCTTAAGTTTAAAACTCACTGTCTTCTTTAGAACTCATTGTTTTTAATACTCACCGCAACTTTAAAAATCGACGTTCTATAAAACTCACTGAAAATTGTAATTTCAAATTGAGAAAATAAAAAATAAAGAAAAAACTAAAAACGTTAGAAATAAACCCTAAATTAAAACATAAAGATAGAAATATGACAAAATAAAAAAAAAAAATCAAGTTCAACAGCAATAAGTTTTATAATTTTAGAAATATACTTGGGAATCGGAGGCGGACATGCGAAGGAAGTACCCCCCCCCCCCCCATCTTTTTTAGCCTTAGCGAATTCCAGGACAGAATTCTTTTTACGGGGAGAGGTTATAACACCTCTAGTAAAACGACGAGAACGAACGTAAAATTTTAAAAGAAAAATAAAAGAAAAAGTGAAAAGTTGACACATGCGGACCACATGTGTCTCCTGGTACCCTTATGCGGTCCATATGTGTGTCGGATCTACGGGGCGGTTTGCGGGTCAGCGGATCAGGATCCGCGTGTGTTTCTGAGTCTATGTGGACCGCATGGACTCTCTTGTGCACCTCATGAGGTCCGCATGTCGCCCAGAACTATAAAATTTGTTTTGCCTCATTTCTGTCCTTTGCTCGGTTTTCTTGGAGAGAACTCTCTCCTTCCGTCCCTTAGACCCCTGAGAAGTCCATCTCTGGCCAGAGGAAGCTTCGGGTGTGAAGTTCCAAGCTCAAGCACATCCCAAACAACTCGGGTAAGCTTCTAACCCGCTCGTTTCTCCATTTTAGGCATGGTTTAGTTATGATACTCTACTGACCAAAAGTTGTTAGGGTTCCAGGAGGGCTTGCATGTCCGATCAAGAGCGACCTAGAGGCATTAGGAGCAAATTTGAGGCGATCAAAGGTTAGTCCATGCTCGGTTTTTTTCTAGATTGCCGAATTCACAACCTAATCTGGGTTTTGATGATACATGCAAGGTCATATATGTTCTCTAGAACTTGAGTAAGAGCTGGAAATCAAAAAAACCCTATTTAGATCACTTTAGTACAAGTCTTGTTGCTAAAGGTACAAGTCCTTTATACATGCATGTTACTTTTCGGGTTTAGTATTTGCATCAGGAAGTCTTGCCTAGGAAACCTATAAAATCTCAGTGAGAAAAGTGTCACAATATGAGGATTGGTAAATGGGTAGAGGCTTTGTTTGTAATTTTGTGTTTAGAAACCCGAAACCCGAGTTACGAGACTTTTGTCAAATGAGTGTAGACACCCAGATGTTCCAGTAGCATTTTGAAGGTTAAAATAAGTCTAAAACAGTTCCTAAGTGATATTTGACAAGTTGGAATTAAAAGAAATGGTAAAACCCGCTTGTAAAATGATTTCGGGTAACGTTTGGATCAAACCGGGACTTATATTTTGAGAATGGTATGACCTGAGGGTCTGAGAATTTGTGTTTTGGCTACTGGAATATGTTGGAATAAAACAACGTTGTCGAAACGAGCCAAAAATGAAAAATGGTAAAAATCTGCTAAAAGACAAAATAATCGATGAGGACCGCATGTGGGTTTTTGGGTGTTCCATGTGGTCCGCATCCTAGAAAAGTCAGCCATGGTCAATGACTCGCCATGCGGACCGCATGGTTGGTCTCTAGGGTTTTATGCAGTCCGCATGCTACGTCAGGCAGTTTTGTCACTTTTGTTTGTTTGGTGTTTTGGGAAATATCGAGCGACCCAGTTTGATTATTTTTACGAGTATGGGCATAATGGTTTCCAGTAATGATATTGTAATTCCCGTTTGGGGCCCTATGATCTCTTCAGGTGTTTGTTGTCCGCTCGGTATGTTCCTGGGAGTGTTGTTAAACCTCCCGTTTGTTTGTGGATTGTTGTTACCAATTGCTTGAACATTTATAGTTACGGATAGGTTCTGTTATAATTATATCATTATAATAGACTTGCCACTGTGATACACTTGGACTTTGGAATCTCATACACTGTGACGCTTGTTTGATCCGCCACTTGTTAATCAGTGAGTTTATAGCTTTTCCCCCTACTTTAACTTTTAACATTTTGGGGTGTACATGAACCATGTCAAACTATTGCTTGTTTGTTTGTTACTGCGCTTAGGTATTTGTTACCGTGTTATAAATTAAACTCGCATGTTACAAGACGTTCATGTTGATTAGTATGGTTAATTTGGATTGCTGAATTCCTTTCCTCAACCTTATCGGGTCGCAAGCCATCTAATCGCCAGAAAATAATCCACACAGTCACCTTAGCCTCTCTTTGGGAAATTTGGAACGCAAGAAACCGGAAAGTCTTCAGCGGTTTAAACACTCATCCCGGTCGTATCGCGGAAGACATCAAAGCAACCTCGTTCCTTTGGCTCACAATCAAGTCCAAAGTAGCAGGAATTAGATGGGAGAATTGGTCAAGTAGCGCGGCTGTTTTGTAATCTTTCTTTTTGTATTTTGTTGTCTCTTGTTTCCCTCTTTTGTCTAGCTTCTTGCTAGCGTTCTTAATAAATTTGCTGCTTAAAAAAAAAAATTGGGCATGAGTTTTAGGCCACAAAGACATATATTGCACCAACACAGCTGTAGAGGTAGATCAAGGTGTCTCATACCTATTTGTTGGACCCATTAGGGGTCGGGTTATGGTGTATATGCCTAGTCCACAAAGAGAGGCGTGCGGCCGTAGGATCGGGAGACTAACCGAGACCCTCTATGTTGCACATCCATCCCAGAGGAAACTCATTGCCTTAAATGCCCACTATCGTAAAACCTCTGACCCACCTATAATTAATGATAAACTTTCAGATAGTTATAAAAATACATAATTGTTGTTAATTGTGATTGTATTTATAGTTTTTTTTAAACTCATCCGTGTAACACACGAGGGTAAAAAAACTAGTATATAAATATATATATATATATGGAGATGATCATTTGAGAACTAATTGGTTTTGAGAACTTTTGAGAACCATTCTAAGCCACTAGTTTATATATATGGACCCCCTCCCCCCCCCCCCCCCCACATGAATTATAATGGTCCCACCTGAAATTAGTGGTTGAGATTTGATCCTCAAAAGTTATCAAAATAAAGGTTGAGATTTGATTCTCAAAATAAAAGGTTTTAATTTGAACCTAACCCTATATATATATATATATATATATATATATATATATATATAGAGTCGAGTTACGCTACATCAAGCAAAAACGCTACATCAATGCGGATTGATCTGGGGCGTCCATCAAGATCATCCAACAGCCAAGATCTATGGTGTTTTCGCCTATGGCGTTTTCGGGGGGTAAAAAAACACCATAGATCCTGGCTGTTGGATGATCTTGATGGACGCCCCAGATCAATCCGCATTGATGTAGCGTTTTTGCTTGATGTATTTTACCCCAAATCTATATATATATATATATATAGGGTGAGGTTCATTGTAGACCCCTTAAAAAGTGTAAACCCTGTAGACCCCTATATTGTTCTATAAAACTCACTAAAATTATAAAGCTCATTGTTGTTGAGTTTAGTTTTTTCTTTATGTGATAAGTTTCTAAAAATTAAAAAAGAAAACCTAGAAAGTTGTTGGAGACATTGAAATATAATTGCTGTTAAAAAAGTTATATTGTTCTATAAAACTCACTAAAAATTATAAAACTCATTGCTGAGTTTTAAAACTCACTGTTGTGTTTAAAACTCACTACAACTTTAAAAATCAATGTTCAATAAAACTCATTACAAATTATTAAACTCACTCTTAAGTTTAAAATTCATTGTTTTTGAAACTCACTGCAACTTTAAAAAATCGATATTCTATAAAACTCACTGAAAATTATAATTTCAAATTAAGAAAGTAAAAAAATAAAGAAAAAACTTAAAACTTTATAAATAAACCCTAAATTAAAATATAAAGATAGAAATATGACAAAATAAAAATAATTAAAAAAATAAAACCAAATTCAACGACAATGAGTTTTATAATTTTTAGTGAGTTTTATAGAACAATATAGGGGTCTACAGGGTCTACACTTTTTAAAAGGTCTACAATGAACTTTTGACTATATATATATATATATATATATATATATATATATATATATATATATATATATATATATATAGAGGAAGGATAAAATGAAAACCTCTCCGAGTTTGGAAAACCGTGAAAACCAAGCTAAAAAATTCGATTTTTGTTCTGATTTTTTTTATGGTGATTCTCTAAGTTAAAAAGACCCCCTTTATGCAAAAAAATAAAAAAAACGCCTAGTCAAATTTTTTTAAAAAAATATTTTATAACTGAGGTTACATATGTAACAGTTCCCTGTTACATATGTAACAGTACCCTGTTACATATGTAACCTCAGTTATAAAATATTTTTTTAAAAAAAATTGACTAGGCGTTTTTTTTATTTTTTTTCATAAAGGGGGTCTTTTTAACTTAGAGAATCACCATAAAAAAATCGAAACAAAAATCGAAATTTTTAGCTTGGTTTTCACGGTTTTCCAAACTCGGAGAGGTTTTCATTATATCCCTCCCCTATATATATATATATATATATAGGGTAAGGTTCATGTGAAAACAACTTTTATTGCGAAAACACGAAAACAAATATTAAAACCTCTATAACTTTTTCATACGTTAATATTTTTTAAAACAAATTGCACCAAAATCCTTAAAATTATGTTATCTTTAGTTCTGGAAAAAAACTAAAAAAAAAATCAAGTTTTTTTTAAAAAATTATTTTTGCACAGGTGCAATAATTTTTTTATTATTACTGCACATATGCAATAATAATTAAAACCTTTATAACTTTTTCATATTTTAATTTTTTTTATAAAAAGTTGCACCATAAATCTTATAATTCTGTTATCTTTAATTTTGGAGAAAATAAAAAAAAAGTTCAACGTTTTTTTATTTTTTATTATTGCACATGTGCACTAATTATTATTGCACATGTGCAATAATATTAAAACCTCTATAACTTTTTCATACGTTAATATTTTTCATAAAACATTACACCATAAATCTTATAATTCTGTTATCTTTAATTCTGGAAAAAGTTAAAAAAAATTAACGTTCTTTTTGTTAATATTGCACATGTGTAATAAAATTAATACGTATTATTGCACATGTGCAATAATAAAAAATCACGAAATTTTAAATGTTTAATTTTTTTTCCCAGAATTAAAGGTGACATAATTTTAAGACTTTTGGTGCAAATTTTTTTAAAAAATATTAACGTATGAGGGAGTTATAGAGGTTTTAATATTTGTTTTCGTGTTTTCGCAATAACATCTTGTTTTTATTTGATCATTTCCTTATATATGGTATATATATATATATATATATATATATATATATATATATATATATATGTTGTTTAGATTCATTAAGATTGGAACCTTCCACAAGTTTCTGCCCTGCTGAAGTTTACCATATTAAGCCAAACATTGGCTACTTGATAAGGCCAAAAATTTAGTCTGTTTGAATAGTTGATCAAGTCCAAAATTTGAATACTTTTTTTTGTATATTTTTTTATGGATCAAAAAAGATTTAGGATTGCATCTTATATGCAGACACTAGGAATGTTTGATAGTTCAAGTTTATTAGTTTATGTAGCTCCATTTCTTTTAGGACACACATACATGGATTAATAGCACCCCTAGCTTGAATTTTGTGATGTATGTGAACCATTGAATTTTACAGTAGTCCAAAATTTACAATTGTTTTTATCTCTTTTTAGTTCATGAATAAATATACAAGAGGTATTAATGCTTAAGCAGGTTGGATAATATGCCCCATTTACTCAATGTGAGTAGAAATTAAGATGGGACTTGGAATCTGGGACTTGAAGTATAGGTTGGATAATAGGCCCTATTTACTCAATGTGAGTAGATATTAAGATGGGACTTGGAATCTGAGACTTGAAATATGACGCGGGTTTGAACTTTTAGTAGATATTGATCAATTAAGTATCCACTAGATTTGATGGAAATTCTTTGGATGTAATTTATTTTTGTTTTTGGTTACGGAATATGCCGAACTTCTCGAAAAAAGAATTTGTGCACTTACAAAGACGACAAAGCACTGGTTTTTCAAGCGGAAGCTCAAAGTACAGAGGGATGACATTAGTGGGTTCGTTGCAGTTTGGGTCATCCCATTTCCTTTTGACTGTGCAAATGTTGTAATCACCACAACCCATAAGTCGCTTGAGGCTCATGTGGTGACATGATTTTTTAAGGAAGTACTCAAAGAAGTCAACAAATAATGCATAGAGATACACTTGTCTTAATTACGGGGTTATACATTGATGATACACAATTTATTTTGGAAGGCGTTCTATGATTTGAGGTTGAAATGAACCAGGACTTCAAGGAAGCCCACACAATCTATGTTGTTTTAACAAATTTTAGTAACTTACGTATATGCATGTCACTTCAAACAGTCAAACACTTTCACATATGTTAGAGTACTAGATAACTTTCCCCAGGTCATTGAGGGATAATTATTTGTATGTAGTTGAAACTATAAAAATATTAATACTTTATCTGTATTTATCTTAGTTTAGTTAATAAATATATCGTCTGTTTTTATCATAGTCTACTTAATCAAGATTTTATTATGATTGTTATCAACGGACTCTCTTCAACAATAAATAATTAGTGTTTTTGAATACGTCAAACTAAATTGTTAAGTGAAACTAACACTCTTATTATTTAAACTACTATATAAATTACCCGTTAACAAAAACGATAAGGCTTGTGTGTTCATTATTATATAATTATTTGCAAGGCTCATGACATAGATAGCATATATTGATGCTACAAATGAGAAAACTAACAAACGTACAATACAAGATATCATAGTATCGTGTTAGTAGATTGCCGTTGCCACATCCCTCGAGTTTTCTAATTCCTACTATGTTTGTGACTAATATATATTTTTATTTGGGTGTTCGTTATAATTTATTTGAGATCTACAGCGCTAGATAAATTGAATTGATGCTATACATAAGAAAACTAACAAACGTACACCTCCAATGTGGTCTATCGGGAAGTGTTACGTTATGAGTGAACGCAATTGTTTTTTTATGTTGATTGTCCCAAATGATTGTTATTACTTCAATGACCACACTTTCTTTTGTGATGTTACATATCAAAACATTAGATGAGCTACATATGTAAGTTAAAAAATTATTACGCGTCTTAAGTTAATATTTATTCATTACAAAATACTAACACAATTATTTTTTCTACATTAACTAAAAAGTTCCTAAAGATGGATCATGATGACCATAATACACAAGATGTTCCAGGTATCAATTTAATATTTAAATTTGTAGTGCGCTATACCTATCTATAACAATTGTAATAGACTTAACATTATTTTACAATGATAGAAGCTCCTCCGATAGAGTCTAACTTGCAAGTGGCGGACGATCCTCCGGTAGAGGACAACATGCAAGAAAATGAAGAGACGCCTCCACCCATTTCTGATGAAGAGTGGTGGGCAATGTCCGGTGATGAGGTCATCGAGATATGTAAGCTCTATGATACAAATTGACCTCCTTACACTCAGTTGAAGTCGTTTGAGTTTGAATTTGAATGTTGTTTGTTTGTTCCCTTGTTAGAACTATGTTTATGACTTTCCATCTTAGAACTATGTTTATGACTTCTATCTTAAAACTACGTTTTTGATCGATTGCTTTTTG
Source organism: Deinandra increscens subsp. villosa (assembly GCA_039602395.1). Taxonomy (NCBI): domain Eukaryota; kingdom Viridiplantae; phylum Streptophyta; class Magnoliopsida; order Asterales; family Asteraceae; genus Deinandra; species Deinandra increscens. Next base: position 67,336,089 of record JBCNJP010000012.1, on the reverse strand, counting down.
TTTGAGTTTAAATGTTGTTTGTTTGTTCCCTTGTTATTCGTTTGAGTTTGAATGAGAATACCAATGTTAAGCATCATGTTAACAGTAAGGAATATCGCGTCGTAATTGTCGTCACCGCCGACTGCATAAACAAGACAAATTAAGCCCTATAAATTGTCGTTCGCCGCAACGCGCGGGTATCCCCCTAGTATATATATATATATATATTTATATATATATATATATATATATATATATATATATATATATAAGAAGAAGGTTCAAATGCGAACCGCCATTTTGCCTAAGCACGGTAGGGACAATCTTGTACCATTAGATCATTTAGTTGGATGTATGAGATTAATGGAGATTGGGGAAAGGGAGATAAAACGTAAATTAAGGATGGAAGGGCAAACAATGTGAGAACTCTTGTTGACTTTATTTCAAGTTTCCCCCAATTTTTAAAACGACCATAACTTTTTCATACGACGTTATTTTTTTTTAAAAATTCACCATAATTCTAGTTGCGTTTTTATCTTTAATTTGAGACTATGTTTGCTCGATTTGGAGAAAAAAATAAACTTTTACGTTTTTACAGCGTTTCCATACCAGTTTTTTTTAGGATGTTATAGTAGCGATTTAGGATTGTGCTGAATTTCAAACTTTAATTTGAAGCCTAAACTATCTTTTTTTTTAAAAAAAATATTATTTTTATACACTGTGCTGGTATTTTTTTTTATGCTGGTTGTGCTTGTGTTTGGTTTTCGAAGTCTGTTAGACATTGTTTTAGTGCTGGTACTGCTTGATATTTACAAGAGCACCAGCCTAGCATAGATTTATACAAGCACAACTTTAAAAACTTATAAAAAATAAAAAAATTAGCATTTTTTTATGTGTTGATGTGCGTATGATTCTGTGTTGGTTCTGTGCTAGTGTGTTTGTGTTTTCTGTGCTAGTTTTGTGCTAGTGTGCTGACATGTTTGCGTTTTTTATGCTGCTATGTTGGTGTACTAGAAAAACGCTAGAAAAACGTCAATTTTTTTAAAATTATTTATATACACTGTGCTGGTATTTTTTTTATGCTGGTTGTGCTTGTGTTTGGTTTTCAAAGTTTGTTAGACATTGTTTTAGTGCTGGTACTGCTTGATATTTACAAGAGCACCAGACTAGCATAGATTTATATAAGCACAACTTTAAAAACTTATGAAAAAGTAAAAAAAATCAGCATTTTTTCATTCTGTGCTGGTGTGAGTATGATTCTATGCTGGTTCTGTGCTAGTGTGTTTGTGTTTTCTGTGCTAGTGTGCTGATATGTTTGCGTTTTTATGCTGTATGCTGGTGTACTGGAAAATCGCTAAAAGAACGTCAAAAAAAATTTCCTCCAAATCGAGCAAACCTAGTCTCGAATTAAAGATAAAAACGCGAATAGAATCATGGTGAATTTTATTTTGAAAAATAATGTCGTATGAAAAAGTTATGGTCGTTTGAAAAAACGTGAAGGAAAATGAATAACTTCCAAAAATACAAATGGGGGAAGGGATATGGCCAATTACTGGATTGCCCCTGTCCGCACGGAACTTAGGCAAAATGCATGTTTGCATGCGAACCGCACCCTATATATATATATATATATATATATATATACATATATATAGGGGAAAGTTATTATACAAAGGGGATTTTGCGTGCGAAGGAATCTCGACCGCTCATCTGCGCGTTTTCTTGGATCTGACGGCGTATAATTATTTTAATGGTTTTGTCTCGGAGAATTAAACAAAAAGGGTAGCGACGTCATTTTTCAAAAGGGCGAACCTATCAGAACCCGTATCACGCAAACATTAATCGAAACCATCACCAAAAAAGACAGAATCAAACAGGCGCTGAAGTAAAATTCAAAAAGCATACGATTCTAAAAGCTCTGAAACCTTACAATGGAGAAAGCAAGTTCATCGAAAGACGGTTGATATAGAATTAACGTTTTATAGAATCTATACAACATATGATACTGAAAAACAATTTTGCTTGATTTGAACCTTTTGATAGTTATGCATGTCTAAAATTGCAGGTTCAGTGAACGAGATAAGAACGAAGCAGGGAAACGACAAGCTGATGATGACAGGGCAGCAGAAGTAGAGAGGATTACAAGTTTTAAAAAAAATGAACTGTTAACATAATGATCTCGTTAACCTAGTTTTTGCGTTATTTACTTTACATTGTTGCTTTATTTTATTTGAATATGTTGCGTTAATCGTATAGTGTTGAATATTTTTGGAATCTATACGAATAATTTTTTTGCTTGCGTGAAATTTTGTAAACTACGACACAACAATGTATAAAGCTACATTGGAAAGCTTTCATCCTGGCATCTACATACACACAAATGCTCTGGACGCATATATAGAAATATTAAATGATGAAGAGCAAATCAAAGAGAAGGACAAACTAATGAGATTGTTTTGCTTATCTACGTTGCTGGTAGAAAAAAAAAAAGAATAACGCAACTTATATATAAGAAATCACGCAACAACATCTTTGATTGCTGATTTAAACTTTCTTGCAGTCTGATGTACTCTACAACAACGAAGAGTATAGTGATTATTACCGGCAACAAATCTTTACAGACAACCTGCAAGCACACGTGGAAAGATTGGGGATGTCTTCACTACGTAACGTGGATCTATGCTTTGTTCCAATACTAATGAGCCAACATTTCTATGTCATCTGTTTCGATCTCAGGACTGGAGCTGTTAGCCTTTAGACAACATGGTATATCAGAAAAAGTTTAAGAATTGATACATAGGAGTCCCCACAAAGTGGTAATTCTTTATCACGCAATATTTACTTAAAAAACGCATTCTATAATTTTGTAACAAATTTTATAATTACGCACCCTTTATATAATAATAACGCATTCTTTGAAAATAACACACGGTTAAAATAAAAAAATAATGCATTGTGCAATAAAATTGCAGCTTACATGTTTAACAGTCTGTTGGGAATTTCCTAGTCCTTGAGTTTGAGATTTGGTTAGATGAAACTCAACGTACCACTTACCATTTAACCGTTTGCACAACACGGTGAAGTTTATGACTCGAAGACTCTCACTAACCGAAGACTTGGCATTAGTGACTTTATTATTTATTGTTGTATTATTTATGTCACTAGACTAGTTGTGTTATTTACTAGATTGCCCTTGGTCTTAGTTGGTTAGTATATATAGTAAGTCTTTCTCATGTGAAAGACTTGATGAGTGATAGCTATGAGAGAGTTAGTCATGAAGCTTTGAAGTTGTGAGGGTTCATGAACACTTGTTCATGAACCTAGCATGAGTGGTGTAGGTAACTGTAATCATTCGACTTCATCTATGATTATCTCTACATTATCTCGTTTATCACTACTTCTATATTATCCTCATCATCATCATCACATCTCACAACACCATCGTTGATGTTCATCCGGGTGTTGATTTGTTCTACAAAGACGAGCTCACAAAGTCTCTGATCCGCTTCCGCTGTGCCATCGGGGTTTGGCTTGGCTCACCGACCCCGGTTTCTACAATTGGCATCAGAGCCATGGTCGAGAAAATGCAACCGAACTGTTGGTTTTTTCAAACTTTGTGTTTATATTGTTCGTTTTTTGTAACAAATGAGATGTTTCTATCTTTTGTTCTTGAAAGGTTTTTGAAGTCTTCTCTCAAGTTTATTCAAAACCTTGATTTTCTGCTATATTCTTGAAAATTTATTTGAGTTTGTGTGTTTGAACTGTAAACACAAAAGTGGGTCTTTGACTGTTAGATTTCTATCAAAACCCCACTCAAACATTGTCATTAAATGTCTTCTCAAATATTTGAATTAATATTCAGTATTTTTTTGAGAAAGTGTATGGGAATTTACTACTAAATTAAAGATTATTTGACATGAGAAATAGTGAACTCTATCTCTGTCAAACATGTGTGAACACCATTTCTTATTTTTTTTTTTGGTAAAAAGCATTTCTACTACATATACTTTTTGACTTCTTCAACCCACCCATGATCTATCTGTCAGTCTTTTACCCTCACATTCCCAAGCAACCTAACATCACCTTTTGTCTATACCCATCAACACCTTTTTCTTTCTTTACTGTCTCACGCAAACCCCATCCCCATCCACTATCTCTCTCTTTGAAAATCTTTGAGAGCAAAATACAACAAAGAGTTGCAGGTGGTGGTTAGTAGTAGAAGAATGCCTAAAATGGAGCTCATGGAAATAAATAACTAAAATAAAATAAAAACACGAGAACAACAGCTCGTTCATCATGTTGTTTCTGTTCGTTATGGGTTTCTTAGAGTATGAAGATGTCGATGACTAAGGGTGACGATGGCGATGTGTTCTGTTAAAGGTAAAAGTGACAGAAACGGTGGTCGACATTGAGGTATATCATTCGGGTTTAGGGTTTCCGTCAAGCATTTGATGAGGATAACAGTGATTATGGGTTGTCGATGGTCCTTGCTAGTGATAAAGTGTTCATGGCTGGTTCAAGATAACAGTGTTGCTGATGATCGACAAGTTCCGATCTGGGTTCCGGTTGTTTATGTTCGAGGATGATGGCTGCTTATAGGGTGTTTTCAATGGAAGATAATGGTGATCGATGCATGCTTCAATTGTTGGGGTCCACTAATATTTTGTTTTTGTCGTGCTCCTCTGCGCAAAAGAAAAGTAGGTGCACAGTGTACTACTTAGTGTATGTCAGTTTACATATTACAAAAGTCAATGGTCCCTCACAAACCCTATTATCCCGCAACCATCTCTCTCCTCTAGTCCATGAAAGAGAAACTCTCTTCTCCGGAAGAACTAGCCATCTCTTGTTCCTGATCAACATGGTGAACTTCCGAGGGAACCATGACTTCTGTGGTAACTCAAAGTTCCGAGGGAACTTAGTTTTTCTGAGACAACTCGAAGTTCCGGAGTAACATGGAAAGTTCCAAAGTAACTCAGAAGTTTCGGAGGAACTCAAAATCTCCGTGGGAACTATAAACTGCTGCAACTTGGTCTTCCGAGGGAACTTGAAAAGTTCCGGAGTAACCGAAATAGTTTCGGAGGAACTCAAAAAGTTCCGAGAGAACTCAAAATCTTCCGGATGAACACCCTAGGTCGCAGCTTCTCGCCTATGCTAGTCTTTCTCACCGGAAATAACATCCTAGGTCGCCGGAAAATAAGTCAGGTAGCCGCCAGTGAGGGAGCTGTTGCTGCTTCTATCTATTATGTTTAGGGCACAAAAGGAAAGAGAATCACTCTTTTATTTAGCAGTTTAAAACTAACCGATGTGGGCCTGCTACTCTCTTTATTTTTCGGCTGGGCTGCTGCTTTATATAATTTATATGGGCCTGATTAATTCTTCTGTTAGGCTGCTGACTATAAGAATTCGAACTGGGCCTGAATATCATTAACCTGTTTGGGCCAGCTGATAACGGTTTGTCAGGCCGTTTTAAA
>JBCNJP010000012.1:67317204-67330139 GCA_039602395.1 Deinandra increscens subsp. villosa | reverse complement strand
TTGAGCAACTTTTTCTCTGACGAAGTGAAACTCGACTTCAATGTGTTTGGTGCGAGCATGGAAGACTTGGATTTGCGGAGAGATATGTCGCCCCCAGATTATCACACCATAGAGTTGGTGCACTGTGCGTGATTACCCCGAGTTCACGAAGCAGAGACTGTAACCAAGTCAGCTCCACGACTGTGTCTGCCATGGCCTTGTATTCAGATTCCGTAGAGGAGCGAGAGACAGTACGTTGCTTACGAGCACACCAAGAGACTAAGTTTGAACCCATGTAAATGGCAAATCCCCCCGTCGAGCGACGATCGATAGAACACCCGGCCCAATCGGCATCCGAAGAAGGCTTCGATATCAGTCCAGTGGGTGTCGGCAAAAGCATGAAGTGAGGACCCCGAGCGATGGTTTAGTCGGAGGTCATAGTTAGAGGTGCCCAAGAGATACCGAAGAATACGTTTGACCGCTATCCATTGATTTTCTGTGGGTGCATGCATAAATTGACAAACCCGGTTGACAGCAAAGCTAATATCCGGTCGAGACATGGTGAGATACTGAAGGGCTCCAACCATTTGATGATACTGAACAAGATTATGAAATGGCTTACTGTCATGAAGAGACAAGGAAGGTGAAGTTACCATCGGCGTAGAGACAGGCTTCGCACTTGAAAGGCCGGCTCTTTGGATGACATCAACAATATATTTTTGTTGAGAGAGTATAATGTTGTCGCCTTCCTTAACAATTTCGAGCCCCAAGAAGTAATCAAGATCGCCGAGATCCTTTAGAGCAAGGTGAGTGCTGAGATGAGAAACCACGGTGTTGATTGCCTTGGTGTTGTTTCCGGTGACTATGATGTCATCAACATAGACCAAAAAATAAATCACAGTCCCGCGGTAGTTATAGATGAACAACGACGGATCAGTTTTGGAGCCTTTGAAGCCCAAACGTTGAAGAGCCGCCGAGAGCTTTTCAAACCAAGCCCGTGGTGCTTGTTTCAGACCATAGAGGGATTTTTGAAGTTTGCACACATACTCGGGGTGCTCCTGGTTGATAAAGCCTTGCGGTTGTCGAAGATATATGGTTTCATTGAGATCCCCGTGTAAAAAAGCGTTTTTGAAATCTAGTTGCCGGAGAGGCCATTTTTGAGTGACCGTAAGGGAGAGTACAACTCGAATGGTCGTGGCTTTGACCACTGGGCTAAACGTCTCATGATAATCAATTCTATGCTCTTGTGTGAAGCCTTTTGCAACTAGACGCGCTTTGTAGCGAGCCGGTGCACCAGTCTTGTCCCGTTTGATCCTGTAAATCCATTTACAATCAACAAGGTTAGTACCAGACACAGGTGGAACAAGCGACCATGTACCATTTTGAACAAGGGCGGTATATTCTTCCGCCATGGCATCACGCCACTCCGGGTATTTGTTGGCAATGACAAAGGTGGTTGGTTCGGTGGTTGGTGGGGATGAGGTTGCAATGTTGGCCGAAGGGTCATAGGGAATTTTGGGTTTGGGGAGTGGCCGAAGGTTGGGTGGGCGCTGTCGAGGGGGTGGAGGTGGTGGAGGGTGTACGGGTACGGATGTGGAAGGAGATGAGGCGGTGTTTTGAGTGGAGGGTGGAGAGGTAGGCGTCGGGAAGGAGTCCGAGGAGGACTGCAGTGAGTCCGAAGAGGATGATGTCGAAGGGGTGGAAGGGTCGGGAGTGGGAGTGGGTGTTTCGGTGTTGACAGAATGTTGTGGTGGGGAAGGAGGAGGAGTGGGAACAAAGGAGGTGTAAGTGTTATCTGCTGAAGGTGGGGGGTGGGTAGGTGTAGGAGGAGTTTGAAAGGGGAAAATATCCTCATTAAACCGTACATGTCGAGCAATATAAATTCGATCCGTGGACATGTCTAGGCAGCGATACCCATGATGCATTGGGCTATAACCAAGAAAGACACATGGCATAGAGCGAAAATCCATTTTGTGTGGATTATAGGGCCGGAGGTAAGGGAAGCATTGACATCCGAAAACACGTAAGAAAGTGTAGTCAGGATGTCTATGGTATAGCATTTGAAAGGGTGATTTGTTGTTGATCGATCGAGAGGGTATCCGGTTAATTAAGTATACCGTTGTTTCAAACGCAAAGTGCCAATACCTTTGCGGTGCGGCAGAGTGAGCGAGAAGTGAAAGGCCGGTTTTGACGACATGTCGGTGTCGGCGTTCGACAGTGCCGTTTTGTTCGCTCGTATGAGGACAGGAGCGTCGATGAAGAATGCCCTGTTCATTAAAAAAGGATGTGAGAGATCGAAATTCACCCCCTAGTCTAATTGAACTTGTTTAACTTTTCTTTGAAATTGACGTTCAACCATTTTGACAAAGTTTTTAAAAAGTGGAGCCACATCGGATTTTTGTTTTAAAGGAATTAACCATATGTATTTAGAGTGGTGGTCAACGCAAAGAAGGAAGTATTTAAAGCCATCAAAAGATAAAACAGGAGCAGGACCCCAAACATCGCAAAAAATACGGTCTAAAACATTATTGGTACGAATATTAGAATTATGCAATGAAAGTTTTGAGGACTTCCCCATTTGGCAAGCAACACAAACAGAATCACAAAATTTATTGGAAACAGGTAATAAATGTTTGGAAAGCATAGAATGAAAAGTGTGGTGATTAGGATGCCCTAATCGTTGATGCCACACCGTTGCAGAAGCACGAGTTGCGGAGAAGGCTTGTTTGGTGACCGACTTGAGTTGAGGAAGAACAAGAGAGTAGAGTCCATCTTTACTTGGGCCCGTAAGGAGGGTAGTGCGGGTAGTGATATCCTTCACAGAAAAGAAATAAGGGTGAAACTCAAAGAATACATCATTATCTAAACAGAATTTTTGAACAGAGAGAAGATTTTGTTTAATGGCAGGAACATGCAGAATATCAGAAATATTAAAAGTTTTGAGTGGTGAGTGTATTTGTGTGGAGCCAATGTGTAAAATGGGTAAACCTGTACCATTACCAACACAGAGTTCATCATCGCCATGGTAGGATTCGGAAGAGCCTATACTCGCCAAGTCCGGGGTGACATGATGGTTTGCGCCTGTATCTGGAAACCAATTTGTTGACGCAGTGGACCGAGAATCTGCAAAGTTTGCGGTCGGACGGTTACGGAACGTCGATGGGTCACGATATGGGCAATCGGAGGGCACGTGTCTAATGCCACACTGTTTGCACGTCCCGTGAACAGTATTAGTGCTGGTGGCCCAATCGAACTGACCCCTACCACGAGCAGGGGGTCTCGGACTGTCCATCCGACGGCGACCCCGGAAAGTTGATGCCGAACCTCCCTTGTTATTACGAGAGACATAATGGGCTTGGGTCCGAGGGTGTTGGGGTGAGGGTGTAGCCATGTTGGGTGGCTAACTGTTGAAGGGATTGAAGATTGGTGTTGGTAGCGGGTGTGGGTAGGAGACCGGGTAGAGAGGAAGGGGAGGGAGTAGAAGCGGCGGTATAGGCTTGGTTGGTAGGGTGATGTTTGGTGACCATGTAGTCGTGGTCGGCTAAAAGGGCAGGGAGTTCATCAAGGGTGATGGGTGTTTGACGGCCGAGTAGGTTTGATTTAAGCCCATTATACTCTTCGCGAAGGCCGGATATGACAAGCATCACAACATCTTCATCGGCTAGGGGTTTTCCAATGTTCACCAAATCTGTGGCATATTCATTTGCCCGGGTTAAATAGGCACTCGGTGTCTCATCGCCTTTCATCTCGAGACGTAGGAGCTTTGTTTTAAGAGTGTATTCTCTTGATTGGGTGTGCGGTGCATGTGCCTTTTCAAGGTTGTTCCAGAGATCACGAGAGGTGTCCCCTTTTACATGATGGAAAGATTCTTCGGAGACGGTCGATATAAGAAGCATGCGAATGTGGGCATCATTCGCTATCCACGTCGCATGCTCCGGGTTAGGAGAGGTGGAGGCCGGGACGGTTGTGTCACCGGAACCGGAGGCTGCGGTGGTGATGGTGGGAGGTGGGCAGGGAATCGATCCGTCAATATAACCGAAGAGGTTGTTGGTGAGGAGGAATGGGTGAATCATAGTTTTCCAAAAACCATAATTTTTAGGTTTGAGGGTAAAGGCAAATTTGTGCGAGTCATGAGAAGTTTTTTCTTAAGTGGAGAGGGCTACGATCGGTGCCATGGAGAGGTAGAAGCTTGAGGCCGATAAAGTGGAGAGGTCGAAGATGAGGGTTGACGGCAGAAGGAGGAGGCCGTAGGGTTAGGAGGAGGGGGACGAAAAGGCCTGGCTCTGGATACCAAATTGAAAAAGATTGTGATTGTAATTTTATTCCATGCATTATCTCAAGGAATTACAAGGAGTTATATAGAAAGCACATTTACAAAGCACACCCTCAAGAATATAAAATACATTTATTAGTCAAATCATATACAGGACGGTTCACGACGCAATGGACGAGTATTTATAGATGTCTACACGAATCTCACGTGAAAATCTTAGTTGTTTTTCTCACAATGTTATTAATTTGTATATGCGTGCATACTTACAAAACCTACTACGAGCGATGTATAAGCGATATACACCAAACATAATGAATTACACGGATTTTCAGCGATGATCAGTGAATTGATTGTGCGCATTGGCCTTAGAGTCCGACTAGGCTATGGAGTCAATACATGAGAGGTGATCATTCACACACTGCGATTATGCTTGAGGCTGTTGTTTCAAATGATTTATGGATTTGGTATGCGTTGTTTGGTGTCGCGGGCTCGAACAATGACCTTAACGTTCTTAATCAATAGCATCTACACAACGAGATATCCGAACCATGCTTGTTTTGTGAAATCATTTAGTCACCCTTTGACCAACGAGAAACCACATAGATTTAGGAGGGCACAAGAAGTGGTCCGTAAAGACGTCGAACGAGCTTTCGGTATCCGAAAAAGTAAATTAGCCATAATTAAAGACCTGCCACAACCAGTATGTTGCTCTAAAATTAAAAAGATTGTGTACACTTGCCTCATTTTACATAATATGATACTAGAGGATTAGAATAAAGCTTATTGTGAGTTTAATAAATAATAGTTTATGTCGGTTTGATCTATAACAAAACCTTAAGGTTAAAAGAGACTTACATAGTTACATAACAAATATACTCGCTACAACCTGCAAACAGATCAAATCAAACACATTTCAAGAGTTCACATGATTATAAACCATTTCGACAACCACGAAGATCCCTCATGCCTTTACCATCTAATGTGGATGTCAAAAGTTCAAATCCCACTGAACATAAAAAAATATATAATAGACAAAATTACATATTTTGTCCTTTAACTTTACCCGTTTTTGCAACTTTCGTCCTTTATCTTTCTTTTGTTACACTCTCTGTCCTTTAACTTTTTTTTTCTTTCACCTTTTGTCCTTTATAACAGATTCCGTTAAAATCCACCGTTAAGTCAAGGGTATTTTTGTCTTTTACTTTTTAGAGTAGGAGAATTACATATTTTGTCCTTTAACTTTGCCGGTTTTACAATTCTTATACTTTATCTATTTTTGTTACATTTTTGTCCTTTAACTTTTTTATTCTTTCATCTTTTGTCATTTTTAATAGATTCTATTAAAATCCACCATTAAGTCAAGGGTATTTTTGTCTTTTTACTTTTTAGGAGTATTTATTATACTTAAATAAAGAGGAAGGGTGTGTTATGTAAATCTGTAATTTTGTTTTCCTTTATCACCCCACCCACCCCCACCCACCCCCACTTCCGTTTCAGAGAGAAGGCATCCTCGATCCTCCTCCCCCTCTCCTCTTTTCTGGTCGAATTTTCTGCGGCCTCCCATCTCCGAGCCCTCTCTGCCCCGACCAAACCTCCGACGACCCTCCACCGTCTCCTCGCCAAACGTTGGCGGTCACCCAGCCACCAGCTTTAGCAACGACCACTCCTGACAAACCCGGTGTCAGGTCGATGGGAGGTCGCCGGGGGTCGTCGACAGTGTTCGATGGTTTAAGGTTAGGGTGGGGGTGGGGTGATAAAGGAAAAAAATTATAGATTTACATAACACACCATTCCTCTTTATTTAAGTATAATAAATACCTTAAAAAGTAAAAAGACAAAAATACCCTTGACTTAACGGTGGATTTTAACAGAATTTGTTAAAAAGGACAAAAGATGAAAGAATAAAAAAGTTAAAGGACAAAAATGTAACAAAAATAGATAAAGTATAAGAATTGCAAAACAGACAAAGTTAAAGGACAAAATATGTAATTTTTTCTACTCTAAAAAGTAAAAAGAAAAAAAATACCCTTGACTTAACGGTGGATTTTAACGGAATCCGTTAAAAAGAACAAAAGGTGAAAGAAAAAAAAATAAAGGACAAAGAGTGTAACAAAAAAAGATAAAGGACAAAAGTTGCAAAACGAGTAAAGTTAAAGGACAAAATATGTAACTCTGTCTATATAATATTATAGAGGTGAGTCAGATGTTTGACCACAGTGAGCCTTTACGCGGTAGGTGGGTCAGATGTTTTATCGCAGTGGACCTTTAGGCTGTAGGTGGCTCATATGTTTTATCACAGTTGGGCTTTAGACGACGAGTTTCCTCTGTGATGGATGTGCAATACAGAGGGTTCTGATTACTCGAATGCATTATGATTGTAACATATCGTGGATAACGTCGTTTACTATAATAAGACCTCAGATAACCGAATATTTGAGGGTAAAGAAAAAAAAGCAACCACGAAGGGCTAATTATAGTTTGTAGTTTTTCTATGTTTTTAATTAATTTATTTTGTTTAGTCACTTAGTGTCTTGCACTCTCCCAACCGCTCCCCAATGTGAATTTTTATTTTGTTGCTCCATTTCATGTGCGGGTTAATCTGAACAGAGCTCCCATCCGATGGCCGCCTTTACACTTTCTCCGTCAACTCCTTTTCAGGTAACTTTACCCTTCGAATCGGAGCTCCTATTTGCTACACATTGATTCCAATTGCTTGCTTGTTCATTTTAATTCAGAATGATTGATTTTAATCTGGGCAGCTGTGCTATAGTAATAAGAATGGATTAATATTGTTTTCACAGACCAAAGGTGAAAGAGAAATGAAGGTCACGTGCCAGGCAGCAAGCATCCCCGCCGCTATGGGAAGGAGGAAGCTGATGAAGTTGTTGCTACTCGGTGCCGCTGCTCTTCCCGCCGCCGCCATCTTCCCTCCACCTGGGTTCGTTCTCTTCTATGTTCTAACCATAATTTTCTTCCACCCACACTAGTTACTTTACTTTGCCCTAAATCAAATCCTTTCAAAAAAGTATTTTGTGAAATTACACCATTCTCGTGTATGGTTTAGAGCATTTACAATCAAATCTCCATCTCCGTATGCATTATTTACCTTAATATCATACATTTTTCAAAGTTTTTGTTAATCACCACGTCACATTCTATATCTCCGATTTCTCTCTCTCCCACAAACAATTATTTTATTATAATTTATCTTTCTTAAACACCCACAAACATTTTAGTATCTACAAATGTAGGAAGATTCCAATTGAGAATACTCAAAATTTTAAACATAGAGTTAAAGGCATGAAGACTTCTTTATGAATTTTCTTATGTATCTTGGTAAGCAAAGGTATTTTTCCAGGTCTATATGCCCGGTTGGTAGACACTACTTTTTTTTATTTTTTTTTAGGGAGGTTTTATCGGATATGTTTGTTTGCGTGTTTGTTAAAATTAGAATAATACAAGAACCCATTCAATAGGTAAGCGCTTGAATCTCTTTAGAGGTCAGGTCAGCTTCTAATGATTTTCTATCTCTAACCTCATGTCTAAAAATACAACAACCCGCGTAGCAGGCAGATGGGATTTACCGGCTATGTTTCTATGTTTGTGTGTTTTGGAATTACCAGAATAATATAAGAACCCGTTTGATAGGTAAGCACTTGAATCACTTTAGAGGTCAGCTTCTAATGGTTTTGTACCTTGAGCCTCACCTATAAATGAAATAACCTGTTTGATAAACTCTCTGAATATTTATTTTCCGGGTTTGTTTGATTTTGGTGTGGGGAACTGAAACAGTTCTTGGAGCTGCAGAGGTGGCACTGCTGCTAAAGATGAGGTTGGTAACACCATCATAGCATCGAAATGGCTAAAGACCCATGGACCTGGTGACATAACTCTTACTCAAGGCTTAAAGGTAACTAATATGACCCAACTCAACCACTGTTTCTAAGTGGGTCTTTTGATTCACAATTGGAACTTATTCTCTTATTATTTTTACTTGATATTGCAGTTATCGGTTTTTAAGTCTTATGAATGCAACAATTGAATGTGATTATGTGGATGAAAATTATAGGGTGATCCTACATACCTTGTGGTTGAAAACAACAAAGCTCTTGCAACATATGGTATTAATGCGGTATGCACCCATCTGGGGTGTATAGTTCCATGGAACACAGTGGAGAAGAAATTTATGTGCCCATGCCATGGCTCACAGTACGATAACTTGGGAACGGTTATAAAAGGACCTGCAACTCTGGTCAGTCTTTTCTCCAAAACGAAAAAGAATTACGTGTTTTTGTTGATGAGGCATCCTTTTCTAATGCAATGTTGTGTGTTAACAGTCTTTGGAACTGGCTAATGTGGATATCGAAGATGACAAAGTGGTGTTTGCTCCATGGAAAGAAACTGATTTCAGAAAAAGGTGATGCATGTTTTTAGTTGTCATGATTGTTTTAGTTTGTATCTTTTAGGCTTAAATTAGTTTTGAATCAGCAAGCAAATCTGATATAAACAGGTATGGATAGAGGTAGGGGAGGATATGGTAGTTTAAAACTGTAAACCACATGATGATATTTGCAGATCCTAGATTTCTTACCGGATATGACTTCGATTTGGGATGCATTACAAATTTACAGTAACAAGCTTTTAAGTTTTTGAGTATAAGTAACATTTGAAAAAATAAATTGGTGACCAGTTTACATATGTAGTTGGTATTTTACTACTTGCTGGTCCGAGGTATGTATAACACAATACCCAAGGCTTGAAAAGCTCGATAACGATGCGACTTAAGTCCTATACTTAAAAGCTTGATCTGTTATATGCCTAGAACTCGTTTGTTTGTGAACTTAATAACATTTGGATTCATATATAGATTTATAATATTTATAATATGTTTAAGTTGACATGAGACGAGCAGATTAGATAGGATTTCACCTCTTTGAGGATATGATTAGGAATAGGAGCTCTTGGACTTGTTGTATTAGGGATCTATTACGAGTGTCCATTTCATAAAGCAAGTTGCTTGAAATAAGCGGTTAAAAACATTACTTTTCAAAAAATTTAACCAAATCCTTTATTATTGTTGTCATTTTTAATTTAATATACCCATCATTGGAAGTGATAAAAACACATTGTGTTCGATATTTATTTGTTGTGCCTTATGTATATAGTTAACAAGTCGCAGACCCGCCCGCGCGTTGCGGCGGGCCTGCAATGATAGTGTCGTTCAGTTTTATTTGATCTTGTGACCTGTCCGGGCTTTGTGGCGATGATATAAAACTATAATAAAGTATTGACCAAAGTCGAAAACTCTGAAAGTGTACTAAAAATGAAAGTAGAAAAAGTTAAGGAGTATAAAACATAAAAGTCTAAAAGTTTCGTGGTGAAAATATAAAATTATAAAAAGTATACTAAAAAATGAAAGTAGGAAATTTTAGTGGAATAAAACGTCAAAGTCTAAAAGTTGTGTCGTCGAAGTATAAAACTATTTAAAAAATATACTAAAAAATGAAAGTAGGAAATATTAGGGTAACAAAATGTCAAAATTTAAAAGTTGTGTCGTCGAAGTATAAAAGTATAAAAAAATCATCGCCAAAGTTAAAAACTCTAAAATATACTAAAAAATGAATGTAGTCTAATAAAAACGAAATTTAAAAAGTTAAGGGGTATAAAACGTAAAAGTCTAAAAGTCTCGTGGTGAAAATATAAAACTATAAAAGTATACTAAAAACGATAGAAGAAGAATTAAAAGTTTTGTGGCTATAGTAGAAGACCACAAAACTTAAAACAAAAAAAACTTTAAAAATTAGGGGGTAGAAAACGTAAAAGTATGAAACATATGTGGCTAAACTATGAAAACCTAAAGTTACTATCCGTTTAAAAAAAATTGTAAAAGTTTCAGGGTAGAAAATGTCAAAGTCTTAAACTATCGTAGCCAAACTATAAAAAAGCTAAAACCTACTATCTTTTTTAATTCTATTTGTTATATATAAAGTATACTAAAAACGAAAGTAAAAAAATTAAGAGGTATAAAACGAAAAAGTTTAAAACTTTCGTGGTAATGTATAAAACTCTAAAAAATGTGGCCAAAGTTAAAAACCTTAAACTTTGTGACCAAAGTTAAAAACATTAAAGTTTATGTGGCAAAATTAAAATACAAAGAACTTTTGTGCTAAAATTCAATATAAAAGAACTTTTGGGGTGCTAAAATTAAAAAAAAAAACTTATGTGACCAAACTAAAAGAATGCTCAAATCTTACTATTCACCTCAATTTATTTTGTATATATATATAATAAAGAATTGTATAATTTAGGAAAATTTGCGCAATTTAATTTCATCTTTTCACTATTGACAAATAATAATCCATGTTTTCATCTTGCCAGCTGGCAGTCCCACGTTTTTGTGTATTTGTTTTTAACGATTAATCTGTTAAAAAAACTTAACGGTGTTAAGTTTTAGCTGACGTGGCGAGTGGTGTGACATTTTTTACTTAATTTATCCGGTCACCATCCCAATCATCACTCCACCACCCCCACCATCAGCGTCTTCTCCGGCGAACTCTTGTCGTCAAATCCCCGGCCACTTTGATGACTCGAATTTAGTGATCAAACAGATTGAATTCAGTTATCAAATTGCTCAAATTCATACTGTTTGACTTTTTGGAGTCAAACTTCGTGAACTTTGACCTCAAAATTGGAGGTGAATTCGTGATTGTTGGTGTTAGTGATTGATTCCAGTAGTTATAGTTCTTTATCTTGAATTCATTGTAACTTACATAACTGATTTTGGTGAAGATTTACTTGAACTCGAAAATCACAGTTGGTGTTCTTTGAAGCTTTGGTCTCTAATGGCGGATTTTAGATTTCTTGCTTATTCGGCATAAATCTACTACCTACAAGTTTATTTTGATCATACAAAGCTATTGGCGTGGTTAAATTTCAGTTTAGATCAGAATTGAGTTAAAATCCGATTCACAGTTCATGTTCATCGTGGTTCTCACATTCGGACGTTCAATCTGCAATAAACTGCATAACAATGGTGCTAGTTTGAGTCCTTTCTTCGTCACAAATTCAATGCAAGTTATGGAATCAATTTTTGTTGAAAATTGAGAGAGATATTAGTGTTTGAAGATTGTTGTTTGTCGCCGGAAAAGTTGATATTCGCCGGAGAAGACGACCGAAGAAGACGATCGGTGGTGGCTATTGGTGGTGGGGTGGTGGCTGGATAAATTAAGAAAAAAAAAACTGTAAAAATGCCACATCACTCGCCACGTCAGCAAAAACTTAACACCGTTAAGTTTTTTAACGGGGGGATTGTTCTCCGTTAAAAACAAATACACGACAACGTGGGACTGTCAGTTGCCAAGATGAAAACATGGAATATTATTTGCCAATAGTGAAAAGATGAGATTAAATATTTTCCTATAATTTACTATATTTTATTGAGAAAATTACAAATTACATCCTTTTTACTTATGGATATTATGGATTGTAACCTTTTTCAAAATAATTACATGAGACAACTTTTAAAGTTACATTTTTTTTTCAGAAACCAACCTTTTCACTAACTGGCATCCATTTCATCCGTTAAATACATCACATGACTTGCACATGGAAGGGTAAAATAGGAAATCTACCATAAAAAAAACCCACGCAAGCCTAAATACGACTGATCGGTTCTTAATCCCATAAACCCATATTTTGTTAATCAACAAAGTTCTTAGAGAGAACCAGTCCAAGAAATTGGGAGAAATGGAAAAATCGTTCATTCGATCATCACTTCTACCGGATGAAGTTGAAGCTATGTACTGTAAATTTAAGAATCATCCATCCTTGTATTTAGAGGAATAAAGCATCGATTTTTTTTTACAAAAGCCATGTTCATGTACTGTTTCTTTATTACCTTAAAGATATAATATATATTTTGTTTGAAATCGATTTCCATCATTGCAATTAGTGGAATAAAGCATCAATTTTTTTTAAAAAAGGCATGTTCATGTTAGTGTTCTTTATCACCTTGAAGATATAATCTAATTTTTTTTTTTTGAAATCGATTCTATGTTGAGTTTAGATAGACATGGATGAGTGTATTTTCTTTTTGAATTTTCTCTATAAACAATCTAAATAAAATTGGTAGAAAGCTAGTTGCATGATGAGTTTGTTGGGTTACGACAGTGGTATTCGGGTTTTCGGTAACGACGAATTTTTTTTTTGAATTAAATAATTATTTATGTCAAATAATTATTAAATAGAGTAAATTATGGATTGCGTCCCTGTAGTTTGCATTTTTGTTTGGAATGAGTCCAAGTTGTGAGAAATTTTCAATTGGAGGTCTAGGGTTTACATTTCTTCTGAATTGAATCCCTGAACCTAACAGAGTTAAAATTTTCTGTTAAGTCAGAGGGGTATTTTAGTCAATTTGCACATAAGGGACCTTTTATGTAAATCAAGAAAATATAGGGACTGTTTTTGTATTTAGATAAAAATAAAAAAATAAAAAATTCTAGTAAGTTACCATATTTTGTATTTAAAATATCTTATATATATTAATCGATTCTTCAGAGACTATTTCTGTATTATATACCTATACATATAAACTTGTATCTATACATAATTAACAGATCCCCCTCCCCTTTCAAGACGATAAGAAAATCAAAATCAAAATCAAGGTAACTTGATCTCGTGGTTT
>JBCNJP010000012.1:67285477-67311704 GCA_039602395.1 Deinandra increscens subsp. villosa | reverse complement strand
GTTCAGCCTCTGCAAATTGGTCCAGCAGTTGTTGGCTTCATGACCCAACTTTCCACATCTCCCACACTCTAAGCCCTTGCTACACATACCCCTGTGGTGCTTCTCACACTTGTTGCAAAACGGAGCCTTGCCTTTGTAGTTCCCATTCCCGCCTTGGCGGTTGTTGCTCCCACTGTTGCTGCCATAGTTGAAAGTGGACCTTGTGTTGTCAGGTCGCTTATTTTGATACTGGGAGTTTGAGGATCTCCCGGATTGGTTCACAGACATTGCTGGAGCTTCTTCTTCAGCCTTTCTTTTGCCACTTAAGGCGGTCTTTTCAGAGCTTCTGGCAGGTAGTGTACCCCTTTCAACCTCTTGATCAGTTAACTTGTGAGCCAGACGGATGGCTTGCTGTACGGTTACCGGGTTGCTAGCAGTTACCAGACTCTTGATTTGGGGTACGAGACCCTCCAGATAACGCTCAATGCG
Organism: Deinandra increscens subsp. villosa; assembly: GCA_039602395.1. NCBI lineage: Eukaryota > Viridiplantae > Streptophyta > Magnoliopsida > Asterales > Asteraceae > Deinandra > Deinandra increscens. The sequence continues at coordinate 67,311,236 of JBCNJP010000012.1, read as the reverse complement.
CTTGAATTCAGCATCAACCATAGACGGACACAGTGCTGTGTACTCATGGTATCGCGCAGTGTACGCTTCGACTTCAGACCCAATCATTTTGGAGTTCAGAAATTCTCCTTCGAGCTTCTTGACTTGATCGCGTGGACAGTATTCCTCCATAATCAGTTCTTTGAACGCTCCCCATTCCATGTTGTTAGCCGCATCATTCCCAATCATTTGAATCTCAGCGTTCCACCAAGACAGAGCTGCACCTTCGAATGTACCAGTAGCAAACTTCACTTTGTTTTCTGCCGGGCAGTTACACATGGAGAAGACTTTTTCTGACTTCTCAATCCATCTGAGGAGACCTACCGCTCCTTCTTCACCGGAGAATGTCATTGGCTTGCAGTCCATGAAAGTTTTGAAGGTACAGTGATGGACGTTTCCTGATGCAATTAATAGTTCGGGTTTCAAATTTTAAACAGGTCAAAATATATATCGCCTTGTGCCTTAACCGGCGTAATAATTACCATGGGCGGCAATTGTAGCTTGCACGGCTGCCACGGCGGCTTGCACATGCTCGTTGATCATCGCTTGCAGTTGTGCAGGCGTCAGATTAATGTTGTTCCTTCCCGCTCTTCCAGACATTTTCTGGATTGTGAAAGTAGACAGTGTTCAGTCACAGTTATATTCTATACATATCCCATAATATGTATATTAGCAATTTCCCGTTATCCCTCTATTAGTCCAGAAAAATTTTGTGCATAATCGAGGCGTCGTCGAAGAACGTCGGAATTCGTAAGTACTATCGTCGAAAGTCGGCTTTCCCCTAAAAGTCACCGTCGGCGTAGTCGTCGTAGCAGAAATCAGGACGTAGCGCGTAGCATCGTTTCGTTGTCGCTTTCCCCCGAAGTAGTGTGTATTAACGTTCGCGTTTCGTACTCGTGTGTGAAAATTCCCTAAGGTTTTCCGTTAGACTACCTAGACACGGTCTATATATATATATCTATACGTATATATATACATATGAAGTATTTACTTACACAGCAGAGCGAGTATCCCAGGTTGGCACGTAAAAATCTTGTTTTGAGAATTTATTTTGTTCGTTTGTAACTAAGGTTTCAAGTTGCAGTTTCCAAATCGTTTTAGAAAATGATTCCAGTTCTCTGCAACTTTAATGTGATTACTAGGTCTTCGTTAGCAAACATAAATTGGATTAACAAGTGTAGCTGAGCAACCTAAGGTGAGTTTCACAAACCCTGTGTTCTCTGGGCGAAATTATCCAGCGAATTTACTTGTATTCAGCGACACTGTCGAGCGAAACTATAGTGTCGCTAGCGAAACTGACCCGACCAGCTCGAACGAAACCACCGAGCGAAATACCGAACGAAAGTTCAAACCAGTTTCGGGCGAAACTAGGCTAGCGAAACTGTGTCAACAGTTTCGGGCGAAACTAGCCTAGCGAAACTGTGTTATCGGGTACAGCCTAGCGAAAGTGCTGCCCGTGCACCTAGCGAAATTACCTAGCGAAACTGCTAGCGAAACTATGACCAGAACCTAAACTTGTGCAATTTGCTTGAATATTATGCCATGACTTACATGATTATGCTATGATGATACATGTTTGATTTCTGTAATATGTGAACCCTTGTTTATGATCAACCATCGGTATCGTGTGTCGGTATGTCGAGTCTTAGTTGCAACGTGCTATGTTATGGGCCATAGTGACGTTAAGTTAAAGTTTAGACACAACCTAACACCTAAGACCTTAATGTGATTACTAGGTCTTCGTTAGCAAACATAAATTGGATTAACAAGTGTAGCTGAGCAACCTAAGGTGAGTTTCACAAACCCTTTACTTGTGAGCCCGTTTGGGTCACAACGAACATACTAAACGGAAAACAACGCTGACAATTTGAGGTATTGCCTAATGGGGTACCTGTTATGGAAGTTGGAGTGTTTTATGGGGAACACTTGCAACTGTCCATCCTTGGGGTTTCAAATGAAATCCGGAACCAACCATTATGACACTTAAACTCTTTTTGGGATTTCAGATGAAATCCGGAATAAACATTTTTAATATGACTAGTGTAGGTTAAAGTCTAAACCAAATGATATCACATGATTTCTAAGGATGCTTAAAACTTAAAGACCTCAACTTAGTACTGATGATCTGGAAAGCGAGGGGATGTTGGGTAGATCTACTGAGGGTTTGACAAACCCTGCTCCGCGGTACACAAATGTGTAACCAACCGGCCGGGGGCCGAACGGAGTACAATATCAGCCTGTTCTTAGTTGTGGGCATCCCAAATGGGACACAACTGGAGGCACAAACCAACGGCAAATGCCGCACACTGTTACGTCAGCTTTCAGCCCTAGTACGACTTCCTTAGTGCATGGAAACCGGATTAGCTACCCGCGATATCGGTTGACTGCTTTAACTTTTACTTAACTAGTGCATATCCAGTAACCAAACTCTTGGCAATGTTTTGCAAAACCATACTACTTATATATGTTGATACATACGATTATTGAGACCGGGCCAATGCATGTCATGCCCACCGTGAACTCACCAACCGTTAGGTTGACACTTGTGTGGTTTTTCACTTTTGCAGATCGTTGAAGAGTATCCGCTGAAGGTTGGCATGGCACGTGAAGACTTAAATTTTACTAAACTTAACTTGGGAATTTAGATACAATGACTTGTTTATGTAAAGCACGTGGTTAGTGCTAAGACAATTATTTTTCCGCTGCGTTCATTTTAGAAACTGTTTTTATTATTAATGCTTGAACTTCACTCTGGTTCATTTAGTATTTGTAACTAATGGTTGTGGTCCTGGTCTGCGTGCACCCCTTAACGGTATAAACTCCGTTAGTGGTTATTTGGGGGTGTGACAGATTAAGTCTCATAGGACCTAATTATGTGTTCAGCACATTACAACATGCAACGTTACTCTCAGTCTGTAACTCTAGTAACTAAAGGAGATTAATAATAAATGTTCAAGTAATTAAATCTTAAACTTCATTAGCTAGAAGTCTTACGTATGTTCAAGTCTATACTCATTTAGATATTGACTACATTGCTGAAATACTAGAAATGATTAAAATCATTTCCTAATGTTAGTTCATTATGAAGCATCTAATATGGCATTTCAATATCTAGGAAACGAAAGACTATAAATTTGAACTAGAGAAGAAGTGAGAAACTTAAATTAGTTGACTATCTCCAAATTTTAACTTTTACTGTATTCAAAGGATATGAAATGTCAACTCAGGGGTACATCCTTATGTTTGCGGACATATTTATCTAATGGATTATTGATGAGTCATAAGAAACTGATAACAACAACCTAAGTTATGACATAATATGTATTTCACTAAACGTTGTTGGTAAATTTATCACTAGATTCCTAAACTCCAGATAAATAACATACTGAAGACTTAATGTGATAAAGTCACTTACCCTAATCTTTTAAAAAAGAAACAGTTTTGAGCGGATCTGCATTAAATTTTCGATACAAGATTATTGTTCATGTAGAGGAAACTAAGCCCTTGTATTGAAAACATTCATGATATGCGTAAGGATCGTATAACTAAAGGTCTATCCTCATAAGTCTTTTCTAAGAGCTCATAATAAAGACGAGGTTTACTAATGACCAAGCATATAACAATATGAATGACTAATTATTAATTATTCCTCATCCGTTTTGATTTGTTTGTCTCTGAATATGTTATGCATGCCTAACGGGACATATAGACAGTTTATATACAAATCAACGTTAAGGGCTTATTTTTGTCAATAATTCTAAATTTAAGTTGAATTTTAAATTTGAGATTGTAGAATGGGGGTCTTGAATTGAATAGCCAATTCTATGACTGTATTTTTCTGCAGTTCTGGTTTAAAATTGAAATAAATATTAACCCCTGATTAGGCTTATCTAATAACTCATCATAAATGATTACTCGGCCAAGTGGGAGAATGTTAGAATATATATATTTCGTATAATATTTAAATTAAATGGCCATCATAATTATTTATCTTAATTAGTAATTGATCTTATTACCCTACTTAGGCATTTATTCGATGGACGTAATTGCACTTACTAGATAATTAGGGTTTCCCCTTGTGTGTATATATATAGAGATCATAGGGAGAGAAAAACACCACCACTAATCTCCATCACAAGTTCGTGATCCCTCTCTCTCCTTCTCTAAAATTCGTGGACCACCATCCACCTTATCCATCCTAATAGTACACCCTAAATGGAAACTCGATCAGCATACCAGATGGATTCTCAAGCAGATTTCACATCAACTCTCCTACAAACAGGTAATCTTTAATCTATTATATGTTTATTATTCATACGATTCAGGATTCGTTCAACATACACTTCTTTCACTAAATTTAAATTCTTATATAACTGATAATTACACGTAATAAAATTTTGGTCACTTCATCAAAAAATAATCTAAATAGATGATTTCCTATGAAAGATTAGATTTAGTTATTACAAGAATTTTGACCTACCCGCGCGTTGCAGCAGGCAATTTTTATTTCAATTCAATCTTGTTACTTCTAAGAGAGAAGGTGACCATAATTTAAAAAAAATTATTACAACCACTATAAAAAAAATTTATTTGTGTCTTATTTCTTAAAAGTTGGATTAACTCTATCATGGTATTTTTGAATTAACTTCTATCATCATATAAATTGCGTTAGTTTAAAAACAGAAAGCGATGTATGATATTAAAGATCAATTTAATGTTAAACTTAAATTACACTTGAAATCAATAGGAAAGTTACCAAAGGTCAAACATGACTGAAATCCAATCAAATAATAAGTTACTTTTTTAATGGTTTAGAATATAGGATGTATCATAGCGATAATTGCTCAAAAATTGTATCCGGGACTCATATGGGGTAACGAGAACATTTGAATAAAGTGTCGTTGCCAAAACCACTCATGTCTAAAACCAAATACCCCAAATTCATCATAACCTTACATGAAGTAAATTAAGAATCTTGACCAAAAGAAACAAAAGTTTCTTTGAAGATTAAATATCAAGGGTGATCAAAATCACCCATTCCATATCACAGATCTGTCAAAAACATCATTGAACTTTCAAAGTATCTAGCATCAGAAATCAAGCTCCAAATAACCCCCAAATTCAAATTATATATATTCCAATATCAGCGACACAACTAAAATCTGAGAGAGCTCCAGTTGAAGCAGTGGCTGCGACATAGTCGCCTCCCGCCGCTAACACCGTCATAGTCGAAATCAGGTGGCTCCAGTTCAAGCCTGTTGGTCTAGAAACAACAATCGTTCCCGATATCTTTATCACAAACAAGTGCGAAATCCTTGTTTGTGACTGATTCGATAAGAAGATGATGAAATAGACTTGATGTGAGATGAAGAACAAAGCAACACAATCAAATCTTGAATGAAATCCGATCAATCTTCTATTGAAATGAGTTCATGATCATAAATACAAGAGATAACCAGAAGATCGTAATCAAGAACTAGTTACAATCATCAACTACTTGGGTATTTATACTACCCATACAAAAACTCTACTTAGAATCATAAACCCAAAAGAAGTCCGGCCCATGAAGCCCAAATCGGAAATACATTTAGCCCAAGACAATGCAAGCCCACTTCTCTAATGTTCATGCCTCACTAAGTATAGCCCAACAATCTTCCCCTAGGCATGAACCATTAGAGTGTCTAAGGAAGAAGCAAATCAAATCGAAATGTGTGAGATTCCTTCCTTGACCACCATGCACGTTCCACAATCCTATTTACTGTTCCATGAAAGATTCTCACCCTTATAGCATTTTCATAATCAAGCTCATCACCAAGAATAGGTTGGGTGGCCAGGAGTTTGATATCACGTTCTCCAAACCTCAGCAAATCAACTGGATCATAGAAGCGAAATTCTCGCATCTTCTTGCAAACCACCACCACCTCATTAGTTGTTGGATCATAAAACCAATTATCAAAATTTCTCACAAGTGTACCATCTTCAATCTCGTCCAACATGTTGATCACTCGAGTTCTTTTGGTGGGGGGTCGCCTCACTTCTCCAACAGGCTCATTCGTGACAGGATCAGTTCCTGTTTGAACCCATCTTGTTTGCTTGAGATCAAAGTTTGCAAAGTTTTCTTCAAGATGGCTCATCAGATTGTCACGAACAAGGTCTCCATGTGTATTCCTCCATCTGTTAATAAATGGAGCCCTCAACAAATTCCTCATCTCTGTCTTTGTCCAGGAGTGAAATTGACCCCGAGTTCTGTAGTACTCCACTGGACTATACCCGTCTCTGATCACGGCAAACAGCTTCTTCTCTCCATCGTAATGCCAACACAGGATAGTTTCACGACTCCCCCTTTTGTCGATTTCACTTTCTCCTACATCAATTGAGTACAGCTTAGGGGGAGGTCCCTGGAAGAAATCCTTGAACCAATTTCATGACTTTCCGGTGCCTTCGAGATGAATCTTCCTTCTCGAACATAATCAGACATCTCTATGGTGTCATCACCTTCATCTTCTTCAACTACTTCAGCAGTTTGAGCACCTTGCGAAGAACTCTGAGCATTTGAACTATCAGTCCCCTTCAAATCTTCTAACTTCTTCCTTAGTTCAAGAAACCCTGCATACAAATACCCAATGCTTGCTTCATTTTTGCTCTCCTTCTCCTTCAACCTCTTATTTTCTTCTTTAAGCTCTTTTATCTCTCCCTCTCTCTTCCTGTTTTGAGATAACAGAAAGTTAATCTGAGGATCAGCACTTATCCGAAGGTCTACAGGGAGATCACCAGTTTGAACACTTTCTCCAATAAGTGTTGGATATGGGCGAAAACTTGGAATGATTGGAGGCTGGCTTGTTTCAGTAGAAAAGTTTATCCTTACTGGGCTGGGCTCAACAAAAGAGCTATCAACTTCAAAGAATTTCCTTTCCTCATGAACTGGGCTTTGTTCATTCAGAATAGGAATTTCAGTTTGAGTCGGAGTTGGCTCTTGGACATCGGCTTGAACATCAACCTGAAAGGTGCTCTCAACATTTACAGGCTCAGACACCTCATCATTCTGATCATTTGCCCTTGATGATTTGAACACCATCAGGCTTGAGCTTGTCTTTTGAAACTTAAACCAGATAGATCTTGGATCAGATTTCTTCCTCGGTGAGGGTTCACGCACAGGATTAGGTTATGCAAACACATCATCATCAGCAAAATTATCATCCAACTCTCGCGGGATTGAATCACTACTTGAAGAAGAGTTCAAGTCATCCCTTGTTCTCTTGTGACTGATTGGCTCCAGATCGCCATAAATATCATCTGCCAAATTCTCATACTCCGGGAAAATATCATCCATCACATTCTCTTCATCTAAAGGTATATTCTCTGGTTCTCCCTGAACAGTCACTGGAACATCATGATCTTCAGCAACAGATACATTGACTGGAGGTTCTTCAGGTTGAGGATCTGCTTCTAGGTCTTGTTCCCTTGCAACCTCAGGGAAAGCACCTCTTTTAGCCCACTCAAGTCTTCCTTGAAAAGTGCTCTTTCCCTTTCTATCTTGAGTTTGCAGACCAAAAACACCATCATCCATGAATTTTATATCCAGCTTCTCAACCCTTTCCTGAATCATTGGATACTTCCTCATCACCACCATGTGTACGAATCTTGGAGTCATGAGAAATTGCTCTCTAGCACTCAAGTCAGCATTGCTCACCCAATCTAAAAGCATCATCTTTGTAAAGTTGTATTCCTAATCCAATGCAAGTGCAACAAATGCTGTCCCATGCACCTTGTTCAGTTGATCGAAGCTTGTTCTCTTGACCAAGAATGATTTCTGCAAGTAGTGTGCCAAACACCTCCAGTAGTGTGGCAAAAGCTTCTTGAAGATTGGTGGGAATTTTCCTTCGTACCCCAAAAGACGTGCACCCTCTAACACTTCATTCTTCGTATATTCCATTTTATCCTCAGCTTTATCATTAATATTCAATCCCTGGCGAATATCTTCTTCTCCGATCTCGATTCTGCGGTTGGTAATCCTTGTTTTATCAAGATTTGCCCTGGCAGTTCCCCAAAATTCTCTCACTAGTTGTTTATCTATCAGCACGTGCGTCCTGAGAGCATGATTGATTTTGCACATATTCATCCCTGCAACAAGAGAGTAGAACAACTGCATGTGTTTCTCTGGAGGGTCATCCAAATAAGCAGGTATGCAGTGGTCTCTTTCAAAGTGAATCTCTTCGTCAATCATTTCTTCTGCCATTTGAGAAACCAAGACAAATGTATCAGGTTTAATCACATCATTGAGCAATTAAGTTCAATTGATTATCACATTATCCTTTTAATTTCTAAAATCTCAATTGAAACTTTTAAAAGAAAGAGTTGGATTTTGTTCCACAATTTTAACAAAACACACTCTTAAAATTAACTTGTTCAATTTTATCTTAAAAAAAATTAAGTTTGATGAGATTTTAAAACCACTTTAAGATTATTTGATCGATTACGATTTTAAGTTATAAACATAATGGGTTTACGATCCAAAATTGGGTTTACGATTAGGTCAGGTAAAGTCCAGTCGTAAACCACATGCCTAATCGTAAACAGCCTTATGTCGTAAACACAAGGAATCGTGAACGCCATCTGATCGTAATCGTCATCGGATCGTAAACATGGTCGATCGTAAACGTGGTCGATCGCAAACGTCGTCATCATCAATCGTAAACACGACTAATCGTAAACTCCGTCGTAAACAGCGAACCGTCATCTTCTTCATCACGACGATCGTAAACCTCCAAATCCGCTATGGATGAACCTGCAACTCTTCACAAACACATCAAAACATACACAAAGATGTAAATGAAATATCAAGTACTACCTTTTAACTACCACAAACACCGATTCGGTTCCTAATCTTGAGAAATCGAAGCAAACTCGAAGAAAGAGAAGAGGAGCAACCGGGAGAAATCAGTGACAATTTGACAATTTTAAGTGAGTTTCGTGGTCGGAATGTGAAGATAAACTCGATGGTGTACTCGATTTTCACATGAGATGGTCGGAGGTAGTCGGAATGTGATTTTCCGGCAAGTGAGGCGGCGGTTAGGGTTTCGGACGGCGGAGTCGTAAACGCAGAGAGAAAAGGAGGCCGGGATCGTAAACTGTGAGGGATGAGTGGATCGTAAATGGGGGTTGAGGTTTTTGTTAAAGAAAAGTTTCATAAAGCCCCCCTCAAGTTTTTAAAACATTTCAAATGCGCCCAAACCTCATTTAAATGATAAATCACTTGAAAATTTTGAGAATTACAAAACTTCCCCTCAGACTCATACCCCGAGAACCTGATCTTAATCATAAAAAATGAAATTTTGAACAGTCAGAAACTTAGGAAAAGTTAAGAATATAAAACAAAGATAACTAATACTGAAATTAAATATATACTTGCCTTGAAGCTGATGATTTTCATGGATCATACCAGACTTATCTTTGACTGAGGAACCCTTTTCAGCTTCCGTTACTCAACGCTCTAGACGATTGCCAGAATATTTGACCACATAAACTCACATCCAGTCATTTTGAAGTGCTTGATTATAGTACAAAATTACCGTCATGTTTAATCGTCCTCACACCCAATTGTTCATAGCAAAACCTACCCAACCTCAGAGTTTACTGAGGATTCACTAACCCCCAACTTGAGGAACCATGCAACACCATTATGACTCCCACTTATTTCGTTAATTATCAGTTGGTGATCAGGTCGGCCGCATAAGCACGCAGAGAAAACCAAACAGAATAATTATTTTATTATTTTCTTTTCTTTTCATTTTTCTTTTTGTTTTCATTTTTTCTTTTTCTTTTCTGTGGTGTTGCCATAACAGCAGAAACATGGCGTGAGAGAGAGTGAATACTAGGTAGATACCACTCTCAACCCATTTTTGCTGGGACTTAGTTTTTTAAACCATGTAAACTAGGATGGGAAACTAAACATATATAGAATTTAAGTTTACTGCACTTACATAAATGATCATAGTTTTGGGTTGAGCTTACCGACATATCATCTTTGAGCAATCTTTCACTTCAGCTTTACACGTGTCAGTCTCCGATTGTCTTGGACATTTATATCACTTCCTACCAACTCAAGACAAACACAAAAGACTTCATAAAAACCTCAAACAGATTTTCAGATTTTCTGAAACTATAACATTTCTTCCCCTGTTTTTATGAGGCTTTTGAGACATAAACGCCTTTTTTTAATTGAATAAACCACAAATAATTGACAATAATACCAAAACAAAAATAAAAACAAAACTATGTACAAACAGTTCTGATCAGATCATTCCTCGAAGGCAATCATCCTTAGGCCTTCAACACACATTTCAAAATTTTGACGAGGAAGGGGTTTTGTGAAAAGGTCAGAAACATTTTGATCGGAGTTTACCTTTTCGAGCTGAATCAACTTCCTATCATAGCAATCACGAATGAAATGTACCTTGATATCTATGTGCTTTGTTTTGCGAATGTTGAACAGGATTCTTGACAATTTGCAGAGCAGCAGCATTATCACAAAAAAATGGAGTATTAAGGAATTCCATACCGTAGTCAGTGAGCTGATTCTGAATCCATACTACCTGTGAGCATCCAGCTGAAGCTGCCACATATTCAGCTTCTGCAGTTGACTTGGAAACGGTATGCTGCTTCTTGCTCTGCCATGAAATGAGTCTGTCTCCCAAATATTGACACCCACCAGTTTTAGATTTCCTGTCAAGATCACTACCTCCATAATCACTGTCAGTAAATGCAAACAATTGAAAATCAGTATTCCTAGGATACCAAAGCCCAAGCCGAGGCCTGCCCTTCAGATACCTAAAAATACGTTTAACGGCAGCTAAATGAGAGAGTTTAGGATTAGCCTGGTAACGTGCACACACACACACTGCATGCATGATATCTGGCCTGCTTGCTGTCAAATACATGAGTGAACCGATCATTGAACGATACATGAATTCACTCACTGAATCCCCATCTGCTGTCAGTAGAGGCCGGGATGCCATGGGAGTAGAGATGGGCTTGGAGTCCTGCATCTTATACTTTTCCAGAATTTCATTCACATATTTTGCTTGATGAATGAGAATCCCAGATTCATCTTGTTTAACTTGCAATGCCAGGAAATAATTCATCTCCCCTTGATCACTCATCTCAAATTTCTTTCTCATGATATCCTCAAATTCGGTGCATAACTCTTCATTTATTGACCCGTAGATGATGTCATCCACATAAACTTGCACCATAATGATATCATCTTTCACCTTCTTTCTGAACAAGGTTTGATCAACCACTCCCCATGTATAACCATTCTCCACCGAATGCTTTGATAGAGTCTCATACCACGTGCGTGGAGCTTGATACAAACCATTGTTGGGCTTTATCCAGAAGATACACATGATCTGGATGTTCCTCATCCACAAACCCTGGCGGTTGGGCCACATAGACTTCTTCATTCATTTCAGCATAAAGAAAAGTTGTCTTCAGATCCATCTGATGCACTGTGAAGTTGAGATACGTTGCTACTGCAAGGAATATTCGAATTGCTTCCAATCTAGCTACTGGTGCATACACCTCATCATAATCAATTCCGTAAACCTGTCTGTGGCCTTGAACAATCAACCTGGCTTTGTTCCTCACAATTACACCCGTATCATCTTTCTTGTTCTTATACAACCATCTTGTGGGTATAACTTTCTTATTTTCAGGCCTTTTCACTAGATGCCACACTCCCAATTTTGAAAATTGATTCAATTCATCATGCATAGCCTCCATCCAACTCGGATCTTTAAGTGCCACCATCACATTTGGAGGCTCTATCTGGGAGATAAAACATGAGTACATGCAGAAGTTGATGTCACCCATGCGGCTTCTAGTAGTGACACCTGCTGACACTGGTCCGACCACATTGCTAAGAGGATGATCTCTGTTGATTCTTGTGGCTTGAACATCTGGTACTGAAACAGAGACATGCAGGTTAGTATCATTAACATTATTATTCATACCTTGGGTTTCTGACTCCTTCTGATCATCATGAGTTCCTGAAGATTCTGGAACATTCACATTATCATCCTTAGGAGCTGTTGCCGATACATTGTCACTAACATTTTCCACAGACGGCCTTACTTCAGGAGTTGGATAAATAATGTCTTCTTCTTCTCCCAGACTAGGAAACATATTTGAGAAATTGAAACCTTCAAACAATGACCCATAATCAAAGATCCAGTCTGGCCCATTTCCAGCGTCAGTAGGATTGTCTTCCAACCAGTCAACATTGAATGCCTCAATTATCACTTTGGTGGTTTTGTTGTAGACTCGATAAGCACTATTTGCAGAATACCCAACAAAGTAGCATTCATCAGCCTTTGCTTCGAATTTCCCCACATCAGATTGAATTAAAACTATGCAAGGACACCCGAAAGTCTTAAAGTACCCCACCTTTGGTTTTTCTCCATAAATAATCTCATAAGGCGTCTTCTCATGTCGCTTGTTCAAAAGTACCCGATTTTGCACATAACAAGCAGTGTTGACTGCTTCGGCCCAAAAGAAAATTGGCAATCGTGCTTCACACAGCATAGTTCTTGCAGCTTCAATGAGTGTTCTGTTTCTTCTTTCAGCAACACCATTCTGTTGAGGTGTGTACGGTGCACTGTATTGCCTTTCTATACCTTTCTCTCCACAGAACATATTCAATTCAGCATTCTTAAACTCTGTTCCGTTGTCTGATCTTATTGCCTTCACTTTCTTGCTCATCTGATTCTCTATGAGAGTAACAAACTGTTTCACAAGTGCTGGAGTTTCATGCTTATTTGACAAAAAGAAAACCCAAGTAAACCGAGAGAAGTCATCCACTATCACCAGACAATATGAGAACTTGCTGATACTTTGTACTTGCATTGGGCCGAAGAGATCCATATGAAGTAGTTGCAACACTAACGAAATAGAGTTTGTCATTTTAGAACGATGTGGTAACTTGTGCTGCTTCCCCTTAGCACATGCAACACACTTCTCAACTGACGTGAAGTCCTTGATAGGGAGGTTTCTAACATGCTCTCCCTTTGCCAGTTTGGTCAAATTCTTCATGTTGACATGTCCCAGACGACGATGCCATAACAATGCCAGATTTTCATTTTGCTTTGAAATAAGACAGGCCACATCAGATGGCGGAGGATTACCCATGTTAAGAAGATAAGAATTTCCTCGTCTTGGTGTACGCATCAAGACACACTCCTCAGGAATCTTGACTCCAGGCTTGAGAATAATACATTCCTTGTGATTGAACAAAACAGAATATTCTCTATCACAAATCTGCGAAACACTGAGCAGGCTATGTGACAACTCCTCCACATAATGCACATCAGAGAACCTCAAACTGCCATTCTTCACCACACCTTTCTTGCTGATCTTGCCTCCTACACCACCAGCAAATGAAACACCTCCTCCATTGAAATCTTGAACCTCTTCCAGAAGTGATAAGTCTCCGGTCATATGTCGGGAGCAACCACTATCAACGTACCAGAGATTGTTGACAGTTCTTCTTGGCTGTCCCTACATGAATCAAAGACCAGTTAGAGTCGGGTACCCAGGCCATAACAGATCTGGGCACACCCTTAGAGTCAATGTAGTTGACTAATTTAAGGGACATTCCTGATTTTGATTCAGTTACACTCAAACTTTGAGTGTTGACTTTTGGTTTCCAGAAAGTGTGTTTCTGTGGTTTTGACATATTATTTGAATTCTTTACAGTTGCAGGTTTCTTCTGTGGAGATGTGACCTTTTTACCTGCAGGTTTCTTGACAGGTGTCCACTCAAGTTTCAATTTTGTTTGAACAACTTGTTTTGTTTGAGAAACATCTTTTGACTTAGAAACCTGTTTCTTAACCTTTGTTTTACCTTTAGGTTGAGAAATCCTTTTTGTTTTAGGTACCTGTTTTTCAACAAGTTCAGGTTTCATCTTATCTTTTCTTTGGTAAACTCCTTTAGGTTTGTAAGTTGGTTTTGGAGTTTTGGCCACATTCCATCTTTCATCAACATGCTTTGTCACTGAAGTTTCAGTGTTTAAAACCTTAGACTGTTGTGTCTTCATTGGTTTTGAACTCTGCTTCCCCTGAGACAAAGCTTGTTGTTTCTGATTTTTATTTCCACCTGTCATCATTTTCTGCAACATACTAGTCCGTGGGTTTTGCGGATAGTATGGTTGATAAGGTCTATTTAAACAATTTGAAGCAAAATGCCCTGGTTTTCCACACTGAAAACAATTCATAAGTCTAGGCCCATTCACATGACTACAAACATACGAACGTCTTGGGTATGATGACTTCCATTCAGGCTTATCATCCCATCTGTGTATGAAATGTTTTGTAACTTTTTCAGGTTGCGTGATTAAACTGTTCTGATTTCGATTTGTTCGTTCTGTTAAAAGTAGACACAACCTGGGGATAAGGAACAAATTCCTTGGGTTTAGACTCACGACCAGCTTTAGTATTGGGCACACGAATTTTAAAACCATTAACTACTTCATTAGAATCAGAAACATGTTTTGATGACATAGACAACACCAATTGTTTTGGACTTGGACGCATTAAGTTCAGACACAGATGCCAGAACATCGTCCTTAGGTAAATCAGAAATTAAACTACTAGACTCATGACACTCTTTGACTCTCAAGCATTCGGCATCCTCCCCAAAAACATCTTTGATCCTTACTTCATCTGCACATGAAACAAAAACGTCAGAAGAACTAACATTATCGTTTAATGGTTCCTGGGATGGACCCGGTTCACAAGTGAATGCCACCGTTTTATTCTGATTACCCAAACCATACGTCATATGTTTCAATTTTTCTAGCTCCTCTTCAGTCATGGGTTTCACACCAACCAAAACACTATCTATGGGAGGTCCTGCTTCATGCATTTCTGATTCAGATCTATCTACCTGATCCTCCGCATAGATCATACCTATAATATCTCTAGACACAGGTTGGGGAACACTATTCTTAATTTTTTCAGAAAAGCTAATTCCTATTCCACCTTTATCCTTACCAAATCTAACATCAGTTATGCAGGTGGACAATGCCTTACCAGCTTCGAGCATTCTTTTGTTTCTCATCTGATTCAGATCTAATTTCACTTGCATCTCATTGTTCTTATGTTTAAGTTCATCTACCTGCTTCCTAAGCTCAACTATTTCTAACTTAGCATTGTCATACAGGACAGACTTCTAAGTGGCAAGGGCTTGGTATTTCTCTATATCCAATTTCTGAGCTTTGACTTTCTCCTCACTCTTCTCCCATCTACCCTTAAACGAACTTCTAGAACATTGCATATCAAATAATTCTATCTCACTATTCTTCCAAAGTTGTCTAAGGCCAGGAATTAAACGTGCACAAGTGGGATTAGTACATACCTTTGTGTTGTCGACCTCGGCTGCAAATGCCTCCTTGTCTTCAACCAGGTTCTCCTCATCATCTCCTGACTTCTCCTCAGTGACCACAAATGCATGCTCCTCATCAGAATCATTCTCCATTTTAGCAATCATAGCATGAGTTAGACTGAGTTCCTTTATCTGCGAAGCCCATTGATATTCCCCACAATCCTGCACAACCAAAGCCTTTGTCTCTGCCTTTCCCTTACCATCTCCAGCTTTCTTCTCTTCTGGTTTCTCCTTCTTTGGCTTGGTGCATTTCCTTTCAAAATGCCCTTACTCATCACAGTTGAAGCATCTGAGCTTGCTCTTATCAAAACCCATTCTTATCTTATCATGATCCTTCCACACATTCCTTCCAGTTGTTTCCATAAACTTCTTGGCGCGGAAAACTGCCATTGCCATTTGCCAGGAAACATCAAGCATTTCCACATCTTCAGGATTAACCTGGTTCAGTTCTCCTGACAACATCTCAGTAGGCACCAATGTTCCAAGTGCAAAGTTGGGATCATTTGTGGCATTTGCCTCATCAGGGTTGACTGCTCCACTAGAATTTGCTTGGGATCGAGCCACAAATGCAGTTGACTTTGTGTTTAAACTCGAATCATTTGCAGACGAACTTCCAGCCTGTTTTGAGCCTACTTCTTCAGATAGGAGTGCCTGATTCAGTTTTCCCGCCATGCTAAGTGAACTTAGATGATTCAGCTCTCTCTGTTTATCATCAATCATCTTTGACTTCAGTTTGTTAATTAGCTCATCAACAGTTAATTCATCCAGCTTGTTGTTATCTTTGATTATTGAAATGTTGGTATTCCAGGACTTGGGCAAACTGTTCAAGAGTTTCAGATTTTTATCCTCCAGTCCGGGTTCAACATCGTAGCTTGACATTTCAGTAATTAAGGACACAAATATTTGAACTTGAGCTTCAAAGGACTCTCCTTGAATGTGATTGAACAAATTGAACTTCTGCTTCAGCATCTGTTTGCGGCTTGCCTTGATATCGGGATTTCCTTCATATGCCACCACCAGAGCATCCCAGAGTTTCTTTGCAGTCTTGTATTTCTTAAACCCTTGAGCAATCTCAGGAGTCAATACCATTGTCATGATAGCATATGCTCTCTCGTCCTTGTTACATTTTTCCCAATCATCATCCGAGTATTCTGCTTCAGTTTTCACCACCCCAACTTTTCCCGCTTCAGTGTGAGTAGGAATGAATGGTCCATTGACAACTGATCTCCAAAGTCTCAAATCAACACTTTTCAAATGGTTCTGAAATCTGTATTTCCATTCAAGGAAGTTGTCAGCAGATGTGAGTCTGGGAGGACGGGTAGTCGATCCAATCTCAAAGTCCAGTTTTTTATACATGCTAGGTTCAAAATCCATGATGAAAGCTTAGGAAAAAACTCAAGAAAATGAAGTCCAAAAGTGTTTCCGATCGTAAACTACAGTTTACGATTATGATAGGCTGGCCGATCGTAAACTAAGTCGCAAACACCTCCGGATCGAAAACGGTGTCGTAAACTCAATTCCGATCGTGAACTTAGTCGTAAACGCCTCCGGATCGCAAACGTAGTCGTAAACGCCCAAAAAATTAATCTTGAAGTCGTAATCACTATTTTCTCAATCGTAAACGCTCAAAGTTCGAGTCTTGAAGTCGTAAACTCCAAATTCTCAATCGTAAACACCGAGAGCTGCCCAGAAATTGTCGTAAACCCCAAGAACAGCAGCAAGCTTTCACTTTTTCAGCCAAACACTCGAATCTAATATCGTGGAACCTCGAATCAGATGATTCTTAGCTCTGATACCAATTGTTGGTCCAGAAACAACAATCGTTCACGATATCTTTATCACAAACAAGTGCGGAATCCTTGTTTGTGACTGATTCGACAAGAAGATGATGAAATAGACTTGATATGAGATGAAGAACAAAGCAAATCTTGAATGAAATCCGATCAATCTTCTATTGAAATGAGTTCACGATCGTAAATACAAGAGATAACCAGAAAATCGTAATCAAGAACTAGTTACAATCATTAACTACTTGGGTATTTATACTACCCATACAAAAACCCTACTTAGAATCGTAAACCCAAAAGGAGTCCGGCCCATGAAGCCCAAATCGGAAATACATTTAGCCCAAGACAATGCAAGCCCACTTCTCTAATGTTCATGCCTCACTAAGTATAGCCCAACAAAGCCGCGACTGCGTTAAACACGCCTAGCCGCCGCTAACACTGTCATCGCCAACACAGAGGTCATATAAACAAACCAAATTAAATATATTGATCATCGATGTCGAGATGCCAACACCGACCTCCATCATTCATCGCCTCTCAGATCTATAGACCATCTACAAAAAAAACCCTAGCCGCCTGCCGATTAATAGACCTAAGAAGATCGGCCGGTTAAGCGGCGGCAACGACGGCTACCACCAAAACCAATAATCGTGCCGCTAGTAAACCCGGCGACAGGCGACGGCATTACCGCAGGCGGCGTCTCATTTTTAGAGAGAGAGAGAGAAAGAGAAACTGATTTCTAGTTCATCACCGACCGGTTAAGGCAGCGGCAACGACGGCTACCACCAAAACCAATAACCGTGCCGCTAGTAAAACCGGCGACAGCAGGCGGCGTCTCATTTTTAGAGAGAGAAAGAAAACTGAGTTCCAGTTGACAGAGAGAAGTTCATCACCACAAATTTATATAGAGAGAAATAAATCCCACCTCTTTGTGTCACCTCACATTTATGAAATAGAAATAATTGATTGGGCAAAGATAAACATTGTCACCATATGAGTGAGCCAAACGAAGTACAGTGAAAGAGATGCTATCCACAATTCTAAATGTTATAATATATAATTTTGTTTTCAATATCCTCGGTACTTTGTTGTTTACAAATTGCAACCTTTTTTAAAATGATTTTTTTTCTATTTACTAATTTTATCTTTCGTTTCTTGATTTAGGTAACATATTTTATCAAATTTGAAGTTTCATCTCGACTTTCTAAAAGATAAGATTTTAAATATCGACTTTGTAGGTAATATTCACCTTAGTACTAAACAATTTAAAACAAACGGTACATTCTTGTTGAATTTTTTAAATAAACTTTTTGAAATTAGTCTGTTTGGTATGAGGTAATGAAATGAACGAGAATATGAAAGTGCGAGGGAATGGAATGGTCGAGAGAATGAAATTGATCATTACCATTGCATCTTCTTGTTTGGTTACCATGTGGGAATGAAATAAATCATTGCTTCACGTTGTTTGATATTTAGTAAAAAATGAAGTAATCAAATACAATTTTACTAACATTTCCATTTACAATTAATATATTTGTTTTATATTTTTAATTCTAATGTTTTTTTTCTTATTTTATATTTTTAGATTTTATTAATTTATTATATTTAAACTTTTTATTTTCTAGTTTACTTATATTTTTAATATATTTTTTATTTATTGTTTTATTTTTATTTCATATTTATTTTACTATTTTTTTCATTTTAATATATATATATATATATATATATATATATATTTACATTTTTATGTTTTTTTCTTTGACTTTTTTGTTTTTTTATTTTTTTCATAAAACTTTAAGAAGAAATGTAATAAAAAAATCCATTCCATTCCTTGAAGGAATCGAAAAAAGCATCCTTCCCCCATGGAATAAAAATCTTTATAAATGGAAGGAATCACATTCCTTATGTAATGGTCCATTCCAATGTGCTACCAAACATGTCATTTTTCATTCCGAAGTAATAACCCATTCCATTCCATTCCATTATCCATTCATGCATACCAAACGCTACCTATGTGTTACAGCCTCCTCATTATAGGTTACATCTTTATTGTCACCTTCAATATTTATTAATAATAAAAACTTTTTTATAGGTACCTCAGGAGCACATGATAACCAATCTTAAAT
Source organism: Deinandra increscens subsp. villosa (assembly GCA_039602395.1). Classification (NCBI taxonomy): domain Eukaryota; kingdom Viridiplantae; phylum Streptophyta; class Magnoliopsida; order Asterales; family Asteraceae; genus Deinandra; species Deinandra increscens. The sequence continues at coordinate 67,291,867 of JBCNJP010000012.1, read as the reverse complement.
CTGAAGCTCCTTCCCCATCAAATGACTAAATGTTTTTTTTTATTTGTAAAATATCAACTTAGTACCTCTAAACTTTATATATGTTTCCGTCTCTTTCAATACATGTTTGTCTAAATCTATGTATGTAAATATTCTTTAACTAGGTTTCTAACTCTAGAACTTTGAACTGACATGTGAATCGCGGTAATGCACGATTACCATCTAGTTATACATTAAAAGAAAAATTATGGCAAGATCTCTAATCAATTTCTTTTAGCTTGCCTCTATTGACGATCTTGTAACATTTGCGCTTTACTCGATTGAGAAGTTCGACCCATTTTGAAATTTCGTGAATTACCAATTTGCAAATTATGGAGAACCGAAAGAATTTTCGGGTATTTATACCCCAATTATCGGGTCTAAATGATTTATAATCTTTTCTTGAGATCAAATAATTAATTACAATCAATTGAAATCAAATTGGATGTCTCGAATTGAAAATAAAGCAATTTCCGGTTTTTACGCGATTTCGGTACGCGATTCCTCATATACCGGGAATCTCGTGTTTGATCATCGTATGTCAAATTCAACATTTTTATGAATCTAATAATCAATTATCATGTCATGAGTTATCACACACTTGATCGAGTCGCGAATCGTTGGTGAATTGCAAAAAACCGATACGTACGTCAAAATCGACCAAAAACACCTATTTTGACCTAATTTGTGCATACATTTGAGTTACGTGATGTATTCATATTCATAATGAGTGGATTATATGTGGTTAACATGTTGGAATGATGATTCGGGTGATTTGGGAGAAATCAGGACTCGAAAACATCAAAAAACAGCAAAACGAGCACGCGAAACGAGACGAATTTTAGCTATAGACACTCCTAGGCGATACGCCTAAACATGAAATTTCAGCTATAGACACTCCTAGAGCTATAGACACTCCTAGGCGATACGCCTAAACATGAAATTTCAGCTGAACATGATTTTTTGGTACTTAAGCAACTTAAACTTCATTCCAACCCATTTTCTCAAACCCTAAACCCCAAAAACGTCTATGGTGATCTTGAAATCATCTTGCATCATCAAGGTCTTTATTAGGAGCTAAAAATTTTAAAGATTCAAGTCCCGATATTCCCTCATCATCATCATTCTTTTATCTTTTTGTGTTGGTAAGTATTCCTCTTCTTGTTCCATGATCAAGATCAGATTTTTTATAGGAGATCTAAGTTTTTCATGGTCATAACTTGTAGATCTAATGATTTCCCTATAAAAGATTGAAACTTTATGATAAATTTGTGTTAGATCTATGACATTCTTGATGATTCATGCTAGATCCATGTGTGATCTTGTAAAGCATGAGACTTTGTGATGTTTAGGGTTTAGATCTTCATGATACATGTTGGTAATCATTGGATCTTTGAATTTTATGATCAAGATGGTAACTTTATAATGAATTAGGGTTAGACCTCCATGTTTCATGATTGATAATCTCTAGATCTATGGATTCATGTTTAAAGTTTGAGACTTTATGATGAATTAGGTTAGATCTATGTTCTTGTATGATGATATGTTATAGATCTAGGGTTTTAACTATCAAGATGGTATTTTTATGCTTGGAAATGGTTAGATCTCTATATATATGTCATCTAGGGTTCTATGAGTTGTTGAGATCTTCATCATGTATGCTACCTAGGGTTAGATCCATGTGTATTGAACATCATGATTTGACTTTAATGGTTTAAAATGACTCGATCTATGTCATGAACGATATTTAGGGATAGATCCATGGAATTGAGCATCAAGTTTGGACCTTCATGCTTTGTAGGATGTGTTAAGACTAGATCCATACCATTTATGATGTGTTATGACCAAGTGCATGCCATGTATGTCCCTCCATGTTTAAATTTATCGAGTTCTTGATATATTTTGAATAGATCTAGGACTCGCACATCGTTAAAACCTTATACTCGTGTGCATGATGGTTACTTTGACTTTGTTTGACTTTCATTATAGCATCATTTTATGCAGAATTCCATGATTTTATCCTTATCTTCCAATTGAACCATTTATCATAACGTACATATCATCTCATTAAATCACCAACGAATCGTCGAGTCGATTGTGTCGTGAAATCAAATTATTATCTATTTATTCATTTATTTTCTCTATCTCATCTAGTCGTCGAGGTCATCTTCGGGTCAATTCTTTTTGTGGTGTCAATCTTTCAATTGTGTCTCCAATCAGGTGAGTATTCATGTTAGAACCTATTTGTTAGCAACACAACCCTTTTGCTTTCTTACCTTGTAATTGATACTTTGTTTTGTAACTGACTTTGGATGTGTACTTGGTAAACTTTGTTTATATGTTAGCGTACTTGTTATGCTTCTTAGCGGACTTGTGACTTATGTTCCTAGCGGACTTGTTTTACTCTTAGCATACTTGTTTGATTACTTATCTTAGCGGACTTGTTTATTCCTAGCGAGCTTGTTTACTTAGCAGTCTTGATCTTGTTCCTAGCGTACTTATCTTGTTCTTAACGAACTTGTTAGCGTACTTGTTATTGCTTAGCGTACTTGTTAGCGAACTTGATAATGCTTAGCGTACTTGTTAGCGAACTTGATAATGCTTAGCGTACTTGTTAGCGAACTTGTTGTTACCTAGCGTACTTGTTAGCGAACTTGATAATGCTTAGCGAACTTGATTTAACTCTTAGCGAACTTGTTGTCCTGTTGGAATATTTTGCTGAATACTAGGTAATGATTGTGTTGTGTCAAACATTCTTTTTGTCCCAAGCTATCAGGTAGTATAAATACCAATTGGAAAACCCTATTGGGTACGCTTCAAGGAGTATTTTCCTACAGAGAGCTTTTGTGTGTGTGTTCTTGTGTTAGTGTGTGTTCTTGAGCTTTAGGAATCATCAATGGGTGAGCATTGATGAAGATTCATCCGGAATCGACCATCACACATGATTTTCGCACTTGTGTGATGAATCATATGAGAACAACATGCTCAAATCTGGTCCTGACAATTGGTATTAGAGCCTTGTTCTTCAATTTTGAAGGTTTTTCTCAAAATGGAGAAAATCTCATATGAGTTGTCGATTTTGGATGGATTTGCTAGTTGTTTGAGTTAATTCTAGGTAGAAATCACTCAATAAACTCAATGCCATACTCAGATTTATGCAAATCTCAAGCTATTATGTCGGATTTTTTGGATTTAGCCTAGAACAGTTAGTGAACTTACGCTCCTGTTCTTGAAAAAATTTTCCAAATTCTTTTTTCTGTTGATTCTAGGTTAAAATTGATGATTCTCGAGGTTAAGACTACTAAAATCGAACCTAATGGCACTGATTTCTATCAAAAACATCAAGTATTGAAGATTTTAGAGGCTAAAAGTGGTGATTTTTGGTGTTCTTCACATAAACTCACTATTCCATCGATTTAGGTCATTTAGAGTGATTTTTGGAGTTCCTGACAGTTGAGTAAAGTATTCCTACATAAATTTAGAAACTATTGATGATCTTAAACATTTATTTTGTCAACATTGATTTTTGAGTTTGAATTTGCTCAAGAACAAACTGTTCAAAATTTGGCTAAGTCTGAAAATTTGACTTTTCAAATTTTTTGCTGAAATCTCGCTTACTAATGACTAATGATGTTTATTATTGTTTGTCTTGTAGGATTTGGGTGATTTCATGCATTTAACAACTTTGCAAGCAAGTGAACCGATTTTGACTCGTTTGACCCGTTATCTTACTTTGTCTCAAAGTTGACTAGTGTTGATCATTTCAACATGTCGGATCACTTCACTCCTGCCACACAAGGCAACAATAGGTGTGACACCCGAGAATTTCAAGGTTAACTTCCGTTAGACAAACCCGTTAGTTACGTTATAAGTGTTAACTTAGTAACTAATGCATAACTAGGCCGAATACGTCCACGACCTTTGGTTGATCACCGAACCCGTCCATATGTGTTATGTGTTCATCATTGATTGTCTTTATGTGCAATGTGATTTAAATACATTACTTATTATTGAGAATAGCATGATTAATTGTAAATACTTGATTATGTGAAAATTGCCTAAATTTGGTAGTCAGCGAAACTACCGAGCGAAACTACAGATTCGCCCGGTAGCAGGCTAGACTGATCAAAGTACCCGAGACCAGAGCTAGTTTCGCCTGGCCAGCGAAACTGCCAGCGAAACTAGCCTCTGATATAAATAAACTTAATAAACCCTAAGTAGCCTCATTTGCCTCATTTCACAATCAACACACACATACACTTCTCTGGAACCTGGTCAGCCGAGAATACCATCAAGAGACCAAGATCTTAGCCTCTAGACCATCATCTCATCTCATTCATCGATTCTAGAATCATCCGTGAGTCCCAAAAACTATGTTTTAAGCTTTTCTATATGTTTTCTTCTTAAAGCATGCTCAAATCTTCATGTAACTGCTTGATCTCTTAATATGTTGCTTTAGGATGCTAGATCTACCATAAAGTCAGAAACTTTACGTGTAAAAACATACCATGATGATGATTTATGCTAGATTAGGTCATTTTAGGTTAAAATGTGCTTTTGGGTGATTTGATGACTAAATGCATGTTAAACGTGTTAAAGTTGCTTGATTTATGTTAGTAAATGCCTATGGATGCTAGATAATGAATTGCATGTATGATCAGAAGCTGTTAGGTTGATTTTTAGGCAAATCCGTATGTTTTTCGCGACCAGCGAAACTGTGTGTTCTCTGGGCGAAACTAAGTAGCGAAATTATATCTCCTTCCAGCGACACTGACCAGCGAAACTATAGTGTCGCCGGGTAACCTGACCAGACCAGCTCGAGCGAAACTATCGAGCGAAATACCTGAACGAAAGTTCAAACCAGTTTCCCTGCGAAACTAGGCTAGCGAAACTGCGTCAGCAGTTTCGGGCGAAACTAGCCTAGCGAAACTGTGTCACCGGGCATTGCCTAGCGAAAGTGCTGCCCGTGCACCTAGCGAAACTGCCTAGCGAAACTATGCTAGCGAAACTAAGACCTGACCTAAAAACCAAACTTGTGAAATTTGCTTAAGTGTTATGCCATGACTTACATGATTATGCCATGATGAAACATGTTTGATATCTGAATTATATAAACCCTTGATTATGATCAACCATTGGTGTTGTGTGTCGGTATGTCGAGTCATAGTTGCAACGTGCTATGTTATGGGCCATAGTGACGTTAAGTAAAGATTAGACACGAAACTAATACTTAAGACCTAAACGTGTTCTAGGTCCTCGTTAAACAACATACTTGGATACTTAGCAAGTGTAGCAGTGCAACCCAAGGTGAGTGTCACTAACCCGTTTACCGTGAGCCTGTTTGGGCCACACCGAACAATTTAACGAAAAACAATGCTGAACTAAACTCGAGAGTGCTAGGCACCTCACTGATAAACTTGAGAACTCGGGATGCTCGGCACCCACTTGATGAACTGAAGTGTTTTATGGGAACACTTGTGAACTCTGAACAAACTGTTTTTCTGAAACAAAACTGAAAACGTTTTAATATGGCTAGTGTAGGTTAAAGTCTGAACCACATGATATCACATGTTTTCTAAGGATGCCTTATAACTTAAAAGTCCTCAACTTAATTGTGCCATTAATTTGTGAAAGCGAGGGGATGTTGGGTAGATCTACTGGAGTTTGACAAACTCCGCCCCGTGGCACGGGGAGTGCACGGAGGAACAATATCAGCCTATTTGACCGTAGTCCCGGGGAGGACACGGGGGAGGCAAAAACCGCGATGACTATGTCCGCACTGTACGGGATGGCTCGGCCCCCACAAAATAAGTCAGCTTTGGTACAAACTTCCTTAGAGCATGGAACAACGGATTAGCTACCCGCGATATCGGTTGAGTCCTTTAACTTTACGGAACTAGTACATACCCGATGACGTGGTCACGGACAAACCATTTATAAACTGAGAATTAATTACGAGCATTGCTTTTCATAAATAAATAACTTGTAAGTATACCTTGACACGAATTATGATTATGAGACCGGGCCAATGCATGACAAGCCCACTGTGAACTCACCAACCGTTAGGTTGACACTTGCGTGGTTTAAACTTTTGCAGATCGCTAAGGAGTATCCGCTGGAGGTTGGCATGGCACGAGAAGATATTTATTTTTGTTTAAACTAAACTTGGGAATTTTAAAACAATGAATTTGTAAGGCACGTGGTTAGTGCCAGAATAATTATTTCCGCTGCGTTGTATTTAAGACTTTACTTTATAACGTATATTTGAACTAACCCTGATTCGTTTAGTATTTGTAACTATGGTTGTGGATCCTGGTCTAGCCGCGCCCCTTAACGATATAAACTCCGTTAGTGGTATTTTGGGGGTGCGAC
>JBCNJP010000012.1:67208977-67284977 GCA_039602395.1 Deinandra increscens subsp. villosa | reverse complement strand
CTAAAAAAACCCTAGACTACACAAACCATACACAATTAATCGGAGTGAGGCGTGAAGAATGGCAAGCTTCCATTTCACCAGAACACGCAAAGAGGTACGGGAGATCTCTTGGTGACCCAACCGGCGATCTCGCACTGTAATTAGGGCAAAATCGTGTTCCGTCAGTCATCTTCTTCCTTCGCATCATGTTCCCTTCTTCTTGGTCGGTTTTAATGGCTGATGTCGATTTCTTAATCAGAGGTCTATTTCTTATTCATTCAGCGGTCGTTACAATCAATCGATTTTAGGTTTTAATCTTTCAGTCCGGCTACGACAACGGTGAATATGGCGGCGACCCTCATAAGATATTATGTTTTCAACTCTCAATTGCAACCACAGTGGTGGACAGCACCGAAAACCATCTCTTCTACCCTCTATTTCAACCATAGTGCCTGAGGTGGGTTTTAATCTTCTAGGTATTTCATGGCTTCTTGATTTTGTTTTATGGGTGGCTTTTAGCTATATTGCTAACCTTCACCTGATAACCCCTTCTTTTGTAACAGTCATCGTCTATGTTCTTAGCTTCGATGACAGACTCACATTTAATGATGTACCAGCTTCATCAGCAAGTTATGTTTGTGGAGTCACAACTTTGCAATTTAACAAATGTTGTTCAGGTTGTAGACCCTAAACTTCATAAGCATTTGGGTATTTTCCAGTTACCTTTTATTTATGTGCTCATTTTCTATATTCTACTAAAGCATGCTAAATGAAATTATATGGTTCATGAACGTTTGTGTGTTTGCTATGGTGGCTATCAGTAGAGTTGCATGCTTGGTTTTTGCTACATTTGCTAAGTAGAATTCCATGTTTCTTTATATTGTAATTTTGGTTGAAATTTGGTTAAAAATTGAAATGTGAATTTGATTAAATGTTGATGTGTCTCATATCTCAAACTCAAATGATCAGAGACCACTGTTTGTTGTGCCCGTTTAATTTTTTATGCCTCTACTTCACTTTTGTGAATCTGGTATAAATTCACAATGTGAATTACGACATCTTGGAGATTAGCTATTTTTATTGACTTAAATTTCAAGTAGATAATTAGATTTAAAAAAATTAAAAAAGTTATTAGTAGAGTTGGTGTTAGTGATTTCAAACATTGTGTTGTTAGATGGTTATAACAGAAGATGAGTAAGTATGTAGTGGTTTAGAAGTTGGTGTTGGAACTTGCAGGCTGTTGATGTCTTTTGATTCACCCATGTGGTTAATTGGTTTACATGCTCCTTTATTAATACATTATTTGTATGATGATTAATGATTTGTTTATGTTGATTGTAGCAGCCTATGCATTCCTGCTGCACAAAGTCTGGGCTAACCATTTTTTATGCTTCGATTTCGTGGTTGATTTAACGGTAAGCTATGGGTATTTAAGGTGTTTGGATATTTTTTTTTTCATTTATTCTCTTTATTAGGCACATGTTTATTGCTTCATTTCATTTTTTTGCTCGGTTTCATAGTAATTGAGACAACTGAAACAGCTTAGTAGAGTAGCAGGTTGAACCAGTACCTGCACATTTACTTACAATCTTGCTTTACTTTTGATGTTAGCTTGCAAAATCCACCACATGATCAACACAAGATCATAGATTTTGTAAGTTTTAAAAAAATAGTCTGCCGATTTTGCAAGGTGATATGGACGATTAGCAATAGTGCCAAAACATTTGAAGGTGCTATCTTATGAAAATGAATGCAACACAGCCTTTTAACGTTCCATTGAACCCTGTTGCTCTTGGTATACATGTAATTTCGACCACTTTTTTCCCAGAATCAAGACTGTACAGAAATAACTTTTTCCTTATTTTCTCTGTTCTTGCAGGTTTGTTTGTGTGAGCCTGTGTTTCACTATGTTCATTCCGAGGTAATTGCTAATCTCTCAAAGCCTTTGTCCAACTTCATATTTTGTACTAATCCAAGTCTTCCTTCTCTTTTACTCTTGGTTCAGGCTTCCTCTTTCATTATTTTGAAGGTAACTTGCTCTTTGTTTTTGTCCTTTTTGGTTCTCTTTTCTGACAGATACCATCTGTTTTGAATTTACATTGTGTTTAAGAAAGCTTAAAAAGGTTTGTGTAATATTATTCATATGTTGTTTGTTTGTTGTCTTTTTATACGAGCTTGGTGAATTTATTTGTTTCTTGCTCTTTGTGTGAATTTGGTTATGTATACTTGATTGTCATTTTAGTTGAACATGTAAGAGAATTATAGAGTTCAAAACATTTGAAGGAAAAAAGTTTTGATTGTTTATATAGGACAACTGAATTGTAGAGTTTTGCACATTGCTCTTTTAAATCTCACTTTGGTCGTTTCTGAGCTTGATAAGACATATTTCTAGGCTGATCCTAGGTAATTATCTTCTTTATTTCCTTATGTTTATATTTTGGTGTTTCTTTCAGTGAGTTTGAGGACATATTTGATGTTGGGCACTTCATTATTTCCCTAAAAGATGAAGTCTGGATTGTTAATGTTTATATGTGTTCTTTTGTTGGTTTTAAAGTTGCTACTCATTTAAATTTCCTGCCGCGTTTGGTTGGTTGGGATTAGAGCAATATTTAAATCATGTTCTGTTTTACATTGTTGTTTGGTCATTTATCTTTATCGTGTTACATCTAACTAAGGCCTTTTATGATTAGGATCCTCACTTCCTTTTGCAGTTGGGCAGGATTTCTTAAAGGCCGTGCTTTCTAGGTGAGTTGTTCCTTGCTGCTTTTACAGCCATGGATTTGTCATTTGTTACTGTTTATAATTGTATATTTTAGAGCTGTTGGCTGTAGATTTTTCTTTTGCTTGGTTCATGGTTTGCTACTGTTTATGTTCGTTTATTCTTGGCCTGTTAGCAGTAGGTTTTCCTTTCGCTTCTGTTGGTTTACTTCGCTTTCTTTATTGTGTATGGCGTCATTGCGTGTGCGTAAGCGTAAAGACGTGGCTTCAACCCGAGACCGGTTCCTCTCGATCGTCTGCGTCTTTGGCTTTCTCTGGGGTATGTGGATCTTGCACTAAAAAGTCACCTCAAAACTTGCTGCAAAGATAAGTTTTAACAACACCTGATCCCCTCTGACTTGCACTAAAAATATTTGTCCATTCAAAAACTTGCTGCAATGATTAGTGATGTGCTTTGAAACATTAAAAATATTTGTCCATACATTATATGTTTTAATTAACTTGCATCATATAGTACAGAATGAAATTAAGCTCGGGGATGATGTTTACATTATTTTAATTAGCTTGCACTATATATGTTTTAATTAACTTGCACTATATTGTAATTTTCATAATGTGAACACCATATGTAAAATTGAATCTGATTACACCTAAACAAACTTCATACATTATTACAACACTTTTTTCTATTTTGACCAATTTGGTTACAGTTGTGTTCTCAGGTGTTCTTTTGACAAAAGATAGGAACTTTCATTAGAGAGCAATATTTGGTGGACATCGACTTTAGAAGGTCACTGCAGTTAAATATTTGTTTTGTTTTTTTTTGTCCAAACGTAATAGATTTTGCATAGAAGTTGATGGTGTGATGGTTAAAGTCATGTAAAATCATCTTTACGTTTTAAGCTTAATACTTTGAGTGATTGGCCTCTTTCTAGAAAAATCCAACGCCGCCACGAAGCGCGGGCGAAAACATTTTCAGTTGCACGATTTGACATTAGTTTATATGCGTTATCGGCATTAGTTTCACACGACACTTATCTTTAATCGTTTTGCTAAACGACTTTCTAAAACGATTCAAATCCTTCTTCATAGTCTTCACCTCTTTAGCTCAAAAAACGGGTCAACTCCGCGACCAAGCGCGAGTCGACCCACAGTTCGGCTTATAGCTTTCCTAATCGCCCTTTTTAAACGGGTCGGCTCCGCGGCAACGCGCGGGTCGACCCACTTGTTAAAAACATAGAACAACTACAAACTATAATTATGGTTGTTTTTTTTCTTTACCCGCAAATATTGGTTATCTGGTGTTTTATTATGGTAAACGATGTTATCTACGATACGTTAAAATTATAATTCATTCGAGTAATTAGGACCTTCTGTTTTGCACATCCATCTCAGAGGAAACTCATCGTCTAAAGATCCACTGTGATAAAACATATTACCCACCTACAGCCTAAAGGTCCACTGTGATAAAACATGTGACCCATCTACCGTCTAAAGACCCACTGTAATAAAACATCTGACTCACCTCTATAATATAATATAGACAGAATTACATATTTTGTCCTTTAACTTTATCCGTTTATATAACTTTTGTTCTTTATCTTTTTTTGTTACATTCTCTGTCCTTTAACTTTTTTTTTTCTTTCACCTTTTGTCATTTTTATCAGATTCCATTAAAATCCACTGTTAAGTCAAGGGTATTTTTGTCTTTTTACTTTTTAAAGTAGAAAAAATTACATATTTTGTCCTTTAACTTTGTCTGTTTTGCAATTCTTATCATTTATCTATTTTTGTTACATTCTCTATCCTTTAACTAATCTTTCATCTTTTGTCCTTTTTAACAAATTCTATTAAAATCCACCATTAAGTCAAGGGTATTTTTGTCTTTTTACTTTTTAGGGGTATTTATTTTACTTAAATAAAGAGGAAGGGTGTGTTATGTAAATCTGTAATTTTTTTCCTTTATCACCCCACCCCCACCCTAACCTTACACCATCACCGGTGAAAACCCCACCTCCACTGTCGGTCGGCCGGCGGCATCCCATCGAAACTGTCGACAACCCTCCGACGACCTCCCATCGAACTGACATCGGGTTTGTCAGGGGTGGTCGTCGGTGAAGCTGGTGGCCTGGTGACCGCCGACGTTTGGCAAGGAGACGGTGGAGGGTCGTCGGAGGTTTGGTCGGGGCAGAGAAGGCTCGGAGATGGGAGGCTGCCGAAAATTCGACCGGGAAAGAGAAAAGGGGGACGGGGGATCGAGGATGTCTTCTCTCTGAAACGGAAGTGGGCGGGGTGATAAAGGAATTTTTTTACAGATTTACATAACACACCCTTCTCTTTATTTAAGTATAATAAATACTCCTAAAATGTAAAAAGACAAAAATACCCCTGACTTAACGGTGAATTTTAATAGAATCTATTAAAAGGACAAAAGATGAAAGAATAAAAAAGTTAAAGGATAGAGAATGTAACAAAAAAGATAAAGGATAAAAATTGCAAAACAGACAAAGTTAAAGGACAAAATATGTAATTTGACAAAAATACCCTTGACTTAATCGTGGATTTTAACAGAATCCGTTAAAAAGGACAAAAGGTAAAAGAAAAAAAGTTAAAGGACAGAGAGTATAACAAAAAAAAAATAAAGGACAAAAGTTGCAAAACGGGTAAAGTTAAAGGACAAAATATGTAATTTTGTTTATTATATATTTTTTTATGTTCAGTAGGATTTGAACTTTTGACATTCACATTAGATGGTAAAGGGATGTGGGATCTTCGTGGTTGTCGAAATGGTTTATATCCATGTGAACTCTTGAAATGTGTTTGATTAGATTTGTTTGCAAGTTGTAGCGAGTATCTTTGTTATGTAACTATGTAATAAGTTTTTGTTGTAGATCGAACCAGCGGAAACTTTTATTTATTAAACTCACAATAAGCTTTATTCTAATCCTCTAGTATCATATTATTTAAAATGAGGCAAGTGTACACAATCTTTTTAATTTTAGAGCAACGTACTGGTTGTGGCAGGTCTTTAACTATGGCTCATTTACTTTTTCGGATACCGAAAGCTCGTTCGACGTCTTTACGGACTATTTCTTGTTCCCTCCTAAATCTATGTGGTTTCTCGTTGGTCAAAGGGTGACTAAATGATTTCACAAAACAAGCATGGTTCGGATATCTCGTTGTGTAGATGCTATTGATTAAGAATGTTAAGGTCATTGTTCGAGCCCGCGACACCAAACAACGCATACCAAATCCATAAATCATTTGAAACAACAACCTCAAGCATAATCGTAGTGTGTGAATGATCACCTCTCATGTATTGACTCCATAGCCTTGTCGGACTCCAAGGCCAATGCGCACAATCGATACACCGATCATCCTCGAAAATCCGTGTAATTCATTATGTTTGGTGTATATCGTTTATACATCCCTCGTAGTAGGTTTTGTAAGTATGCACGCATATACAAATCAATAACATTGTAAGAGAAACAACTAATATTTTCACGTGAGATTCGTGTAGACATCTATAAATACTCGTCCATTGCGTCATGAACCGTCCTGTATATGATTTGACTAATTGATGATGTATACTTTTGCAAATGGATGAAATATATGGTACCCTTTACCATCATAGAAAATTTAAAAATAAGGATCGTATAATTTGATGCCGACATCAATCTCCATTTCACTAATAAGATGAGCAAATCTTGAAACAAGAGCAGTAATATCTTCATCAGGATAGTGTTTGAAGTTATCAAACTAAAGAGTTCAAAACCTTTTTCTTGCTCTTCTTGTATTAATCATTTCCTTCACATCTCAGCTTTAATGCATCCCATAACTGTTTAGATTTGGTGCAAGTTTTAAACTGATGCAAAATCTCCTTCGGTAATGCCATCGTAAGAATCCTGTAAGCTTTCTTTTCCCTTTGATAAAGCTTCATCTTTCAAAGTAAGATCCCTACGCATCTTTGGCTCACCATTTTCTTGAGGATATGTGTAACCTTTCTCAATTGAAAACCACAAAATTAGGGTTGAGCATGGTTCTATTCGGTTCGATTTTTTGGTTGATCCGAACCGAAACCGAAGCTTTCGTTTCCTATGAAAAAAACCGCTCGGTTTTGGTTTTTTTTTCGGTTTGGTTTTGGTTCGGTTTCGGCTTTTCTTGGTAATATGTTTTTGATTAATTTTAAAATTTAAATGTCTAATCTTAAAAGATAAATAAATATAAAAAAAAAGTACCACTATAACTATTGAATAAAAAAGAAAAGTAGTCACGTGAAATGTGTAACCATACAAAATATGAAGTGACTTTAAATTTAAAAGTTTTTAACACTAAAAATCTTGACGTAAACTATTAAGGATTATGTGACAACTGTAACCTCCCAAGTTAACTCCGTTAAGTTTTTCCGTTAATTCCATTAGCTCCGTTAGGCAATCTCCGTTAGTCACATTACAAGTAGTAACTAATACATAACTAGACCGCATACGTCCACGACCTTTGGTTGATCACCGAACCCGCCCATATGTGTTATATGATTTATTACTTATTACACTGTATGAAGTAATGCAACATGCTTATTTAATTAATCGTGCAATTATGTGATTTATCGAGAAATCGTGTTTAGCTTACTTAGAATGTAAATTGACCCTTTCTTGGTGGCCAGCGAAACTACCTAACGAAATTACAGTTTCGCCCGGTAGCTAATGCATGACCAGTTTCGCGTGGCTAGCGAAACTGCTAGCGAAACTGCCGGCGACACTGCCAGCGAAACTAGCACCAGATATATAGAAACCCCAAGCCAAACTTCTCATTTTTACTCACACCTCACAACACATACACACTCCTGCACTCTCCTTCTCTGGAGCTTTCTGACCAGCAAGGAATCAGCACGAACCAAGGAGACCAGCCCCAAATCACCATCCATTTGAGCTTGGAGATCACCCGTGAGTCCCCAAGACCACTTCTTCTACATTCCTCTTTGTGCTTTACTTAATTAGATGACCAAATTTACATGCAATGGTGTATGCCTCTGTTAAAATGCTTAAGGATGCTAGACATAACATAAATTATGTAACTTGCCATGTCAATATGAAGATCCATGCTAATTAGGTCCCTTTATGTGAAAATGTGTTCTTGGTAATTTGATGACTAGAATCCATGTTTAAGGTGTTGAAATTGCTCCCATGATGTTGGTAAACGTTTAGGTATTCTAGATATCGAATTGCATGAGGTACAGAAGCTGTTAGAAAGGTTTTTAGTCAAATTTACGGGTTTTTTTAGCGACTAGCGAAACTGTGCCTTCATCAGGCGAAATTAGGTAGCGAAACTATGTATATCTTCATCCAGCGACACTATGTAGCGAAACTGTAGTGTCGCCGGGTAAACCAACCAGACCTGCTCGGACGAAACTACTGAGCGAAATTCCCTGAATGAAAGTTCAAACCAGTTTCGGGCGAAACTAGGCTAGCGAAACTGTGCCAACAGTTTCGAGCGAAACTAGCCTAGCGAAACTGTGTCATCGGGTATTGCCTAGCGAAAGTGCTGCCCGTGCACACAGCGAAACTGCCTAGCGAAACTGCTAGCGAAATTGTGACCAGAATCCAAAGTTGTGCAATTTACTTGTAATGATATGCCATGACTTATATACTTTATACTATGATAATACTTGCTTGGACTTCTGATGTATATGAACCCTTGTGTATGATCAACCATCGGTGTCGTGTGTCGTTATGTCGTGTCGTGTTTCCAAGGTGCTAGTAGTTTTTAAACACAACCTTACACCTAAGACCTTAATGTGATTACTAGGTCCTCGTTAACAATCATAATCGGATTTATTGAAGAGTAAGCCGAGCAACCTAAGGTGAGTTCATTTATATTATTGTTATGTCCGTTCAGGGACGATAACGCGCAGGTGGTTGCATCCGGTAAGGATGGTGACCCAAACGGTAAGGTATTTCTTACTGGGTAAATTTCCGACATAATATCATATGTTTCACTGAATTGAACTTTATTTATAAAAAGTCCTTACTTTCGGGCCGTTAATATACAATAGCGAGGTAATATTGAGTAGTACTACTGGGGATTGACACCCCCGCTCAGCGGTGCACAGGATGCACCCTCCCGACTGGCGGTCGGACTGAGATCAATGTTAGCCTACCCTCCGTGATCCGTAAAGACACGGGAAGGCAAGGTTCATAGGAATTCCCTATCAAAACATTGTCAGGTTCGGTTACGAACAATTCAGGTGTACATAACTATAGGCTAGCTACCTACGATATGGAATTTTACTGGTCGTATGATATTGATTGTGTTTTACCTGTCTTTATTCATAAACATTAGGTCTACTTGTGACGGGTAGACTGCTTTAGTGAACTCACCAGCCTTAGCTGACACTTGATTGTTGATTTCTTTTCAGGTCGTTAGGTGGATCCTTGGATGGCACGGGTGGCGGCAGTGCTCTCTTTTGCAAACTTTTTGGGAAATTCATATTTCCAAACTTTATGAACATGTCTTTTGTACATCAAACTTGTAATCACTAATATGCTTCCG
The DNA here is from genome assembly GCA_039602395.1 of Deinandra increscens subsp. villosa. Classification (NCBI taxonomy): domain Eukaryota; kingdom Viridiplantae; phylum Streptophyta; class Magnoliopsida; order Asterales; family Asteraceae; genus Deinandra; species Deinandra increscens. The sequence goes on along the minus strand of JBCNJP010000012.1, from coordinate 67,275,731 downwards.
CTGATCTTGTAAACTAACTTATGTATCCGTAAAGCAAACTTCCCTTCACTTTATTTAAAAGTCCCTTATCTTTATTTTATTTACTGTTATGGCTTGGTTGTAACTAAAGTCTGGGATCCTGGTCTGGATCACACCCCCACACGGTTATACTCCGTTGGTGGAAATTGGGGGTGTGACAGGTTAACTTCAAATATAATTAAGGGAACAACCAAAGTAATTTTTTTTAACTTAAGTGTTAACTTAAAATATAAATTAAGGTTTAAAGACTAACAATGTGTCATCCTAAAATGTTAATTCACACATTTGCCCCTCGGTTTGGCTCAGTTTTTATAATGGTTTGGTTTTTCGATTCGGTTCTTGATAGACTTAAACCGAAACCGAACCATTATTTTCAGTTCGCTTTTTTTAGTTTTTTTTCGGTTCCATTTCATCCGTTTTTTCGGTTTCGGTTCGTTTCAAATCAACGTCATTTGTTCCAACATAAGCTTCAAAAAGTTTCTTTCAATTATGGTAATCTTCTAATTTCATCAGCTTGGGTACTTTTCGACTTGTACCAATTTCATTATCATAATTGAGCATTACTTACATTGTGGATTAAACAGCTACAAAGGCTTGGAAATCGTTCACATTGAAAATTGTAAAAATCTGTTCCATCGAATGAGAAATTAGCTACCGAATGAAACAGAACTTCTGAATGAACAAGTGATAAGAGAATGAAACAAAGATTGTCGAATGAACTCTATTTAGATGAATGAAATACTTAAAAAAACCGGATGAAACTGAATGATCGAATGAATTGATTTTGTGAATGATATGATTCAGCGACTGAAACTCAGAAAATGAACTTGCGAATCAAACTGATTCAGCGAATGAACTTCATTTTGTGATAACAATGGACCAAATGAACAGACAATGAAAACTTTACACTACCGAATGAAAGACGAACGAAACTAACTTTTTATTCGATGACACTATTTTGATCAAAACTCGCAGAATTTGATGAATTTAATGAAAATGTTTTCAAAAAAGTTTCTCTTAAACAAATTTAGAACATTTTTATCGGATTAGAATTATAAAAACGTTAGTTTTGAAATCTGACTTTTTCAAAACTCTCCAAATTTGAAGGTTGTCACTGAACTGAGCAACCTAGATGCTCTGATGCCACTTGAAAGTGACTGGGGAGGGATCTTGTTCAGTGTATCAAGCTTGGAGAAGATCAAATAATAAATAAAAGAGATGTTTTATTGTCACCGAATGAGACCAGACTCACAGATGCCGAATGACAAAAAACGCACACTCTCACGGAATGATCAAAAGTCTTGAATGTGCAGAATGAGTCTCATATTTATAGGAACACTACCGCCGAATGACATGCCCACCGAATGACTTCATTCGGTGGTCATTCGCCACTCATTTGGTGACTCTCAATTCACCCATACAAAACACAATGACTTAGACTGAACACTCTAGAAACTATTACAATAATGACTTGATACATCATATGACACATAAGCACTATGCACTAACCGTTTTCAAAGTCATCGATGCACACACCTTAAGGGTGTTTATGCACTCGTGTTACCAACCCATCAAATGTTTGTTTCCTCCATGTGAGTGTAAGATTTAACCAATCATGGCTTAAATAATTTGCTTAACTAGGTGATGAAAAGGTCATAGGAAAACATAAACAACTTTGATTAAGTTTAAGTATTACAATCTTGAGTAAAATAACCAAACTTCAAAAGAAGTGGCTCAAAAACTAAAAATAAAGAGGAGAAGAAAAGAATTATGCAAGTTGGAATAAAGAGAAAGGTTGGTATTTATTGGCTGATCGGCATCAGACACGACTTGTGTTTTTAGAGACACGGCCCGTGTTTTTTCTAAAGTCAATCGTGTTGTCTTTAGTGAAGATCTTCCACCGCATTCGTCAAGTACAACACGACTCGTGTTGATTTTGGCACAGGTTGTGTTTTTTTTTTCAAGCTAGCATGTGTCAAAATGCATAAGTCAAATAACTTTGTCGTTTCTGCAAACAAGAGACAGGGGGCCGTTTTTTTACAACCACGGGGCGTGTTTGGTCTGGTTTTGAGGAGACGTTGTCTTTTTCTTCGTTTTCACGTGTTTTTTTGCTCCTTTAGCACTTTTGGACCTGGGTAACACTGAAAACTACAAATGAAACAATATTACACTGTTTTATAAATAATTATTCAGAAAGTTACCCATCTGTGAGAGATATTTAATAAAAACCAATATGTACAATTTTGCGCATATCACCAAGGTTGAGACACGACCTGTGCATTGGAAAGCAAAAATGGGCATTAAATGTCAAATTTATGAACCCTAGTTTAAGCTTGCATTAGAAATTTATCAAAAACATGGTCGAAAATCAGTTGTTTTGCATGAAAACCACTTTAATGCAAGGTTTTACATTAAATGGGTGATGTGTAATCAAAGTTTTAATCTCGAAACTAGGTTAATTTGAAAATAATGAAGATCTGATGAAGAAGTGGGATAAGAGTGGAATGATGATGAAGATAAAAGAAGTTCAAAGTGAGATTGCGAAATAGGTATGCCTGGGATTTTCCGGTTTCCCTCTACTCTAGTCGGACTTATATTGGTCTGAGAATGTTGCCAAAAGAATTAGGGAGTTGTCCTTTTCTTATGTACCTGAAGTTTGGCGAGGCACGACCTATGCTTGGCGGGGAACGACTCGTGCTTCGAGCAATTATGAGCGGGGATTCTAAAATTGATTAGGCACGACTCGTGCTTTGTGTCACACCCCAACCGATGGCGGAATATGTTGGGGCATGATGATTGTCCAGATGCTCATGACAACTAATTAAAGTTGAAATATATTTAACATGCCTTTTTATTTCATTTATTGGAATATTTTACAAACAGGAAACAGACAAAACATAACAACATAGGTACTGTAATTAAACATTATTAAACTAGGTCCAGCATCCTATAGTGATCACATACTAGCTCAAACACGATTACCTGCAACATGTATAAGATAAAATGTCAACTACAAGAGTAGTTGGTGAGTAAACATAGGTTTAATAAATAATATCAGTATAAAGCATGCGATCTATGTGTCAGATGAATGTTCATAGAATATGATAAACAAGTATTGTAATAGTGTAAACAACAGCGTATCAAACCCTTGACAATTAGGCTTCTAATCACTTAACGCCTCTAGGCTGGCCAAGTGGGTTGTCAAACCAATAGATCTGTTATTGTTACCCCGGCTCAGTATGTTAATGAGTACGCATGCTAGTGTAATAGAATACAACAACAACAATGGTCCAAACAAGTTTAACACATCAAGAACACACATAACGAGCATAGGATTCGCATTTCATTTTAGAGAAGTAAATATAGAGTTTGGAATTTGAGATAGAAATACATGTTACACCCCAAAGTATTAAAAGAGAATGGGTTATGAATACTCACTTGATAGGGAGCTGGGTTAAGAGATACGCCGAATTGGGAAAGATAAATAACTTGGAGGTTATCCTAATAAATCAAATAGGGTATATGAATATAGGAGATCAAAATGAACCAAGTTCTAAGTATTTGATAAGTGCTGTATTTAATTAGGTCAAAATTACCATTTTACCCTTTTATAGGTAAATTAGGGTTTTAGTATTTGTTTAGTATTTTCATTTATTTAACACTTTTGGACTTATATATACTTACTATATATATAAATATGTTTTAAGACCAAAAACCAAGTTTCAATACCTTCTGGTTTAATTATTATTAAATAATTATATTCAAAACCCTAATTTTGGTAAAATAAAACTCATTAGATTTTGGAATAAACTGAGGGTTTTATTCATAATATTATATTATGATATTCTTGAAAATATAAACCCTAATTTCACTTGTTTATCCAGTTTTTGCAAAATAGTTTCCCGGAAATCCTAATTTAAGCATAAACATTAAATAAATATCAAAACTCATTAGATTTTGAAATAAACTTAGGATTTTATTCATAATAATATATTATAATATTCAAAAAATTATGGAACCTTAATTCAACATCGTTTATCTAATTTTGGCAGAACAACGACATGGAAATCCTAATTTTGAGCAGTTTTTAGATAAAATACCAAACCTTCTCAAAATTGAAATTAACTTAGAGCTTTCTTAATATACATTATTTTAAGATTACCTACAAAAATTCAGACCCTAATTCCAAGCCGATCACCCAATTTTTGCAAAACAAGCTCAAGAACCCTAGATTTTATGCATTTTTAGAAAACATACTTAAAGATCGAATTTGCAAAAATGGAGATAGGTTATTGTTAATCATATCTAATAACATGGGACTGCAGAAATTCAGCTTCAAAGGACTTCTAGATTGAGAGAATTTGAAGGAGAAAGTTTCGGCCAGGAACAAGGGTTTTTGAGGTAAAGATTTGCGAAATTGGTGAGTTTGAGTTAAAGATTTGCGAAATTGGTGAGTTTGAGTGATGATATGAACCCGTTTTTATACTAATCTGGAGCGCAAATGAATGATGCCACGATATATGATGAGTAATCGAGCTAAAATGACACGTAGAGGGTCAATCGTGCACTCCAAGTTCGTGACTAAGGTGTTAGTCGCAATCTGCAACCAGATTTGGGCGGCGGTACGCGCCGGGTGGGGCCGGAGCTCGGCGACCCGTGAAGAACTTTGCCAATTTGGCAGTTTTGGTCCCTGAGGTTTATAAATTGTATTTTGACCCCCAAACTTCTACGGAACTGTTATTTTATGCCCCAAAACATTATAAAACATGTTTATAAAAGTTTCTAAGGCTCAGGACATGCTCTATGATATATGGATACGTGCATTTTATAACTTTCAAAATTTTACACATTTAGTCCCTCAACTTTTGTTTTATGTGTTTTACCTTTGTATCCTTCGATGTAATCAATGTTTCAAGTTTAACATGATATTAGAATACTTTCTTAAGATTTATAAGACTCGGGATACGTTTAACGAGGTATAAAATATATAATTTGTATATATATATTTATATATTATTTGTTAAAAATTATGAAAAATCATCAAAATTCACTAAAATTTAACATAGTTCATCATATTGATTTGTGATATAGAATTCATTAATAATAATGTTATGGAATAATAAAATGAGAATTTTTGGAATGTACGAACTCTCGGTTAATACCAAAATCGCACGAAAACTCGTATTTTTGCTATTTTTGTTTTAACTCGCGAACTTTTACGAAATTCCACACATATTCACTTGTGTGTATGACTAGTATTACCCACAAGTATTATACATGTTTAGAATGTTAAAGTTTTCCGGTTTTGCATAAATAACAAAACGATCGAGTTATGAATCCGATTTGTGGTAAATTGAAACATCGAATGTCACGAATATTGTGATTAAAGGATTAAATCATGAAATACATGAAATAACAATATAAAATGTGGAATTATCCTTTATTGATTATCAACCATGATAAGAAACGGGTCGGGTATTTACAAATGGATTAACCGTAGTGTTACACTTAGCAGGACACGGCCCGTGTCTGATTGTCACACTAGAATTTTGAGAGTTTTATTAGATTATTCACAAATGAAAAAGGAAAAAGGGATAGTGACCAATATTTATTTTCAAGTCCTAAGCTAGACCAGCATACAAGCTTAGCCTATTGCTTTTCAAAGACAAAGGTCTCTTCCCCAACTTTTGAGACTCCTTCATAAAGTATTAATCGATGCCTGTTGACTTTATATGGGAGTTCGCCTGGGGGCTTAATTTCAACGACACCGTACGGGTAAACCTTCGTCATGGTGAAAGGTCCTGTCCATCTTGATTTCAACTTGCCTGGGAATGACTTGTGTTTTGCTTAGTGAGGAATGGCCCGTGATTCGAGCATTTATGAGCGGAGATTCTAAAATTAATCAGGCATGCCCGTGCTTAGCGGGGCACGACCTGTGTTCGATTATCACACCAGGATTTTGAGAGTTTTATTTGATTATTCGGAAATGAAAAGGAAAAGGAGATTGTGACAACCCTCGGAAATACCAGGTTATTTTTCCACTCCCGATATATCCAAATGAGTATACATTACATATTTCATGAATTATATTCGCATGCATTAACGCATTGCATGACATAACAAATCCATTACATCCATATCATGCATCGGTAGTTTAGTAAATTACTGAGTCACACAAGCGGTCTAACCGGCACACGAGCGTTGGTGATATTTTCCATAATAGGTGAAATAAATATTTCGATAGATATTAATGCCTATAAATATATTTTAGTGATTAAAAATATATTTACGTTTCATTTTATTTTAACGTGAACATTTCACGTGTACCAGATCTGAAACCCTTACTTTGTGGTTGTAGAACAACCCTCTACCACCTTCATTCCATGTACAAAACCCAGTCCTCATCAGCCCCTGAACCTGTAGCGCTTTCCAGCCCCAGAAACACCCGAAAACCATCCCGAAAAACCCACTTATTTGCCCGTTTGGTTCATTGTTTTGAACAACAACACTCAAGCCTTCCTTGCACTCACTGTGGGACTTAAAACACCCCTCAAAATCTGTTGGGTCATGCCCAAATCGCTACAGCAAACATCCTCAGTTTCCCGCATAAAATCATAAGAAAAACTTCATTTTTGACTCAGTTTTTGACCCAGAACGCAGCAGCATCTCAACAAACTTTTCGGCCTAGATCTCAGTCCCACAACACTCTTGTTACAGGTATATAAATCACCTTTCAATCCCTCTTCTTTTTTGTTACAAAACAGCCCCAAAAACCCCCGTTCGGACCCATTTCGACACCGAAAAACTAACTTTTCATGTTGTTTTTCCACTGTTTTGGACCAGCTGCCAACCTACACGTTTTCGAGCACTAAACAACTATATTCAAGCCTATCCTCAAGCGTCTCAAGCGGTGGTCAAGTCCCGTTGGTTCCTCCCACCTTCCCGTCGCTCGTTTACGTGAGGAAACCCTCTTTTTTCTAACGTTTTTCATGTTTATTTAACTTGACTATTTATGGTTTATATAAAGAATCTTGATGAACCACACACTACACACTCTTGGGTTGCTAAAGACATAAGTTTTTATTTTCATAAAAACCGATTTCAAGAAAGTTGATGAAAACCGTTAAAATGGCTCAAATGGTTCAAGTGTTCAAAAGTTGGTGATATGTTGTTGTATATATGTTTAGATGGCTACTATGAGTGTTAAACGTGTTTATAAAACATGTAAAAATGAAAAGTTGGTAAAAACAAAATAGTTGGTTTCACTTTTGTTGACCTTGTTGACTTTTGTTGACTTTGACGGGTTATATGAGGGTATTGACACGTTATGTTGTTCATATGATAGTTAGAGGTGGTTAGAAATAATTATTTATGATAAGTGATAAAACTTATATAAATAGTTTGGTTATAAAAGTCATGTTACGAAATATTTAGCTTGGTTGACATTATTGGACTTTGAGATGTTTAAAAATGTTAATAATCTCGAAATGGTTATTTTGGTAGAGACGAGCTTATAAAGTTAATCGGGTCGTTTAACGAATATGAATATTAAAGATTTCTTAAAAACTAAGTTAATATTTGAGCCTTTGAATATATTAATTAAACTTATATATTATTATGGCTCAAATAATAGAGATTTGGACTAAAAATATATGAATTTGCCTTCTAAACAATACATTGGGTCTCTACATACAATTTTGGGCTAAAATAAACTTAATGGACTTTTTGATGCTTATGGTGCCCAACGGACCCTAGTTGGCTCATAATGAGTCCAAACGATGTTAAACGTCATTTTCACAACTTATTGGGTTAAATAATGTTAATCGACACAAAAACGATATTAGGTTTTTAAAACCGACACCGAACGTGAAAATATATTCTTAGAGTTATAATATCTTAAACATATTTATTTCATTACATGACGCTAGACGGGTCAAGTCGAGTCGGGACGGTAGATGACTCAAGTCGAGTCGGGTCAACGTGTCGATGACCCGGGATCCGGAAGTCAACATTAGGTTACAAGTGTTCACGAACTTCATACATATGAAATATAGTTTATATTTTTGAGTGTCATAAATATATTTATATTTCAGTACACATATACAAATCACCAACGTGTCGACATCAAATGTTTTACAATCACATGCAACCTGAGTAGTGTTGGGTGAAAGGTTACATCACCCACTTGCTCATATTCACATACTGAGACCGTATGTGTCTAAAAACTGTTTTAGGGCACGCTAGGTTGGCATCCAGTTCATTGCTATGTACAATTCATCACTCATAATTTCAGGTGAGTTTCACGGCCCCTTTTTCATAGTTTACATTGGGGGAGAATTACATGCATTTCAATCACATCTTTATCTGGACACAATTTACTTTAGTGATACACATTGATTATTTGAGACATTTTACATATCACATTAAGTCCCTTCATAACCGGATCGTTAATTGTGTTACCAAGCGAGGTAATAATGGATAGTACTATCGGGCCGGACAAACCCTACTCGTGTTAGTTGCACTAACTTTGGTTGTAGGCCAAAACGGGTACATTATTGGCCTAATTTACATGCTCATGTCGTGATAACATGTTACACGGGGGCATTCATTCAGTCGAGCGTCGGTTCCAGTGACTCAGGGTAATGGTTAGTTGTGCATGTACAACACAGGTCACTGAAAGTAGTTATTGTGGTCCATTTCAAATCATTTTCACTTACATATACATTACAAACCTGTGAACTCACCAACATTATTGTTGGCCGTTTTAAGCTTGTATTTCTCAGATAGCCGATCATTTGGATTAGGACATTTTGGGCATGCATTCAAGTGTCATCATGCTAGGATTTCATCTTTTGGGACATTCGTTATTATGTTCATGTCATATTTCGAAACATTTTTCATTCCACTTAGCTTCCGCAATTTTATACAATTTATATGTAACCCTTATGGGTGTAACATTTCATTACAAAAATGTCTTTTCAAATTCATATGTTGTTCAATATAACTTGTGTTGATGATCCATGAAGTCACGATCCCACGAGAAGCCGCCGTGGTTGGGGTGTGACAGAGATATTGACCAATATTTATCTTCGGGGCCTAGGCTAGACCCGCAGACGAGCTACGCTTGCCGCTTTCAAAGAAGAAGGTCTCCTCCCTAGGTCTTGAGTCGCTACTAATTAAAGCTTGGTGGTCAACATCCTCTGCATTGTTAATGTGTGGATGAGAGAGGGGAAAGGACAGATTGAGCCGGTAGAAAGAGGAGGTGGTCAGTAAAGAAAAGCAGTAGGTTTTTCAGGCACGATAACATGTGTATTCATCGTCTTTCATCTCTCTGCATGCGTCCTCCCATACTAAAGCAGTTGTCATGTATATTAATGTGTGAGTGAAGATACTAACACGTGAAGGACACGCATAAAGACAAATAAGACATAGAAAATTGTAATTGGCTGAACTAATACACAGTAAAAACTATGAGACTGACAAGAAATCAATTTTTTTTATATTTATATTTCTCATTTTGTAGTATACTTTGGGGTAGTGTATGTAGGCATATGTATCATTTGTATGTTTTGATAATATAAAGAATATCTATGTAATTGAATATAGATAGTCAGATAGATATGTAAAATGAGATCTTTATTTAAAAAAATATATTATATAAATATGTTTAGAGTTAAATTATAAAAAATAACAATGAGAAACGAGATATAAAAATGCTCTCTATAATTAACAAAGATAACTGCCGTAATTATAATTTATGTAAATACACATCATATAAACCTAACTTACGATGAAAGATTCTGTTTTTCTATTTTATTTATTTTTAGTGGTAAATTTGGATCACTAATGACGATGGGGCACTGGCAACACTTGATTATCTCTATTCTACATCACGTAGAAACTCATCATATGTGAGAAAAAACCCCTGGCCAAACCTAGAAGCCCCATTCTTTTGTCACTAATGAGACTTAAACTCAAAACCTTTTGTTCATAATGTTATTGGGTATCTCACCTCAACCATTTAAGTTAGAGATCATACCAATGAAAAGATTATGTTAACATTTTAGTTTCAAGTAAAAAATCATACCAAACCAGAATAAATCGCAACCATGTTTTTACTTCTCTATTGTGGATTAAGAGCATTCACAACAGCTTCTTATCCAAATCCTTATAATTTAGCTAAAAGACAAATTATTTTTAAAATTTAATGATTTTACAATTTCATCCAAATTCTGTATCCCTAATCCGTGACTCTATATATATTTCCATTAGGTTCTCTATTAATTAATGCATACTTTTTAATGATTTTCCAATTTCATCCAAATTCTGTATCCCTAATCCGTGACTCTATATATATTTCCATTAGGTTCTCTATTAATTAATGCATACTTTTTTCAGATTCTTCAAAATTCATCTTAATTAATAGTCTCTATTTAAAGATGTTGATACCCAATAAAAAATATTCTCTCTATATCGTATATATATACTATCATAAACTTACCTATGATTTTGTGCCAAAAAACAATATTTTATACCTGATTACAGAACTTGATTCAGGGGCAAAAGTTATTCATAATTATCTTTGTTTTATGGTAAAGCTTCTTAATTTCGTCTACTCAAACATACCGTTAAGCTTTTAAATATACTTTTAAGAATTTGTTATAATATATTAATCGGCATCCATCCATCCATCCTCCAAATCGGCAGCCAATCTCCGTCCACCCACCATTTCAGGCGAACCCAACCCTCCTCCGATCAACATGCGACATCGGCCAACCAACCCCCCCCCCCCCCCCCCAATTCGTTCAACGCAGCAGCTTCACACCCTCCTTTCCTCGTCGTTTATCCGACGACCCTGGTCTGGCCCTCACGGTCACAAACTCTCCGACCCTATCTCCCTTCACTGTTCACCTCAGACAACCGTCGATCCGTACCCGTGCCAATCTCCGGCGAACCGTAGCCACGATAACTCCGTCCGATCGACTTACCCGGCAACCCCTGCTGTTAACTCCGGCAAACCTTACTCGGTTTCTAGTAACCACGTAATGTTACTTTGAAGATTTTGAGTGATGATGATGATGATGATGTTCTTAGTGTTCGGTTATTATTCGATGATGTTCGGATTGATGTTTGGTAACGGGTGTTTGATGACAGGTGATGGCGAGGACGGTGATGAACTACCGGGATAGCGGAGGATGGTGGCAGTGGTTGGTGGTTGTTGATGGTGGTCCACGATGGTGGCAAATAGGGTGTAAACTGGTGCTGATATTAAACCACTACAAGACCCGCTTACACTTTCGGTTACGTTTTCGATGTGTTAACTCGGTCCAAAAGACAAACCGACAACGGGGAAATGCTTGTGGCGAGAAACTAATCAGGAAGGACAATTCGTTTATCTTAATCGTGCGACTTTATTATTCGGTTATTCGGACTCGATACACGACCCGTCGGGAAGCTAATCACGTTATATTATTATTATTATTATTATTATTATTATTATTATTATTATTGTTATTACAAAATCATTATTATATTATAATTCATATAAAATATTAATAACACATAATAAGATCAATTGAAAGATAGTTAATATATAACTATGTTAAATTTGATGAAACAAATGTTAAAACGATTTTTATTAATTCATACGTTTAAAGAATATTTAAATGTATTTAAACATATATATATATATATACAAGATGTTTCGTTTGGCGCTTCGCGCCCGATGCGGTTGGATGGCAAGTCGTTGGAGCATCACTTGGATTTTCAGCAATTTCCATAGAATTGGTGCTTTGTAATGGCCTTGAGTTAATTATAACACATGATAAGTGAATAAATGTAAACATAGGTGGCTAAGTTAATATGATATATAAGATCAATAATGAGCCAATCCAATCAAAATAAAAATTATATAAGAATACTTGGAATCTACAAATCCAGGAAAATAGAGGTACAAACAGGAACACAATCATACTTGCATAAGAAAACATAACACAGCCCGAGCGTTGACTTTGGCGACCTTCCCTGACTTTGGCGACCTTCCCTACGACAGTCGGCTCTTTCTCCTGGAGCTGCCAATGGCAAAATATCTAGTATCACCACCAGAGTACCTGTAAATATTACCCTGCAAATTAAAACAAAAGGTTATCCTATACTTCAAAGTATAGGAAATGATGAAAATCAAGTATTGAAGTTCATCATTGTCATGTTGAAGAATGACATCTATGGTATACACAAAACAAATGCCTTTAAACCTTAATCAGCCAAAAATACATGAAATCTGACCTCAAGTACTCATTAGAAATGGCTTTCTGCAGGACATCGTTGTACTGCATAAAAGGATCAAACTTGACCTCAAATACTCATCAAACCTGTTGAGTTCAGTTCTTTTTAAGAACCCAAGATAAGAGGATCAAATTTATGCAACTTTGAATGAAAAACATGTATTAAAATAGTGAAACAGATTTAGAAGTTGTAAATAAACCAAACCTGATAGGAGGTATTCGAGAGCGCAAAAAAGAAAAACAGGGAAGAAGCGTCAATATATAGCACTTGAAAGAACGAACACGTTTACCAGAAAGTTCAAATACAGAACACGTAAGCAGCAGTTATTAGAACTTGTATATCCTACAAAACAAAAGAAAGTAAGTTATGCAATACAACCTGCAATAAGGGAAGCACACCAAATGTCCTTTTGTTTATCTATCTATATCTATATTCTATATTCTATATATTATATAAATGAAAAGATGGATGCTGACATCACCACATCCATCCTCAGCATCAATTTCCCGCCTAAATGACCCCCTTAATGTTTGGCGGATCCCATAGAAATCTTACGAGGATCTTTTGTTAGACCCGACCCACAATATCACTCCCCCGTATGAAAACCCTAATCTTCCATATCACGCCTCACCCCCCTCTTCTTTGACGCTCTCCATCTCAGACGGCAATTTCAAACCCGTCTTCAAGAAAATCGCAGCGATCAACGACTCCAATAGAAATCAATCGATCAGGTAAAGATCTTCTCTATCGACGACGAGTTTCATTGATTTCTTTGCTCGGTTGCTCTTTATCTTTTTCACTAGAGCATTCATCGATGTCTTCATCTTCCGCTCTTCATCTTTCCTACACAGATTGGGAATTTTGATTGCTGTCTTGGATTACAATCGTCTAATAAAGCTTGCAAGTCTCCAACGGCAGTGATTGACAGTCGCCACAAACCTCATACGACGGACCTTTGGCCCGGACCAATCTAATCAGGTATAAAAATTTAAAATTTAATCGCGTTACATCAATTTATTTCAGATCCTATGTGTTCTGCTTAGGGTTTGATCGTATTGGTGATTGTTTAATTTTGCATGATTAGGGTTTGATCGTATTGATTTCATCTCTACTTTGTTTTTTTAGACCCATGGTTTCGAGAGCTGGTTGATGTCAAATGGAGAAATTTAGAAGATGGAAGACAAGTGAGGATTCAATTGAGTCATAACGTGTTTTGTTTTCTGTTCTTGATGTTGTGAATTTTAACCCAGTCTTTGGTTTGATGAACAGGATGTAGCTCACATAAGTGTAGTTGATTCCTAGATGTTCACACAATCCTACATCTGAAAGTCATGAGGTCACATGGTTATATATTACTTAATGATACTCCTACATTATAATCCTTTTTATTTTGAACTTGAAAATAATAGATTTTGAAGAATACATGTTAGTTTATTTCACAATATTTGCAACCTGGATTAATGGTAGCTGTTAGTTTATTTAAGAACATGAATTTTTGCATTTATATGTGTTCTGATTTATTCAAGAATAATTTTTGTGCAGAGTTATAACTAAATAATGTTTGACACATGTATGTTTTGTTTTTAATGGCATCCCAGCAGGTTATGTGCTTTATTAGGCAGCGATAAAGATTTGCTGGTGAAGAGATGCGAATTCGTTCATCATTTATATTGATTCATCTAAATCTGATCAGGTAATCTTCAGCCTCACCTATGCTTAATTCTGATCAGGTAACCTCATATTATTAAATTTGTACGTTAAATGTTAGCTTCATAAAATAAAGTTTTGTTTATTCATATATTCAACTAACAGGAGTTGTTCAATATGTGTGTTGAATAGGGTCAGAATTGACCTGCAATCATTTAGAGAGTTATGTTTTTGAATGATCAAAATTGGCCTGATTTATGACATATGTCTACTTTTCCTTTTAGTTTTTCCTTTTTGCTAACCGTTGGTAACAAGAAATAAGAGTGCTTATTCTTTTTGTTAGTTTATGGTAGATTGCTTCTGTATGATTTCTTTTAGTTTTTTTTCCATATCAATTGACTTTGTTAAGAGCTCGGTCAATGAGTTTATCTGGTATAATTTTATAACTCATAATTTGTCTTGCCATTTAAGCTCAGCAAGCCTCATGTATCCATAGACCATAGTAATAGCTTCTATGATTGAGTTTACTATAAGGAGTTCTTAGAATAAAAGCAAAACCTCTTCATAATTAGACTAGAGACCATAGTTCCAATAACCAAAATAGTTTATGAGTTATTTTTTAACCACCTAAATTGTATGTTTTTTAAATGATGCTGTAAGTATGTAGCAGTTTTGCACCTACTAGGAATGATCTGAATTTTGTAAATGGGCCAAATGATGTACCCATGTAAATCTATTGCAAAAAGGAAGAACCGTGACTGGCCTAAACTTTTGCATAAGGATTATGGCATTATCTAATCTTAGTTTGAAACACATTTGGTTTATGGGTGTTGGCTATACTAAAAATACATGTTATTTGTTCTTTTTTTTTACATATAAAAATATGGTTTGATTGATCAAGTCTTTTTGTTTTGAATTCTCTGTTATGGCAGAAGATTCTTCAATAACATAGAAATAATCCCTCAAATATATAGATCATTTTTTGTTAAGAGTATAACTGTTTACATTTTGTAATGTTGTTTTTCTTCAATTTATTCTAATGACTGAATTACATTTACTATAGTATACATATATAATTAATTTTTTTTAAAACTTGGCCATGTGATTGCGGTATGTTTGAGAAACACAGTTAACAAAAGCCAAGGTCAGTCATTTTCAAGAGTTAGACTTTATTTAAAGAATCTATGCTTTGGTCATGGTCACATTTATGTTACATTGTCAAAGGTTAAGAGCAGGGATAGACTAAAACTTCTCATACTAGATGAAGACGGAAAAAGTGATAAACAAAATATTAAATGTTTATAAGCTTTTATTTTCATTTGTAACTTTTTTACATTCTCAAATATTAATTTTTTTCTTGAATTCCAATTATTAAATTACATTTATTATAATATATTATTATAAGTATTATTTTTTTTTAAAATCCACCCGTGCGTCGCACGGGTATCAAAAACTTGTATATGAAATATAGTATAGCTACTCTCATTAACCTTGAGGTAGTCACCCTTCAAAGGCCATTCATAACCTATTAAAAAAAAAATACTACAATCAGCAAACAACATAAGTGAAACATTCTACTACAAATGTTGAGTTTAAAACAAAATAAACGAAACAGTCTAAGAATGCAAAAAAGGCAGAGCTACTCCAACGTGCATAAATGTCTTAGTATAGTAAAAGAGTAAATTACATCAGAGGTCCTTGTGGTTTTCAAGAATAACGAAAGAGATCCCTGTGGTATTGAAATTATGGAAGAGGTCCATGTGGTTTGCAACCGTGTAACATCGAAGGTCCTCCGTTAGTTTTAATCGTTAAGTTTTATCATGTGAGTTACACGTGATGGGCCTTTTTGTAATTTCCAATCACTAATTGATTATACAACTTCTTCCCATAAACCCTATATTCACAAACCACGTCTAGACCACTGTTCCATTCATACATAGATTTTAAAAGTGGGATTCCCATAACAAGTGTGTTTGGGAGGGTAGAAAGTGAAAAAATGGTAATAGCCCAATCGAAGTTTCCCTTTTTTGACAAATTTGCCCATAAAAACAAGACAATTAGTATCAAAATCTTTGAAACGCCATCGGCTGCTATGAATTTGAGATTCATTTTATAAGAATTGATTCTTGAAATGAACTCAAAGGACAACAAAGGGACAACGAAAATGGCTATAGATCTGTTGATGCCGGCACACTGCTGTGGTGAGAAAATGCTCCATTTTACTGAGGCGTAAGCCAAGAAGATGGTAACGTAAAGAGGTACAACTGCGGTAAGAACACTATACAAGTCACCAAAATTGATCATTTATGTTGGGTTGTTAAAGTATTTGGAGAGAAAATGAGATTTATAGCTGAGGAAGCATGAGTTTTGGTGTCATTAGAGAGCTTAAGAATGCATGGCTGTTTTAGAATCTTCGGAGTTCGCAACACCTAATCTGATTTAGATCTAAAGTTAGTCGAAATAACAAGGGCTTACTGGAGTTGGACAACAACAAATATCTTCGTCCCGGTTGAGTTCGGTCCAGGACGTGTGAATTCGTGCAGTCCTTCCACAAGAGCACATCACCATTTTAGGGCTAGAAAGGGGAAGAAAGGAGCTGAGATAGTTTGAGAATTAGAATTGGTATTGCAGATGGTAGGTGGGGGCTTTTGTTTCACACATATTAATAGAAGGGGAGAGAAAATTACAGACTTGTCCTTCTCCTCAAGTGTAGTTTTTTTTTTAACGGTCCCTCAATTGTATATAACGGTTAATGTTAACGGGGTTAGTAACCGAGGACCTTCAATGTTACACGGTTGCAAACCAGAGGGACCTCTTCCATAATTTCAATACCATAGGACCTCTTTCATTATTCTTAAAAACCACAGGGACCTCTGATGTAATTTACTCATAATAAAATAATGTCATGGTTAACTCTTAAGTTTTACTCAAATGGAAAGTCTCTTCTGTTCCTTAGATAAATAAAAACTCACTGCAATGAAATGCCATATAAATTGAAATGAGGAAAGAAGAATAAACATATAGCTCTATTGTATGAAGCTCCTATGAATAGCAAGGTTCTATTAACGTAGTAGACCTCGGTTCTCAATTATGACAATAGAAAAAAGAGTTTATTCCTGTTAGAGACCACAAATCTCATAACAGCAGGTTCAGTTCAGTTAAAAAGAGCAATCCCAAAAATCTTACTTGTATAGGTTCCACACAAATCTGACCTGTATGCAATTTATTCAGTTAAATTCCCCAATTTCAATGTACGGTATACACGAAATAAATTCCTTTAAACCTAATCAGCCAAAATACATGAAATCTGACCTCAAATACTCATCCGGTCTGATTCATCTAACCTAAAGTTGTAACAACGAAAAGAAAGCATTAAACCTGTGAAACGTGATTACTTACTTCAGCTGATTCTGGATCTACAGATGATGAAGAAAACCCTATAGTTGGACCTCTTCAGAAACTCCAAGAAATTCTCGACCTTGGCTGGTGAAGTATGTGCCACCGAACGAATCCATATTGTTGTTAATGTGGCATCCTCTCCAACTGAATCATCAGTAAATTCAGAATTGTTTTGATTCTATTTCAAATCCTATTATTTTAAAATCAATTTAAATGTATAGAACCTAAGATAAAAGGATAATATTTATTTATAAACCTATTTACAAACTTGTTGGGTTCAATTCTATTTAAGAACCCAAGATAAAAGGATCAAATTTATGTAGCTTTGAATGAGAAACATGTATTAAAATAGTCGAACAGATTTGAAAGCTGTAAATAAACTAAACCTGATAGGAGCTACTAAATGTAGAGGTTGTACCTCGGACTCTTTCTTCCCGACCTATTTGACTGTGAAAAATAAGATGGAAATAAAGAACTATTATTTCAACTGCAGCTAATAAACTCAAGCATTATTCAAAATTATAAAGTAACTCACATATTCTTCTTTTCAATCCTTGCAATTCACTTGAAGCTGTGCCAGTTTACAAAATCATGACACCAAAGGTAAAAAAGATCAGCCAACATGAACTTGGAACAATTTAAAGATCACAAATGAAAGGCATTTGATGCAACTTCCATTGTATTTACCTTTAGATATGGATGATCACCTCCAATGGCTTGCGTTTTCATTGACCTATGGCCTACAAAGCAAATACAACATATAAAAAAGCATAATTATCAAAGTATTTGAAAAGTGCGTTTAAGTCCCCTAAAAAAGATAATTATAAATATGAAATTGGAACTTTCTAAGTTTAGGTGTTTGATACATAATATTGAAGCCACCAAATAAAGTTTACATGCAGTTTAATATATTAAAAACAATTCATACCTTATTAATCTTGCAAACTCTTCATTAGCCTTTGAATCAAAAACATGTTTTTATTGTCCTGAAAAGTTAAAACAAAACCATTACAAATTTACATTATACAAATATAAAAAGTTGCATAAGTTTGTTTTGGATACCAAAAAACGCTCTTCTTAACTGGCCTGATCAATCCTCGCTACAAAAATCAACATGAAAGTGAGTTGCATCATATCTTTCAAAACAAACAAAATAACCATTTGATTGTTAATATAAAGTATAACATTTATAGTTTATGCTTCATAATTCATTAATGCCTTTCATAATTAGGTTACATTAATGTTCCCAAGTTTCATAGGAACATGACACATAAAAAGTTTGAGACTAACCTACTACACACATACCAACAGTTAAGGATCTTTCTTAGCACCTATAACAACATACATAACATCAGACAACATTAAGCGACAGAAGAAACCCACTATATGTGCCATGATCCAAGCTAGCGATAACACCCCTGATCCTATCAATCACTTCTGTTATAATAGGCTTTATTGATGTCTGTTCCTTCAATTAACAACAAAAAGCAAAATGATTTAAAACCTGAATAGCATCCTCAAAAAAGAGGAATTAACTAATAATTTGGGATTTGATGTGTTGTCTTAAACTTTTAATTTGTTTGAGTTTTAATTAGAAAACCACCAAACCTATCATTTCGTCTAACAAACAAACAAACAAATGTGCTAGAAGAATAACTAATTAAACCCTAAGTTTCATCACTAGATTCAAAGAACATGGATGAAATTGAATTGATAGAAGATTAAACAAACACCCAATAATCAGTATGCGAAAAACAAAACATACCATATTAAGACTTAAGAGTAATAATAATAGGAACAACAGTTGCGCTGTATCAACATGACGGAGGTAGCAAGAGTGTTGCCCTAATCCGCTCGTCTTCCTCTCGAGGAACAACACAAAGGATAAGAGTTGCAATTGACTAAACTTGAAGAGCAAATGGCGGCAAGGCGGAATAATGAAACTAAAGGCTTCGGAGAGAGATGCAATTCCGTCATGAGGCCGGTCCATGCTTTGGACCCAAGAACATCACAAATCGACCCTTAATCAGTACATGTTTTGTCGGTTTAGCTTCCAATCGCCGCTATTCAAGGGCGTTGCCACCTGATATGTTCAAAAGGGGTAAAAATGAGACATTCGTATTACGAAAGGAGAAAAAAATGGAAAGATAGTGGTGGTCGGTTCTTACTTTTTCGTGGGTGTTGATGACGTATGTCCATGTCGGATGGCGTCACAAGGAAGTAGACACACACATCCGATCCAAAACGCTACAAGTCACGAGTGTCGGCCTCGCAACCTGCCGGCCGATATACAACACAGGAAAGAGTGTCGACCCTTGTCAGGGCCGACACACAATGAATATCAAGGGTCGACCACAAAGGAGTCGACCAACCATCCGCCCAGTGTCGACTTATTGGCACATACGGTAGCCGACACTCGAGCACGACAAGTCCAAGACGGACACCACAGACCAACGCTCCCGCAACGGTAGGTTGGTGAGCCGACACCCGACCTGACTACACATTTAGTGCGATTACCCAAAATGTATACTGTAGGAACTTGGCACAGTCCAAGACGCAGACCTGTAGCCTACCTCCTTTGGGTAATTATCATTAATGACGATACAAGACAAAGGTTGAGGGTTATAAATACACCCCAACCACCAGGTTAGATTCATTCAATGCGCTTAACTTCGACTTGATTACACTTAATCTCTCGAGACGCATACTTATTCTTACGCCCGAGCTTGGTCGCATGACACCCTGTCCTGCCCTCCAAGAACAACGGTGTTTCTTTGTTTTGCAGATAACAGCCGAGCCGAGACCCTCCTGACCGAAGGCTAACTGTTTCTCTCACTTGTAGTCGTCCTATCGGAGTCGCTCGTCCTAGACTTCGGTCTATCTAGTCGCTCTCGGTAGCCCGATTCTACATTGGCGCCATCCGCACGGTCCTTCACACAACTTCCAGAATGCCTGATAATCAAGATCGGAACACTGAAGACAGCTTCGTCACCCCAGATGGAAGAAACACTATCGGATCATACGGGGTCACCAATCCTCAAACCTTGACACTCACACCAGAACTGGTAAGCCAAAACTTCCTACAGCTTCGACAGATGATGAACGAACACGTAGCAGCCGAAAGAGCAAAAGGCATACGTGTACAGCTATCCTTTGATGAAGAGAGCGTCATCATCAACGATGAGATGCCACCACCACCAGGGGGTAATGTCAGCCAACCAAGGCCGACAACCGTTATGACCAATAGCACTACGGTGTCGACTCAGACATTGGGACCAACGGTGTCAGCAGCAACACCAGTCATCAGAACAGGTCCATGCCGACACATGGAACCCCGGGCCCAATACAGTTCCCATTCAACCAGCAACACTCGATGCAGTTTCCGGCCCAACAGTTTTACCCATATCCACCATTCATGAACCCATACGGGGCACCAGCTTATCAGATGCCGATGTACCCATACGGTATGCCACTACAACCACCAGCTCCGTCACACATGACAAATGCAAGCACAGGCCCTCGGCCACAGCTAAATGCCAGAGTCGAAACTCCAGCAACAAAGGTAGATGAACCAAAGGATGCCAGTGCCGATGATTTCTCTTTACCCTACATCCCAGAGGAAGAAAACAAATTCACTGAGCGAATAGAGAGCTTCGAATGCCCACCAAAGACGAAGCTACCAAGTGCAGTAAAAACATACGACGGCAGCACCGACCCAGAAGACCACCTGCACGCCTTTAAATCGGCCACCAGCATAGAGAAATGGTCCATCCCCGTATGGTGCAAAATGTTCGTGCAGACACTCTCAGGTCCAGCCAGACTCTGGTTCAACTCCCTCCCTGACGGCTCGATCGACAGCTATGCACAGCTGAAACAACTATTCTCCAAACACTTTGGCCAGCAGAAGAAATGCACAAAAGACCCAATCGAGTTACACAACATCCGATAGGGAGACCAAGAGTCCCTCCGAACCTTCCTCGAAAAGTACAAAACCGAATCTCAGACCATCGGTCACGCCGATGAGAGACAAAAAAATATCCGCCTTCATCCATGGTCTAAGGACGAGACAATTAATTAAGGAGATGAGTGCCAGAGTCCCTACAACGATACAAGAGGCTTTTGATAGAGCCGAAGCCTTCATCAGAGGCGAGGAGGCAGCGCAGCTCCGAGACAAGTCGTCTGTCGGACATCAAAGATCACAGGGCCGACCACAGCACAATAGAGACTCCCGCCGACCCTGGCAGTCGGGGAGCGATAGAGGAAGCCGAGACAATCGTCGACACTCCGGCTTTACGCCTTACGAACGACCGTCTCCCTCTAACCAGAGGCACGATAAAAGGGATTACCCCAGCCTAACAAAGACCCCTAGAGAGATCTTGCAAACAGAAGACGCCAGTCGGCAATTTGGCAAACCACGTACGATGGGCTCTAACACAACCAACCGAAATATGGCCAAATACTGTGATTTCCACCTAGACAGAGGCCACGATACAGACGAATGCCATCAATTAAAGAAAGAGATCAGCCATGCAGTAAAAACGGGGCAGTTAGCACACCTGTTGAAAGAAATCAAGGAGCAAAAGAACAAGAAAGAAAAGAAAAATGACAATGCACAAATACTCACGACACATACATCTCGCAACAAAAGACCGAAGCTCAGAAGAGAGAGCTGGGCCAACAAGCCAATCTCCTTCCCAGCACTAGACACGGCCGAGCCGACACTCAGCCCCATGGTCGTCATCGCCAATGTGGCAGACCATGACATCCATAGAATATACATCGATGGGGGAAGTGCCTCGGACATCATGTACAAGCATGTTTCTCCAAAGTACCGACTCACATACAGCAACATCTCCAACCATCAAAAACATCTTTGGTCGGCTTCAGTGGAGACATGGTCTTCCCTGAGGGAGAAATTACACTGCCAGTAACCCTGTCCGACGGATCTTACACAAGAACCGAGGAAGTGACTTTCCTCGTGGTCGACCGTCCCTCACGATACAACATCCTCTTCGGTCGACCAGCGATCTATCAGTTTGGCTGCGTCGTCTCCACAGCATATGGGTTGATGAAGTTTCCAACCAGAAAAGGCATAGCAACTATCCGATCCACCCGGCTAGACTCCAACCTCACAGCCGATGTCACAGAAGAGGCAGCCCAGAACAAGTGGAAAGTCAATGAGGAATATCCCGACCAACTGGTCACCATCGGTCCCGAGCTATCTAATCCGACGCGAGAAAAGTTGTACAACTTGATATGCAATAGCACAGACGTGTTCGCATGGACACCGGCCGACATGACAGGTGTACCAAGAGAGATCACTGAACATCTCTTAAAGGTCGACCCAAAGCAACGACCGGTGGCACAAGCAAAAAGAAGCATGGCTCGAGATCGAAGCAAAGCAGTATGCGAAGAGGTAACAAAGCTGGTTAAAGCAGGAATCTTGCGAGAGGTCAAGTGGCACACCTGGATCGCCAATCCGGTCATGGTAGCTAAATCCGATGGCTCATGGAGAATGTGCGTCGACTTTACCAACCTCAACAACGCATGCCCGAAAGACTGCTACCCCCTGCCAGCCATAAACGCAAAAGTGGACGCCCTATCGGGCTACACATACAAGTGCTTCCTCGACGCTTACAAAGGCTATCACCAGATCAAGATGGCCCGGCAGGATGAAGAAAAAACAGCCTTTCACACAGACAAAGGCATCTTCTGCTACCAAAAGATGCCCTTCGGCCTGAAAAATGCCGGAGCCACTTACCAAAGGCTGATTGACCAAGTCTTCGACCCACAGATCGGCCGAAACATGGAGGCCTACGTCGACGACTTAGTCATTAAAAGT
The DNA here is from genome assembly GCA_039602395.1 of Deinandra increscens subsp. villosa. Classification (NCBI taxonomy): domain Eukaryota; kingdom Viridiplantae; phylum Streptophyta; class Magnoliopsida; order Asterales; family Asteraceae; genus Deinandra; species Deinandra increscens. The sequence goes on along the minus strand of JBCNJP010000012.1, from coordinate 67,252,540 downwards.
GGGACAGAGGAAACAATGATCGACGACATCGAGGAGACTTTCGGTCGACTCAGAGCCGTGAACACGAAGCTCAATCCGGCCAAGTGCTCTTTCGGAATGAAGCAAGGCAAATTCTTGGGGCACATAGTCACCGACCAGAACATCATGGCTAACCCTGAAAAAATAAAGGCCATAATGCAAATGAAGGCGCCACAGAGTCTAAAAGAAATCCAATGTTTAAACGGTCGACTAGCCGCCCTCCATCGTTTAATCCCCAAGTTGGCAGAAAGGTCGATGCCTTTCTTCCGAACCCTGAAACAAGCATCTGACAAAAAACAATTCCTCTGGACCGAAGAAGCTGATAAAGCATTCCTGGAACTAAAATAGAGCCTCTCCGCTCTCACACCAGTTACCGCTCCAGCAACAGGAGAGGAAGTAATCCTCTACCTCTCTGTCGGCACCGGCCATATGCTCAGTCTTATGCACCGAACGAGCCGATCAACAAGTTCCAGTCTACTTTGTGAGCATAGCAATGAAAGATCCTGAAACCAGGTACACCAAAATTGAAAAATTATTATTAGCTCTAATCCACACTGCCCGGCGCCTGCGCCGATACTTTCAGGCTTACAGGATTACAATACTCACAAACTACCCCCTGCGGGAGGTAATCCAAAGACCGGAAACATCAGGCCGATTCGCGAAATGGGCTATCGAACTCGGCGAGCACGAACTGCACTTCAAACCCCGCACAACGATTAAAGGGCAGGTGTTAGCCGACTTTATAACAGAATTACAAGTTGGCTCTAGCACCGACAAATCGACAGTTGAAGAATACAAACTCCCATCACCAATTGCTGGCACCGATGTCTGGACACTGTACTCAGACGGAGCCAAAAACAGCGAAGGTTCCGGTGCCGGCCTGGCCCTGATTGATCCACACGGAGTCGAAGTAACGTACGCCATTCGGCTCGACTTCCCGAGTACAAACAATGAGGCCGAGTACGAGGCATTGCTAGTAGGGTTGCGATTGGCAAAAAAGATGAAGGTGAAAAAACTCGCTGCGCGAGTCGATTCACTACTGGTCACAAACCAAGTAAATGGTGAGTTCGAAATCCGGGGCGAAGCATTGCAGCGGTACGCTAACAAAGTCAAAGAACTCACTTCCCAGTTCGAAGGATTTGAGATCACCCAAATCCCGAGGAGTCAAAATAAAAAAGCCGACGCACTGAGCAAGTTGGCATCCCTTGCCTTCGCCCACCTAACCAAACAGGTGCCGGTTGAAATCATACACAGTCGGACCGACGAACTCAAAGAGGTGCTAGAAACTGATACGGTAGTCTCGACCAGTTGGATAACACCAATCCGGAACTACTTATCACAAGGCATCCTCCCTGAATCGTCGCTAGAAGCAGCAAAGCTGAAAGCTCACGCTCAACAATATACTATTCACAATGACAAACTCTACAAGAAGTCATACCTACAGTCACTGCTAGCATGCCTGACACCCGAAGAGGGACATTATGTCATAAGGGAGATCCATGAAGGAATCTGCGGCACTCACTCCGGCCCTCGGTCGATAGTGACCCGAATGATGACAATGGGTTATTACTGGCCTACAATGTACACCGACACCGAAAAAGAAATACAGAAATGTCGAGGCTGCCAGATGCACGCAAGTGTGCAACGTGTACCGAAGCATAATCTAATACCGGTAACCTCCCCATGGCCCTTTTACAAATGGGGCATCGACATTGTCGGACCTTTTCCAGAGGCACCGGGCCGAATCAAGTTCCTCATCGTTGCAGTTGACTACTTCACTAAGTGGCCAGAAGTAAAAGTCGTGGCTACCATCACCGGCAAACAAGTGATCAACTTCGTCTGGGAAGAAATAGTCTGCCGATACGGCTTGCCGGGAAAGATAGTGTCAGATAATGGAAAATAGTTTGCCGACAATCCGTTCAAAGCATGGTGCCAAGAGCTACAGATCACACAAGTATTCACTTCAGTTGCACACCCACAATCGAATGGCCAAGTCGAACGGACAAATAGGTCAATTGTCTCAGGCATCAAAACTCGACTCGGTGAACAGGGAAAAAACTGGCAGAACGAACTACCAAATGTCTTGTGGGCCATACGCACCACTGAACGGACCAGCCACGGGCACACTCCCTACAGTTTAACATTCGCCTCCGAAGCCGTAATACCAGCCAAAATCGGCATGCCGAAGTATCGAACAAAGAATGTCTCGGAACTCACCAATGACTCAGAGCTGCTGGTCAACTTGGCTTTAACACAAGAACGCCGAGACATGGCCGCAATCAATGAGGCACGATACAAAAAGCAGATGGAAAAATCTACAATGAAAAGGTCCGAGAAGTCACATTTCGGCCTAGAGATTACGTATTCCGACACAATGAGGCGAGCAGACAGGAAAATCAAGGCAAACTAGGGCCAAACTGGGAGGGTCCCTACCAGGTCAGTGAGGCGCATGCAAAAGGCTCTTACAAACTGGTAACCATGGAAGGCAAAGCCGTTCCCCGACACTGGAACGCAATGCAGCTCAAAAAATGTTATCTGTAAACCGAAACGCACTTTGTTCGACACAATTCTCTTTATGACATCTAATGAAAGTCGGCACTGAATTTTTCAAATTTTTGTCTCTTTTAAATATATGGTTGCATCTAACTATAATTGCTCGAGCCGACTGACTAATGTCGGCAAGATTATAATACAGATCACATACTACATGATTTAGACTCATATCGGTCATATCGGTTATACAACCCTGGCACACGATTTATCTAATTTCATAGCAAGGCCGAAAGGACCTTGTAGCTGTTACTTTATGGATAGATGACCGTGCCGGTCGATCACAAATCAGCAATCGACCGACCCGACACCCATCCCATAAGCAACAGCCCTCGTAAGATGGTTATCCGTACCGGGCTATACAGGGAAACGCCCCGTCGTTCATCTCTCACAGCTCTCATTAGTGGGTGACCGACACGCTCCCAATCCCTCCAGTCGGCATGTTAACAACCGACACATGGAAGATTGGGCATAGATCGGACCACATAGACCGAAAGACTTCGGTCGAACCTAGGTATAAAAGCGCAAAAAACATGTTTTAATTATCATACATCCATAACAAGTCTAGTGGAAACACAGGACTACATACATTTAATACCGACACACTCGTATCACACGAAATTGAGGTCGATAGTAAAACATTGACGAATGTTCACTCACTCCCTCGCCTTTTTATTTAATGAACTCAAACATTGAGGTCGATTACCGACGCTATACATTCACACTCGGTCATCGCAAAACAGTCGTCTCTATAATCACTTATTACAGTCATCAATTACCGATGTTATACAAAACAGTCATTTCTATGGTCACTTATTATAAGTACTTTGAAATAAACATGACACACAACATATAAAATTAAACATCCTTCATTGATAACAAGCCGACAGGCATTACATAACAAGCCAACGGGCATTACATTTACAACCCAATCGGGTGAAAGACAAAACAATATTACAAAAACCTATCTATACAAGATGGGTACCAGAAGAAGCGTTCGACTCGTTAGGAGCCGTTATCGTACCAAAAGGCTCCTCGACCGGATAATCCACGTCGGGGTCGACAGCCTGAAACTCTGCCCTAGTCTTATTCAAACACTCTGACAGGCTGTCAAGATACTTGTACTTGAGCTTAGCATACTCAGCGGCCGCCCTCTTCAGTTGCGCATCGGTGTCGGGCCTATAGTATTTACCCTCAGCCACAGGCTTCCCGGCTGCAGCATGCTCGAAACCAGCAACAAAACCCAAATGGGCCCCCCGCCTCATAACGGCACTCTGAAGATTACCGAGTCTTGCCTTAAAAGGTCGACTGCCAAACAACCGACCAACAACGAATGACGAGCCCTCTTCGACAAACCATTGTCGGTCATCACCCAGCTCCTTCGCCTGAGTCTGAACACCCCTGTACAAATCAGACAGCCGATCCTTTTCGATCCTCAACTTCTCGAGGTCAGCAGTTAACCCTTTCACTTCGGCCGTGTGACAAGCAGTGTCGTCATCACAACGCTTCCGAAGGTCACCAAGGGCAACCTCATGCTCCCTCGCCGACTCCTGAAGGGCAGCAATGGCTTCAGCATCAGCCTGTCTCCTAGCTTTGAGATCGGTAACCTCTTTCTCTAAGGCCGAAGCCTTCTCAGGGTCGACCTGGGCGTATGTTATCCTCAGATCACCAATGTCTTTCTTCAACTGACCAACTTCGGCCCTCTTGGCCGCAAACCGAGACTTCAAGCCATTTAGGCTTTTCTCCAACCTGGCATTGCGCCGAACCATGCCGATGCCGGTGACATAGGCACGAGTAAGCTTAAATGTCGCCCTTCGGCGAGCCTCTTCCGGCGTTTCCTCGTCAAGCATAGCACGAGCACCTGTCGGAATGCTCAGACGAGCAAACTCTCGGCACAGCCTCGTACTGTCAAGCCGAGAGCCGTTAGTTATCTGCCATTCCGGCACAAACACTTGTTCCGTAGTCGCGGGATCAACCTCTCGAATGGGCGACGAGGCAAAGTCACTGTCGTCCACAACAAAGGTGTCGGTCTTCAGATCCGACGAAGGGGCAGACTGTTTCAGTTGATCGAGCACAGCCCTTCGGCCAGCTTCAGTAAATTCAGATCCTTGAGCCTGCAAGTCAAGGATAAAACTGTCATAATCACCAGACAGTCGAAGACCATACAGAGGAGAGGGAGAGATACTTACACTAGCCGCAGCGTCGTCGGCTTTCTTCTTCCTCTTATCAGTCAGAGAAATCTCCCCCTCCACCGTCTCCTCACCTTCACCACCAACGGACAGAATATCCACTTCTGAATCGGAAGCCTCGTCACGAAGCTTGGGTGCCTGTTTCTTGGCCGAAACCCCCCTGCGCACAGCCACTGTCTTCTGCCGGCGACTGCTCTCGGCACCCTGACTCGCAGACTCGACGTCAAAAACTTTCCTCTTCCTGGAAGCCTTATCCTTTTTTGTCTTGCCAGTTTCCTCGTCGGCAAGGACGTTGGTCTCACCACCGAGAGCAGACCCAATCAAAGTCCTATTACCATCAGTAATGGTGAAGTCTTCATACCGACGCCCAGCAGTCTCGTCAACAGGGCCCCTTTCACCTTCGGCCAGTGGTTTGCTCCCTTGAATGACATCGGACGGGTCGTCCAAAGTAATAAAGTCCAGAATGTCCATATCTGCACAAGAAAACAAACAAGATCAGCAAAAATAACAAGACGATTAAACGACTACAAATAAAGAAAAGGTCGACATGGTATTACCCCGACCCTCAAGTGTAAAGCACGGTTTCTCTGTCGTCGACAACCAGTTGGGACTCAAACCAGTCAATACTAATACCCTCTCAGGGTACTTCCTCAACGGAAGACTAAGCGCCGACAGTCGCCTCACCGTCTCCATATTGAACTCCAACTCCGGACGCTTCCCTTTCTTGAGCTTAGTCGACTTCCAGGGAAGGTCGACACCCATGATTTTATCAGACACAAAGAAGAATTTATCCTTAAAGTCTTTCAAGTTTGTCGGCAACCAACCCAGATAACACGGGCTAACAGAATCATCATCGTACCTCTCCCGACGCTGTTCAAAACAAAACCAATCGCCCTGATGGTTTATCCTATAAAACCGATGGAAAGCACCGGACGTCGGTTCCCCACCCAAAGCCCAGCAAGTAGCTTCGAAATGGGTCACCCTCAGAATGGCATTCGGATGCAACTGATTAATGTGGACCATGTTATGCTTTAAGACGCTTATGAAGAATTTAGTTAAAGGAATCCTCAACTGGCCGACGCTGAAAGATTTGGTATACAAACCGACCATATTATCGAGAGGGGTCCTAATGGATTGGGTCGACGACGGGAGCGTAGGGTTCAGCTTGTCGGAAATACCGAAGCGCTCAATATGCTCGTCTAACTCCGCCTTAGTAAGCGTAGACCTAAAATCCCTAACTCCTAAAGGCGCCATAGAAGACGCAACGATATAAAAATCAGAAGAAGAAACGTACCGGCTAAAAGCAAGAAGACAACGAACAGATGCGCTAAGAGCGAGACGGAAAACCAAGGCAGAAGGATCGGTTGAAGGAATTCAGAGTAAAAAGGAGAGTTGCGATGGTAAAAAATGAAAGGTAAATGAGGTATTTATAGGCAGAAACCCTAATCGACGGTTGAGTTACCGCTTGTCCCATCAGAGGCCGTCACCAGAGCCCACAAAAGGCCCAACACGTGTCCATTAGCTGTCATGCATTAGCATTCGACAGGTGTCGGCAAAGACACAGCACCGACACCAGAAGTTCAGAAGCCGAAATAAAGACAACTGTCCTCTTAGTCCGATAGTGATGTCCAGACCACCACATACCGGACTGGGGGGCTGATGACGTATGTCCATGTCGGATGACGTCACAAGGAAGTAGACACACACATCCGACCCAAAACGCTACAAGTCACGAGTGTCGGCCTCGCAACCTGCCGGCCGACAGACAACACAAGAAAGAGTGTCGACCCTTTTCAGGGCCGACACACAATGAATATCAAGGGTCGACCACAAAGGAGTCGACCAACCATCCGCCCAGTGTCGACTTATTGGCACATACGGTAGCCGACACTAGAGCACGACAAGTCTGAGACGGACACCACAGACCAACGCTCCCGCAACGGCAGGTCGGTGAGCCGACACCCGACCTGACTACACATTTAATGCGATTACCCAAAATGTATACTGCAGGAACTTGGCACAGTCCAAGACGCAGACCTGCAGCCTACCTCCTTTGGGTAATTAACATTAATGACGATACAAGACAAAGGTTGAGGGTTATAAATACACCCCAACCACCAGGTTAGATTCATTCAATGCGCTTTACTTCGACTTGATTACAATTAATCTCTCGAGACGCATACTTATTCTTACGCCCGAGCTTGGTCGCATGACACCCTGTCCTGCCCTCCAAGAACAACGGTGTTTCTTTGTTTTGCAGATAATAGCCGAGCCGAGACCCTCCTGACCGAAGGCTAACTGTTCTCTCTCACTTGTAGTCGTCCTATCGGAGTCGCTCGTCCTAGACTTCGGTCTATCTAGTCGCTCTCGGTAGCCCGATTCTACAGGTGTCAAACCCTAGCCGCCTTCTTCGAGCTCCAGTAAATCAAGAACATCTATAGATAAACACCTTTCACCATTATGACTTCTCTTAGATCTAACACATGGTGGCTAACGACGTCCTTCTACAGTGTGTTAAAGGAGATGTGGGTAATCTTCATCTCTCAGGCAAACACCAAGAAGAATCTTCTCTTAGATCTAAAACATGGTGGCCTAGAAGAAGTGTAGGTTCTGATGAAAATAAAGAGATTGAGAAATGAGAGAGATAACGTGTGTTGCCAGACAAAGGACAAAGCAGGTATGGAGAGTCTCGGTTGAGTGAGGGAGCAGGTATGAACTCGTGTGCCTCCTCACGTGTATAAAGAAGAGCCAAACGAAAGCAAGTAATCTATGCATCACAGATTGTACAAAACGCAACAAGAGTTGCAATTCAAACTTCCTAATATTTTATAAGAAAAAAATTGAAAGGCCTGCTGCATCGAGGACTTATACCAAACGCAATAATAATAAAACACATTAAAATAAGCAATATAATATTAGAGTTATATTGATTTGCAACTTGAAAATTGTTATGGTTTTATAATATACTAATATTTTGTGTTGGTACTCTTTTTTATTTAATTATCTTTTTCGTCTTCTTTGTCATTATCATCATGCATAATCTTATCTTCTATTTCTTGTCAATCTTCTTCCGCAGGAACATTTAGGTCTCAATTCAAACATCGAATACTTTAGTACTCTTAGCAGATTTTGCTTTTTGGCATTCATAGTTGTTTATACGTGAAGACGGATAATGCTTTTGTGTATTGGCAACTATACTACTACAAGTCTACAACTATGAAAAACGTCTTAAACAATGAAGCTGAAAAAAACGAAAGGATAAGAGAGGGCAAGTCCGTTAAATGTACCTGTATATAGCACATGAGAGTCATTGAAGAATAAACTAGAGTTTGTTATTCTAGCATTCTACTTCCAAGTAAGTTTAGGACTCTTCATGAATTTTGTTTTGTTCATTGCTACGCTCTCGGGTAATTTTGGTTGCCTCTTTTGTTAGTTCTTTATGAAATTACCCAAGGTTGTTTTGTTCATTCATAGTGATTAATAATTTTGCACCTTAAGGGTGAAGTTTAATTTAAATTAATTTTTTAACTGTAAAAAAACTTAAATTTAATGCTATATGTTTATTATTTATAACTAATATTAACTTTATGATCCCTTTAAATAAATGAGAAATATGTTTATACAAAATTTATATAACATGAAAAAAGGTAAACAAAATATTGAGAATTACCTAACACATATATGAACCTATATTTTCTTTTCAGATTATCGCACGTGGTTGATCTCTAGTTTCCTTAAATCATAAGTGCTCCCCTCACAATGATCTATAGTCCAATTGACTTGAGGGAGATACCTAAAATATAATATATTGAAAGGTGTTAGGTTCAAGTCCCACTTATAACAAAAAAAATATATATATATATATATATATAAATAAAAAATAAAATAGAACAAATAAAGGTCATATTTTTTATCACTTATATCTATGATAAGTTTTTTTCCGTAATCCAAATATGCGGTTAAAAAAAATAAAGAGTAAATTACGGCTATAGTCCCTATGGTTTGCATGTTTTACGGCTATAGTCCCTAGGCTTCAATTCTTACGCCTATAGTCCCCAAGGTTTAGGGGTCCGTTACACCGGTGGTCCCTAGGGCTAACGTCCGTCTAATTTACCCCGTTAAATCCCCACGTGAGATAAGTGTGATGGGCAAAACTGTCCTTTCACCCTTCAATATTTATTTTCTATATAAATGATTCAACGGTCACTTCTCCTTTCTCCCTCGTCTTCCACCTCCGATATTAACGAACATCAACAATTACTACGATGGTGCTCTGCTACTGTGGCCGGAATGCGATCGTTCGCATGAGCAGGATGGATGCGAACCCTGGTCGCCGATTTTACTATTGTTCCGAGCAGGTATGTTCCAGTTTCAATTTTGCTCACTGTAATTGATTTGAGTTGCTGTTCATCTCCTCTTTGTTTAATTCAGGGCCCAAATTGTGGTTTCTTTATGTGGTATGATCCACCGATGTGCCCTCATGCAATGGAGTTGCTTCCCGGATTGCTGAGGTCCCAGATGCAGGCTGACATACTTGTGAATGAAGTGAGGGACGGGTTGGCTACCTCAAATGCCCGTAATGAGGTTGATTTTGATATTCTTATGGAAGAAATTCAGAAGAATGTGGGAGAAATCAGAAAGAAAAACATCCAGATCAAGCTTTTGTTAGTGATATTAGTGTTTGTCTGTTTAGTCAGGTTTTTTTAGGGGTGATTAGGGGTCTAAGTTATGTAAGGTTGTAATGGGTATGTAAAGTGGTGGTTAACTGTGTTTTGGATGTATATTGACCTTGGAAGGTGCTTGATGATCACCCTTGGTGGAAGTTTTTTGGATGTTTTGGATGTTTTTTGGAAGTTTTTTGGTTGAATGGACAATGATGTTTAATGATCAATAGTTTACAAAATTTTACCCCTTTGAAATGGTTAATGCTTAATGTGTGAATTGTTCAACTCAAGTGAATTGTTCAACTCAAATTTGGTACATCCATTTTATAAAATGATGAATGTTTAACTCAAATGCTTAATGTTATATTTGTGAAGTGTTTAACTCAAATTTGGTGCAACCATACCAATGGTGTCTGTTTACAGCAGTGACCAGAATGGTTTAGAACCAAACCAAAATTAAACCACAAACAAACCAATGGGGTCTGTTTATAGCAATGACCCAAATGGTTTTCAACCAAACAAACATTAGTGTTTGTCTGTTTACAGCAGTGACCAGAATGGTTTAGAACCAAACCAAAATTAAACCACAAACAAACCAATGGGGTCTGTTTACAGCAATGACCCAAATGGTTTTCAACCAAACAAACATTAAACGACAAACAAGCAACATCCCAAACACTATTGTTTGACAATAGAATGTTAACCAAAATTGCAGCATATTCTGCATACACTGCTACCATAAAATATTCAATACATCATTGTCTTAGAACCTAATATATTAACCTAAACAACCAACACTTCTTCAACCAGAAACATGCAACATCATTGTCTTGAAACAAACCATACATAAACTAACACACAAAAAAAAAAACACCAGTCATCATTAAGACCAACTTGTTGCTCCACCTTGACCTTTGCAAGATCTCTTGTTGTGACCTTTGTTCTTGCAAATTGAGCACACAACTGACTTCCCTGCCCTTGATAATTTGTTTCCCTTCACCAAAACAGTTTCATCAATCTCAACTTGACTCTTCCTTCTCTTCTTCTTGGCCTACCAATAGGTTTGTGATGGAATGGAGCTTTAAGTGTTGTTGGACAGGAAGCCTTTGCCCACATGCTTCTACCATTGAGTGGCCCAATGTGAAATGAGTAAACTTTCTTCCAAGTTTCTAGCCAATGGCATGGATGTATCCAGCTCTCAGCTCCACCAACTATCTCCTGCTTATGTAAATCCATATCCCAATTGGTTGCAATAGCATGTTTACAAGGTAAACCTGTCAGCTGCCACTTCCTACAGGTGCATGTCTTGTCATTGATGTCAACCACACACTGGTCATTCCATGGACCAGACACTTGATACTTGCATCCACCATTCCACTGCACCCTATAATCATTAGCTTTGATCTTCCTTTCCTCAAACAACTTTGTTGATGTTGGTGTTAGCGGACCTTGTGTATTTGAAATGAGCTACATGTAAACAGTTATTAAACAAACATAAGTTGGTGTTAAGAATGAACATTGAATTTGGATTATTGAACTTCAATGAGGAGCATTACCTTTAGCACAACTACATGTCTCTTCATGATGTATTCTCTAACAAACTCCAATGCAGAAATGATTGGTTTCTCCCTACCATCCACCAGCTTTGAGTTGAACACTTCACACAGATTATTGAGGAGCAAATCAGAATGACTTCTCTCTGAGAAATGAGACCTAGACCAATGATGTGGAGGTATCTGAGATAACCATTTCCATGCCTCTTCATTAAACTTCTTCAGCTCTCCCATTCTCTGCTCAAACCATGGCATAGTTCTTACTGTTGCTGCTCCCCAAATGAGATTTTTAAAAGCTGTGATGTACCAATACATGACAGTTAAAAAAACAGTATAAAATCAACAAGATTTATATGTAATTTGACATCAAACCTTTGCCTCTCCACTGTTGTTTCATGTTTTGATGTATGTGCCTCAAACAGAACCTGTGCTCTGCACTTGGGAATACCGTGGCAATTGCTGGAATAATGCCCTAACAAGTACAAATAACTTTAAGGACCATATGTGAAAATCTATATGTTTAACAGGGACTATTTAATATAAAATTACCTTTTGCCTGTCTGAGATGAAGGTAAAGTTGGCATTACTTGGTATGTTCATCAGCCAGATTCTGCAAAAACCATGTCCAAGATTCCTTGTTTTCAGCTTCTACAACTGCATATGCAAGTGGGTAGATGCCATTGTTTGGATCTAAACCCACTGCACTTAACAGTTGACTAGGAAAGGGGCCCTTCATAAATGCACCATCTAACCCTAAAAGCTCTCTCTCACATGCCTTGAATCCTTCTTTTAGAGCCCCCAAACATATGTAAATTCTTTTAAAACCCCTAGAAGGAGCATCTGGATTTTGCTCTGGTTCAACAACAAATTTGACAGTGGTACCTGGGTTGCTATTCTGCAACTCTAAAATGTAATCCCGAAGCATTTCATACTGCCCAGCATAATCTCCTCTCAATCTATCAGTTGCCTTTGATTTTGTTCTATATGCTTGCATTCCAGACACTTGGAGATGATAACTAGCTTGTAATTCATGTTGCATAGTCTTAATAGAAATCTTAAGGTTAGATTCCATTTTACTCACCACCCAATCTTCTTGAAATAAGAATTTTGTTGTGAAAGCTTGGATTTTTCTGCTTTTGTTGCACCTATGCTCAGGACAGTATGTCTTTACCATCCAAGTGTCTTCTGATTCTTTGAATTTGGGAATATAAAGGACCCAGGGGCATGTAACATCCCGGTTTTTAAATCGGGTATATTGTTACGTAACATGTTAAAATAAGTAACGAGGGAAGTTAAACCCCCAATTCTTGTTATAAATAATAGTTATGTAAAACCTTAGGGTCTAATGAGTATATTTATGTTTTAGTTAAAAAAACTAAAACAAGGTTCTAGGTGGAGGGGCCTAAATTGTAATAACTTAAAAGTGAAATAAATAAAATAGAAAAGAAAAGGAGAGGAGGTCGTGGATTGCGACGTGGAGAACGACATCTCCTCCTCCTTCACGCCCTAGCTCGAAATTTGCTCAATTGGAGGGGAAGGCTGCGATTTTGGTGATAGGAAACCATGAATTGGAAGCTTAGAACCTTCTTTATCTATTAGAGACTTTGGTCAAGTAAGTAGCCCCAACTCTATGCATGTATAAGTCTCAAATGCATGGCAAATTATGAGGATTAGGGCTCCGATTTTTAGTCTAATGTGTTATAGAATGATTATGTTGTGTTTTAGACTCAAGAATGCTAGAATTGGTGACCAAAACACCAAGTTTTGGTAGGGTGAACCATGGGTTACGAATTTTGGCTTTGGAGGCTAAGATTTGGGGGTTCCATGTTGTTAGTTATTGAAATTTTCTGTGTTGGTTCACTCGTACTAGTTAATTGACGCATGCAAATGAGAAACATAGTTGTAAAACCTTGTTGTGCAAATTATGGGAATTAAACCTAAGTCAAAGTAGGTTGAATTTATCATATTATCTAGATGCACACCAAGTGCTCGATTAAATGCTTGAATGATTATTGTGTTAGTTAACTAGTGTAAATTGATGCTAAATGCGAAGTCTTGATGTGGATTATTGACACTAGAGGCTAATTGTAGTATTATGAACTACTAGAAGCCACGAAGTAAGCATGTGTACAAGTTATGAAGTTCATGTTTGTATCATGTGTTAAATGAAATTTTATAAAACCATGAAAAGATGAAAAGCTAGTCGTGAGGCTGTTTTGTAAGTGTCATATAAGATCCCCCATATGTCCGTTTAGGGTGTATAATATACGATTGAAAAGCTTGTTCTTAATACTACATTTTGTATTTGAACACCAGAAACTGAATATGTTATATAATGGGTCAAAATGACCCGTTAATATGGTCACTTAATTTTCCAGCATGCTGTTTGGGAAAAATTATGGTTGCTGTCCTGTTTTTAGAAAAATCGTATAAAATCAACCGTAACTCGGGAAAATGTGTATTTTATAAGCTTGGAAAGCTCTATGAGGCTACTACGTTTTATGTTTGAACATGTTGGGTCGATTTAGCTGTTAAAAGGGTCAAATGGTGGCTTGAACAAGGGCTGGACAGCAAGTACCACCCTAAGATATTTAGTGAATTGATGTCGTGAGATGTGAATCGTTAGATTTATATAACTAAATGATTCATGTACTAGAATGTGGAAAATGTGATATATATATATATATATATATATATATATTGATGATTATGTTGTCTCACGAACCAAACAGGGAATTGAGTCCACTTTAGGCAAGCAAGCGGAGGCAACTCAAATGGAAACCGGTACTTATGGATAAAGCTCACGAGGTAACATCTATGTTATGTTACACATTTATTATATTTCCCGTTAATGTTATAATGTTATGCGATGCAAATTGACAAGATATGAAATAGGTTAAGTAGAGTTGAACTCTAACTAATTGATGATGTGCCTAAACAAGGTTACATTATGACATCTTAGATGTATAATGTTGAACCTTGTACGGTATGGATACATGGGTGCTAAATGGTATATAGGAACCATAATTATGGGATAATGTATTAATGGTGGAAAATATGAATCATCGGATTCATGTTAACGGGTCAAGCGGGTTAATGAGTAATGACATAAATTAATCACTATGATGGGCTAAGTGTTAGACGTTAGCTTAATGGTTTATATGAACCATGATAATTGTGATATCGTAGGACGTTGTTTGTAACGTATTCTTACATGTTATTATGAATAAGAATCTCGTTGTATAAGTTGCCATTAAATTGACTATATGTTTGGTTGATAAATACACACTTGAGCTTGTGAAGTGACTTGTAGTAGTCATGGCTAGCCAAGGGATGGCACAATGGGTAATGTTGATTCATGTAAAGGTAATGGTTTAACAAGAAGGTTCATAAGGACGATTGTTAAACCTATAGGTGTCTAATTGGAACATCAAATGATGTTGAGGCCTAAAGGATTATTGAATCCTCATGCGTTGGCACAAAGCATCGTTGGTGACCAATGGGACGTTGAAAGGGATTGCTGCAAACAAACCGTATGTAGGAATATGTATATAACATTGTTGAGTTGTGCATGATGTGATTTATGGGAAATGATCCCTTACATAAGCAAGGGTACAACTTGAAGCTTAGCGGGTCAAATGGGTAAGCTCAATGGTGAACCCGGTTCGAAAGGATGCGTTGGGTTGGTCCCGAATGGATCCTTAGTGAAAATGTGTAAGCAAAATGGAGGTGTTTACCAGTAGCCACCGTAGCTTACGGTAGCCACCGTAGCTTACGGTAGCCATCGTATCTTACGGTGGCCACTGGATAAATGTTGGCACCGTAAAACAGCACGGAGCTACCGTAGGCTAACTGAAGCCACCGTAAGCTACGGTGGCCACCGTAGCTTACGGTGGGAAGCCATCCCAAAAGTTGCACTTTGGCCACTTTTGTATCGTTGTACCATCCCTTATGCCCAAATGTGAATATTACTAACGGGATTAAGCTGAATGCAGGTAAATGAAGCTCATAACTGGATTCCACAAGATCGCTTGAAGAACCGAACACATGAAGGATGCTTCATCATGAACTCTATTTTGAAATGGTGATAGTGTTAACCCCATATGAATAATCGCGTTGGAAACTTAAAAACCATACCTTTCGTTATATGTATGTTTAAACACTATAATATTTCGAGAAAAATTTTCTGGGACCAAATATATATTGTTAATGTTTTAACGTTATTTTTCACAATTATAACTCGGGTGTTACAAGTTGGTATCAGAGCCGTGGTTTGAGGAATTCAAGTAAGCGAAAGGTGCTTGAACTCAAACTCCGAGCTTGAGGTACGGGAACAGTGTCCGGTTCAAGCTTGATTGGGAATCCAGGTGAGTAAAAGTTTGCATATTTTGGCATAGATGTGAGTAGCCAGTGTATGAACAAATGGTTAAACATATGTAATTATCAAATGGTGAAATGTTTGATACAATGCTTAAAAATGTGAATAGCACGGAAGATTGTAAGTGCTAGAACCATGAATTTGTTAAATATTATGGACAGATAGAAATGGGCTAATGCTAAGGCAAAAGACCTCGTATAAATCCGTGAGATTATTTGATAACAAGATAGCGTTGTGACAAGTCCATTGTACAATGTTGTATCTTGAATAAAAAAAAAATAAAAAAAAAATTGAAAGTGTAACGAGGTAACATTGTGACAAGTAATTGTGCATTGTTGTATCTCGAATAGTATCTGTAAATGTAACAAGATAGCGTTGTGACAAATCCATTGTATAATGTTGTATCTTGAATAAAAATTGAAAGTGTAACGAGGTAACATTATGACAAGTAATTATGCAATGTTGTATCTCGAATAGTATCTGTAAATGTAACAAGATAGCGTTGTGACAAGTCCATTGTACAATGTTGTATCTTGAATAAAAATTGAAAGTGTAACGAGGTAACATTGTGACAAGTAATTGTGCAATGTTGTATCTCGAATGGTATATGTAAAGGTAACAAGATAGCATTGTAATATTTAATTTGGCAATGTTGTATCTTGAAACGTGTAAATGATGATGATAATGAGGAGTAACCTTGATTGAGGTAAGGAAAGCTATAAATATGGTCTATTTTGACACCTTGATTTTGTAGGAGAATTACCTCCGAGCAAGTGGAAGGATAGTGAATGGTCCGTATGCCTTCAAAAGCATAAATAGGCAAGCTCCAAGGGTAAAACCAGGTGGGACTACCCAACGTGGATTACATTTTGATAAAAGATAATGCATGCACATGTGTCTAAATCGAGTTATAAGGCAGAGGTTGGACCCATGAGGTCATAATTTGAAATTTATATGTGTGTATGTAAATTGGTGAAAAAACGACTCTTTAGGAGCCGTGAAACCAATATAATGAATGGGGTAATTGGTGAAGAACGACCCAAGGGAGGGTCGTGAAGCCATTAAATTGAATTAAGATTACATTGGAACACCTTCACATGTGTAAGGGTTGCACCTTATATGAAATTGTTATAAGGAAGGATTAACTAATAACCATGGAACTAATGAGTTGAAATGATTATATGCTATTAATCGATAAAACCGTTGGGACGGTTACATTACGTTTAATATGCGATATCATAGATGGTTAAAAGATATCGAATTTATATAATGTGATTGATTTTTAAAGTGACTCGGGATAAAAACCCAAGTCTAGAACCGATTGAATTTTTGAAATGGAAATGAAGGATAAGGGGAAACGGTGTATTGCGCATGCTAGAAACCCGTAACCTTATGAAATTATTTGTTGATCAACAAAAGGTAAAGAGTACTTGATTAAACACATGGAAACCCCTAATGCGGAAATATATTGGTTATTATGTACGTCTTTAATGACTAGCATCTGCTAGGTGGGTGATCAACCCAACTACATGGGTGAGACCCACGAGCATGGATGATTGTGAAAGTAGGGAGGACGCTAGAAGCGACTGTTCCCGAAGACTCATAAAGGACTTCTATGTAAGTAAGTATCCCCAAAATTTTCTAAATACATGTCGAAATGTAGGGAACAAGTAATGGTTCGTAAGAACCAATATTACGTGCTAAAGTGTTGAGTGATTGATTAAGGATTAATAAGGACCAGATCAAAATGTTAAATTGTTTAGAAATGATCCTTAGGGATCATAATGCTGGTTATTTCTGATTGCTAGCTAAATGGTTCAAGGGAACCATGGCAGGCTGAAAATACGTTAATAAGCCAACATGTCAACTGAATAATAACCACGGATTAAGGTGTATTTTAATGAAAAACAATTCATAGGAATTGTGCCAATAATAATGAGGCAAGGACGGAAAGGTCTTGCTAAACGTCATATTAACATGAAATAGCTAAATGGCTCTTAGGAGCCATGGCTTGATTAAAGCGTGTATGTGGATGTGTAAATGATTCGAAGGGATCTTAATTAATGCGGTAAATGTTAAAGGCTATGTTGATACCTGATATGTGCGTCGTGTGAAGTATCAAACAAAGTACAAGATCAAGTCAATTAGGTCTGGCCGAACTAGGTCCGAACCTGAAGTTCGGACTGGCCGAACCTGAGGTTCGGCCGAAGCTCGGACCAGCGGGCATATATAGGTGATTGGTCTTTGTATTTGCAGAGTTGTGAGTTTGCGAGATATCTTAAGTGTGTGTTTCTGAGTGTGTTTTCTCTGAGTCCATTTCTGAGTGTTTACTGGTTGTAATTGTTCTTCGTTGATCAATAAAACAGTCGGTTAATTACGTTTCGATGTCCGATTAGCTAGATCGAGTAGACGATCCGATGCTCACGCATTTTCAAGTGGTATCAGAGCTTTCTGGTTCACTCTACTGATCTGTGGTTGCTATTCTTGGATTTTTGAGCGTTTATGAAGTTTTCTCGAGTTTCTTTTCGGTTTTTCAATCATTTCTTACGTGCGATTTGTGTCAAATTTGCTCCTAAATCGTTCCTAATCATGTTTGTGGTCTGACTGTTACAAATTTCGTCAAAATTCATCAAAAATCGAGCGTTTTTGAAAAATTATGTCGAAGTTCGGAGTTTCCTGATCAGGTTCGGAGTAACTGTTCCGAACTTGAAGTTCGGTCTATCTTCGGTGAGAGTTCGGTGTAAATTCGGTCAAAGTTCGGAGTTTTCTGTGTTCGGTCACTAGTTCGGACAAGGTTCGGAGTTTAATCGAGGTTCGGAGGTAGTTCGGTGGTAGATCAGAGTCTTTTAGGAGTTCGGTCTGTTGATTTTAACTCGGAGCAAGTTCGGACGAAGTTCGGAGATTGGTTTTAGGTTCGGACAGAGTTCGGAGCTTAGTAATAAGTTCGGAGAGAGTTCGGCCGGCAGAATCTAAAATTTTTCGAACGATGTCGGAATTTCACGCGTTTGCTGCGATGCAGAGTGCCATGCAAACCATGCTGAATTTTGACAATGAAGTCGGAACAAGTCAAAAAGTTCCCAAATTGTTGAAGCTTGAAGATTACCAAAATTGGAAGAAACGACTTTCTGCTTACATAAGCACGAATGATATCGATTTGTGGATCCCGCTCAAGAAACTTTATCAACACCCAACTGATGCGGGAGATTTCAAAGAAGTTCATACCTTTGATCTTGCTGAAAGAAAATCATATGAGCTTGAACAAAAAGCTTATGGTTATCTTACGATGGCATTACCTACTAAGTTACTTCATCAATTTAGCACTTGCAAGAAATCTAAGCAATTGTGGGATGCTTTATCAGCGAGATGTGAGGGTAATGATGACTACAAGAAGAGTCGAAAGAAGGTTTTCAACAAAGAGTTTGATAATTTCCAGAATTATGACAACGAAAATATTACTTCTCTTGTTTCAAGGTTGTCACATTTAATTAGTGAGTTAAAGGTTGTTGGAATTGAGAAAACTGATGCGGATTTGAAAGAAAAGATTTTGGAAGCTTTGCCAGAAAAATGGGAAAATTATGTTTTGCTACTCACGCATGACAAGGATTATTCTACAATGACATTTCACGAGCTTACTGGAAAACTTCATGCTCGAGAAATGGAAATGTTAAACTCAAAGAAGTCAACTGCTACTTTGCAAAATCCTGAATTGTATCATGGTGAGAATAGTGCAAGCATGAGTGCAAAGTCTAAGCCAAATCAGAATACATCACCAAGTGTTGCTTTTATAGCTGGAGCTTCAGGAAATTCTGATAATAATTCTTCAAAAGGTTGCAATTTCACAATTCCAAATTTTTCAAATCACAATGCTTTTTCAGCTGAATCCACAGATGATTGTGCCAAAATGATTTCTGCATTGATTTCATCATCCTTTGGATTGATTCTCAAAAATGTTGTTGATGCAAAGTTAACCAGTGAGGATCTTGATGCTCTTGATGATGATCAACTAACCGAATTGGATGTATCTTGGCAATATGCTATGTTGTGTCAAAGATCTAAGAGATTCTTTAAGAAATATGGAAGAAATATTTCTGGTGATAAATTGGGTTTTGACAAGTCCAAATTAAAGTGTTACAAATGTTCACAGCTTGGACATTTTGCTAAAGATTGTCAACAAGCACATGCAAATAAGTCTGGTGTTCCTCAATCACCAAAGCCTGGTTTTACTCAACCATCTACTAGTAACACTAGCAAATCCACGGCTTTGACAGCTCAAAAAGATGGTGTTTATGATTGGGATCAACATTTTGGTTATGATTCATCAGCTTTGATTGTTACTCATGTTCCATCAGATGATTCCTATTCAGATACTAGTTCCGATACTAGTTTAATTCCAAGTTCTTATGAATCTGCTGAAAATTTGGAGAGTCTGATGAAAGAAAATGCTTTATTGATGAATAAAGTTCAACAATTGACTGAGGCATTTGATGTGATTAATTCAGAGCTGAATGTTTCTAAAGATCATGAAAAGGAGTTGACATTGAAGAATGAATGTTTGACTACTGAAATCAAAACATTAAATGAAGTTTTCGAAGTTTTGAAACAAGATAAGAAGAATGTTGAAACTTCGAAAGCTGAGATTTGTGAAGAAAAGGATGAGTTGGCGAAAGAAGTGAAGAAATGGAAGGATGAAGCAGAAGATACTGCTAATGATTTCCAAAATTTGTTTGACAAATCCAAGATAAAGCTTGATTTGCTTACTAAGAGTGTTGAAGAGTCTGCTGCTAAAATTGAAGCATATCAAGTTGATATGGAAAAGTTGTTGGATGAGAAGCGGGAATTGGTTAGTCTTAACAAGGTTCAAGCTGCAAATCTGGAAATTCAGAAGCGCAATGAGACTAAATTGAAGAAGGAGTTACATGAAGGACTTGATAATCTTCGCATGCAGAAGTTTGAAACTCACAAAGTTGCAAAGCGATTGATTACTAAAGAAAAGGAATTTGCGGAGGCTCAACAACAAATTTCTGATCTTAAAATTCAAGTTCTTGATGCTAATCGTCTACTCAACAATGTTTCAAATTCTTAAGTTTTCACAAGCTTCTTAGCTAATGATGCTAATTTTGAGAAGATGTTTGATAAAACTGCATCACCCCCGGCACATATCAAAGAAGTTTTTAAAGAAGTAAAGGAACATGTTGCCGATTTTGATTATTCAAAGGTTTCATCTTCTACTTCTGAAGAACTAAAGGTTGTTAAGAAGAAGAAAAGCACGAAGCACAAGAAAAAGATTATGAAATCTGAGATTCCTTCAGCACCGAAGTTTGTTTCTAGTTCATCTTCTGCTGATCAAGAAAATTCAGCTATGTCTAGTGCAAAGATTCAGTCTCAACCTGAAATTGATGAGACTATTTTCTATGATAAAAAGAAAATCACTGATGTAAATGCTGAATTCACAAGGTTGGCAAAGACTGGACACCAGGGTTTTAATTCTGAGAAAAAGATTTCTGGTCAACAATTTGGTTTAGGATTTCAAGGAAAAGAATGTTCAAGCTGAGCAAATTCCAGCATCTGAAAGACAAAACTTGAAGAAGCTTAAAATGAAACATGTGAAGAAGGAAGTGTTCAAAGCAGACAAAGTTCAACCTGAGAGGTTCTACAAGCTCAAAGGTTCTGATCAGCTTTTCTCGGACAAAGAGTTTCCTCTTCATTGCGTGGATGCTCGGAAGATTTCAGAGGTTTTTATAAAAGACAACATTTCTTCTGAAAGTTCTCAATCTCGAAGCCCTACATCCAAATGGGTACATGATCACAGGCATCAGGTATATGATTCTCATTCTGATCATGTTCGAGATATTCATGTGTGTTCTTCGCAGGTACATCAAAGATGGGACAAAACGACAAGAATTTGTTATATTTGCCGTCGCCCAGGACATATGGCAAAAGATTGTCCATCACCTGCTGATTCACCTCAAAGATTTCATAAGAAATCAGTTTTTGGTAAACCTGCCACAACAAAGTTCTTTGATGAACAAGGCAGAGTTTTTGATGAAGTTTAGCCTACATTTTCTCATAAACAAAAACGGTTTGTTCCAATAGTTTCAAAAGCTCAATATGTAGGTTCATCATTACAGTCACATGTGACTGTTTCATCAAAAACTGACTTACCAAAACAACAGCAATGGAAACCTAAGGTGGTTTCTAAGCAAAACAAGGACATTGGTCGACCAAAAGCAATTCGCTTCGGGTCATTTATGGACTAATTCGTTTGACCAGTGTGCAGGGACTTCTAGAAGACCTATTGACAATTGTCTAGTTGTTGATGGAGGAGTATTCTGCTTAATTTAAATATTCATGATAAATCTTTCTAACCTGCAAATTTTCTGAATTCTAATCTGCAAATTATCTGTGTTGATTGATCACTTTTCTTTGTTTACAAGTTTTTTCTCAAAAATACCAAAAATAGAGTCTTGTTTTTGTGTAAAATGAAAATCCAAAAATAGTGTTTTCATTTTAAGGGGGAGAATGAAAGTAAGGGGGAGTAATTAAGAAAATGCATGTTATGGGAAGAAAGTGAATACATGCCAAATATATAATGAAGGAAGGTGAATACATGCCAAATATATAAAATTATGAGAAATTGATCATTGGGAAATGATGGTACATTGGCTTACGTACCTAACTCATGAATAGAGTAAATGAAAGAGCTATAAGATCGGTGTTTGATATGCTTGGTAGGCTCGGCAAATCAGAAAGTATTCAGATGTGATATACACTAAATACTAATGCTTGACCATGTGGATAACATCTTGATGCATAATTCATGACACAAAAGGTAAATAAGTGTGAATTTCTAAATGAGAAGTCACTATGTATACATGTGTTCATTTTGCAAAGATTTAAACTTGTTTGATTTTCTTTATTTTGTCAAACGATCGGACTTTCTCTGCGTATCGAAAGATCGACCTGATCGTTGTTCGTTTGACGTTCTGCTTTATTTTCTTTGGTGTTTCGTATAACTCATCGGACTTTCTCTGCGTGTACGGGAGTACCGACCTGATTGTTGTTGAGTTATACAATTTCAACTTGTTTTATTTTCTTATTTTGTTAAATCTGAGGCCTTATCTGCGTATCGAAAGATCGACCTTAAGGTAGACGATTTAACGTTCTTATTTCTTTTTGCATGGAACACAGTTGACAATATCATGAAAATACTATGCATTGTGAAAAATCACAAATGTTGTCACACAAAAGGGAAAAGAAAAGAAAAGCTGAAAAAGTATGATTATGTCTGATAGTGTGGGATACACTGGTCAATGCTACTCTAATCAATACCTTAACATATCCAGATGTTATGAGTATGATTCTGCCTGAGTTTAAGTTGGACAAATTATACCAGCAATCAGCTTGACTTATGTGCTTCGGTTAATTGAAATTGAAATGCAGTTCAGTGCGGTATGTTCAATATGATTCCATATAGTGATCTTTCTCATACCAAAAATAGTGTTTGATTTTGTATTGCAATTTCATTTCATTTCAGAAAAACACAAAAAGATTTTCGGTGTGTTTTAGCATAAACTTTGAAAAACCAAAAAGATTTTGTTTCTTCTTTATTTTCGATCTGATCAACACGTGATACAAATCATTTTCAAATTCATATCTTGGAGTCTCGAAGAGACGTTTTGCACCAAGATTATTTTAAAAAGTTTGAACAGGTTGCTATGTGCATGTTATCACAACTTCAAGTCTTCTGAAGATGTTGATGAAAGACCACAGATACACTAAAATGTCATCAATTATTCAAGATAAAGCTACGATCGAGTTGAGGAGGAGTTTGTTTGAAGATTCATTTCATTGAACGAGCGGATTCTACACTTGAGGGGGAGCTTGATTGAAGTTACAAAGTTGATGATATTGAAGAGATACTGCACACGACGATGGGGAGTTTGTTGATACCTGATATGTGCGTCGTGTGAAGTATCAAACAAAGTACAAGATCAAGTCAATTAGGTCTGGCCGAACTAGGTCCGAACCTGATGTTCGGCCGAAGCTCGGACCAGCGGGCATATATAGGTGATTGGTCTTTGTATTTGCAGAGTTGTGAGTGTGCGAGATATCTTAAGTGTGTGTTTCTGAGTGTGTTTTCTCTGAGTCCATTTCTGAGTGTTTACTGGTTGTAATTGTTCTTCGTTGATCAATAAAACAATCGGTTAATTACGTTTCGATGTCCGATTAGCTAGATCGAGTAGACGATCCGATGCTCACGCATTTTCAGGCTAGTATATGAGCCAAGAATAAAACCATGCGTGACATGTTGAATGGTATTAGGTGTAACGGGGTAAACCTAAAAAGGGTTGTGGGATGTTATAAACGGCTATAAAGTCGTAGGAATCATCCAATAAAGATGTATTGCATTGTCAAATGGAAATGCAAACGACAAGTGACATGCTAAACACTTGTAAATATTGTATACTGCTTAATATGTGTAGATACAGTTAACGGTGCAAGGACACAACTAGCAGGAAAGCTGTCGGGACAAGATTCCGACTAGAATTATCGTCAAGGTAAAGATGGGCAAGAAAGATACATATGCAGATTGTGATCACACTAAGGTACGGATGTTATTACCTTAACGTTTGAACCTCTTATGGAGAGGGAGATTACTTGAAATTTTGATTTTTGATCAACAAGGTTATGACATTGGCCATTGGAACCACGAACCTAAATGACACGGGAGTTATAAGTTGTGAACTCCTAAACGTGTAAAATGGGTAAGGTAATGGATAACAAAAGTTATCATGATAATACTACCCTACGGGGTGAGTAAAAAAAAAGCAAAAAAAAAAAATTCATTGTATGATGTCTACTTCGGAGTTGATAAACGTGACAACTCATACTCGCTTGGTCAAGTTCCCGGTATTATATGGGACATGGGATGACCATAGAATGACCATAAAATGCGGACATTGAGTGGTCCGTAGCGAGGGCTAAATAGAAATGCCAACCTATAGGATACATAGTTATATGTGGGACTAAATATACACACGTTGGGATTTATACGGGTAACCAGGAAATATAAATTTATCGGTGCAACTTGAGTCCTATAAAGACTATGGTTATGTCCCTAGGTGACTAAGACCTGGAATAGGTTTCGGGGACGAAACCTTCTTTAAGGGGGGTAGATTTGTAACATCCCGGTTTTTAAATCGGGTATATTGTTACGTAACATGTTAAAATAAGTAACGAGGGAAGTTAAACCCCCAATTCTTGTTATAAATAATAGTTATGTAAAACCTTAGGGTCTAATGAGTATATTTATGTTTTAGTTAAAAAAACTAAAACAAAGTTCTAAGTGGAGGGGCCTAAATTGTAATAACTTAAAAGTGAAATAAATAAAATAGAAAAGAAAAGGAGAGGAGGTCGTGGATTGCGACCTGGAGAACGACATCTCCTCCTCCTTCACGCCCTAGCTCGAAATTTGCTCAATTGGAGGGGAAGGCTGCGATTTTGGTGATAGGAAACCATGAATTGGAAGCTTAGAACCTTCTTTATCTATTAGAGACTTTGGTCAAGTAAGTAGCCCCAACTCTATGCATGTATAAGTCTCAAATGCATGGCAAAGTATGAGGATTAGGGCTGCGATTTTTAGTCTAATGTGTTATAGAATGATTATGTGGTGTTTTAGACTCAAGAATGCTAGAATTGGTGACCAAAACACCAAGTTTTGGTAGGGTGAACCATGGGTTACGAATTTTGGCCTTGGAGGCTAAGATTTTGGGGTTCCATGTTGTTAGTTATTGAAATTGTATGTGTTGGTTCACTCGTACTAGTTAATTGACGCATGCAAATGAGAAACATAGTTGTAAAACCTTGTTGTGCAAATTATGGGAATTAAACCTAAGTCAAAGTAGGTTGAATTTATCATATTATCTAGATGCACACCAAGTGCTCGATTAAATGCTTGAATGATTATTGTGTTAGTTAACTAGTGTAAATCGATGCTAAATGCGAAGTCGTGATGTGGATTATTGACACTAGAGGCTACTATGAACTACTAGAAGCCACGAAGTAAAGAATGTGTACAAGTTGTGAAGTTCATGTTTGTATCATGTGTTCAATGAAATTTTATAAAACCATGAAAAGATGAAAAGCTAGTCGTGAGGCTGTTTTGTAAGTGTCATAGAAGATCCCTCGTATGTCCGTTTAGGGTGTATAATATACGATTGAAAAGCTTGTTCTTAATACTACATTTTGTATTTGAACACCAGAAACTGAATATGTTATATAATGGGTCAAAATAACCCGTTAATATGGTCACTTAATTTTCCAGCATGCTGTTTGGGAAAAATTATGGTTGCTGTCCTGTTTTTAGAAAAATCGTGTAAAATAAACCGTAACTCAGGAAAATGTGTATTTTATATGCTTGGAAAGCTCTATGAGTCTACTACGTTTTATGTTTGAACATGTTGGGTCGATTCAGCTGTTAAAAGGGTCAAATGGTGGCTTGAACAAGGGCTGGACAGCAAGTACCACCCTAAGATATTTAGTGAATTGATGTCGTGAGATGTGAATCGTTAGATTTATATAACTAAATGATTCATGTACTAGAATGTGGAAAATGTGATATATATATATATATATATATATATATATTGATGATTATGTTGTCTCACGAACCAAACAGGGAATTGAGTCCACTTTAGGCAAGCAAGCGGAGGCAACTCAAATGGAAACCGGTACTTATGGATAAAGCTCACGAGGTAACATCTATGTTATGTTACACATTTATTATATTACCCGTTAACGTTATAATGTTATGCGATGCAAATTGACAAGATATGAAATAGGTTAAGTAGAGTTGAACTCTAACTAATTGATGATGTGCCTAAACAAGGTTACATTATGACATCTTAGATGTATAATGTTGAACCTTGTACGGTATGGATACATGGGTGCTAAATGGTATATAGGAACCATAATTATGGGATAATGTATTAATGGTGGAAAATATGAATCATCGGATTCATGTTAACGGGTCAAGCGGGTTAATGAGTAATGACATAAATTAATCACTATGATGGGCTAAGTGTTAGACGTTAGCTTAATGGTTTATATGAACCATGATAATTGTGATATCGTAGGAAGTTGTTTGTAACGTATTCTTACATGTTATTATGAATAAGAATCTCGTTGTATAAGTTGCCATTAAATTGACTATATGTTTGGTTGATAAATACACACTTGAGCTTGTGAAGTGACTTGTACTAGTCATGGCTAGCCAAGGGATGGCACAATGGGTAATGTTGATTCATGTAAAGGTGATGGTTTAACAAGAAGGTTCATAAGGACGATTGTTAAACCTATAGGTGTCTAATTGGAACATCAAATGATGTTGAGGCCTAAAGGATTATTGAATCCTCATGCGTTGGCACAAAGCATCGTTGGTGACCAATGGGACGTTGAAAGGGATTGCTGCAAACAAACCATATGTAGGAATATGTATATAACATTGTTGAGTTGTGCATAATGTGATTTATGGGAAATGATCCCTTACATAAGCAAGGGTACAACTTGAAGCTTAGCGGGTCAAATGGGTAAGCTCAATGGTGAACCCGGTTCGAAAGGATGCGTTGGGTTGGTCCCGAATGGATTCTTAGTGAAAATGTGTAAGCAAAATGGAGGTGTTTACCAGTAGCCACCGTAGCTTACGGTAGCCACCGTAGCTTACGGTGGCCACTGGATAAATGTTGGCACCGTAAAACAGCACGGAGCTACCGTAGGCTAACTGAAGCCACCGTAAGCTACGGTGGCCACCGTAGCTTACGGTGGGAAGCCATCCCAAAAGTTGAACTTTGGCCACTTTTGTATCGTTATACCATCCCTTATGCCCAAATGTGAATATTACTAACGGGATTAAGCTGAATGCAGGTAAATGAAACTCATAACTGGATTCCACAAGATCGCTTGAAGAACCGAACACATGAAGGATGCTTCGTCATGAACTCTATTTTGAAATAGTGATAGTGTTAACCCCATATGAATAATCGCGTTGGAAACTTAAAAACCATACCTTTCGTTATATGTATGTTTAAACACTATAATATTTCGAGAAAGATTTTCTGGGACCAAATATATATTGTTAATGTTTTAACGTTATTTTTCACAATTATAAATCGGGTGTTACAGGGCATCTCTCTTCTTCATCCTCATTTTCATTACATGACAATTCACTGTCATGGGCTTCTTCACTTGGCCCAACATCCTTTTTACTAGGCCCACCTTTGGTTTGACTAGGCCCACCTTTAAAAACCTTAACTTCACCCTTGCAAACAGCTCTGACTCTATCCCTGTCATTTTTCTGGAAAACTATGTTTCTCATGGTTTCTACAACATGCTTTTGTATGAGGTGTTTCAGTTGCTCCCTATCTCCAAATAATTGACCTACATAGAAATGAACACCAGTGGATTGATCCTTTGTTTTCCTCTTCCTAAGATTTTTCAGTTCCCTATCCCTGTCAACCTCAAACTCATCATCTGACCCATCCATACTAGTGAATGAATCATCATTCAAAGTTATTTCCTGCCCACAGTCATCACCCATTTCAACAGAACCTTGGCTAGTGTCTGGAATATCATCATCAACATTGTTTCAACTGCCTCCTTTATAACCCACATGATCACTGTCATTGTTGTCACCCTTATTATCATTTTGATCTTGCTCACTAGCCTCATCATCCACCTTATAATCACCAAGATTTAGACCTTGAAAAAAACTATCATTAGCAGCCCCTTTTGGCTCAACATTTGCATTGCCACTAATTGGGAAGTCATTATCAAAATCCTTAAAATCATATTCAAATGCATTAGCAAATGGTTGAAGGACTGGCTCATTCACATCAACATGGGGTGTCTCACTTCCAATTCCCCTATTTGGTTGTTCCTGGCCTATCAGTTGGTCAGGCCTATCATTCTTTGCCTCAGCATTTGCCTGAGTTTGTTTCTGTTGATCATTGCTACCCTCACCATTCCACTCCAACAACAACTTCTTACCTTTGTGTCTCCTAACCCCTAATTTCTTAAGTGGTCTAACAGTTTCAGCTCCCACATCCTCTAATTCCTCTATGATAACCTTTGATGATCTAGGTGATTCAAAAGGAGATGCCATGTATGTAGTCAGTTTAGTCTCCCCTTGTTCAACATACAACTTAATAAGCTTACATTCTTTGACATACTTACCCAACTCACGAACATCAAAATCATTGCCTAATGCTTGCAACCCAAAGTCCAAATGAAAATGCGTGAACATCGGATCGTCTACTCGATCTAGCTAATCGGACATCGAAACGTAATTAACCGATTGTTTTATTGATCAACGAAGAACAATTACAACCAGTAAACACTCAGAAATGGACTCAGAGAAAACACACTCAGAAACACACACTTAAGATATCTCGCACACTCACAACTCTGCAAATACAAAGACCAATCACCTATATATGCCCGCTGGTCCGAGCTTCGGCCAAACCTCAGGTTCGGCCAGTCCGAACTTCAGGTTCGGACCTAGTTCGGCCAGATCTAATTGACTTGATCTTGTACTTTGTTTGATACTTCACACGACGCACATATCAGGTATCAACAAACTCCCCCTCGTCGTGTGCAGTATCTCTTCAATATCATCAACTTTGTAACTTCAATCAAGCTCCCCCTCAAGTGTAGAATCCGCTCGATTTTTGATGAATTTTGACGAAATTTGTAACAGTCAGCCCAGAAACATGATTAGGAACGATTTAGGAGCAAATTTGACACAAATCGCACGTCAGACATGATTAAAAAACCGAAAAGAAACTCGAGAAAACTTCAAAAACGCTCAAAAATCCGAGAATAGCAACCACCGATCAGTAGAGTGAACCAGAAAGCTCTGATACCACTTGAAAATGCGTGAGCATCAGATCGTCTACTCGATCTAGCTAATCGGACATCGAAACGTAATTAACCGATTGTTTTATTGATCAACGAAGAACAATTAACTCCAGTAAACACTCAGAAATGGACTCAGAGAAAACACACTCAGAAACACACACTTAAGATATCTCGCACACTCACAACTCTGCAAATACAAAGACCAATCACCTATATATGCCCGCTGGTCCGAGCTTCGGCCAAACCTCAGGTTCGGCCAGTCTGAACTTCAGGTTCGGACCTAGTTCGGCCAGATCTAATTGACTTGATCTTGTACTTTGTTTGATACTTCACACGACGCACATATCAGGTATCAACAAACTCCCCCTCGTCGTGTGCAGTATCTCTTCAATATCATCAACTTTGTAACTTCAATCAAGCTCCCCCTCAAGTGTAGAATCCGCTCGATTTTTGATGAATTTTGACGAAATTTGTAACAGTCAGCCCAGAAACATGATTAGGAACGATTTAGGAGCAAATTTGACACAAATCGCACGTCAGAAATGATTAAAAAACCGAAAAGAAACTCGAGAAAACTTCAAAAACGCTCAAAAATCCGAGAATAGCAACCACCGATCAGTAGAGTGAACCAGAAAGCTCTGATACCACTTGAAAATGCGTGAGCATCGGATCGTCTACTCATCTAGCTAATCGGACATCGAAACGTAATTAACCGATTGTTTTATTGATCAACGAAGAACAATTACAACCAGTAAACACTCAGAAATGGACTCAGAGAAAACACACTCAGAAACACACACTTAAGATATCTCACACACTCACAACTCCGCAAATACAAAGACCAATCACCTATATATGCCCGCTGGTCCGAGCTTCGGCCGAACCTCAGGTTCGGCCAGTCCGAACTTCAGGTTCGGACCTAGTTCGGCCAGACCTAATTGACTTGATCTTGTACTTTGTTTGATACTTCACACGACGCACATATAAGGTATCAACACCAAATTAGTGTTAGGGATCATGAAGTGATAGTAAAATGGCCTGTCATCACAGACTACCCCTATCTCTTATAACATAAAATCAATCTCATGCACTGAAAATTCATCAATATCAATATAATCAACATAGTGAATCCTACCATATGCATATCGTCTACCTGGGAAGTTCCTAAAAGTTCCACCATGATGGATTTCAAACGAGAACAATTGATCTGATGACCCTGTCGGTAAACAAAAATAAAAGAACATATGATTTCAGCAAATATCTAACAAAAATTTAACTTTTGAAAATTTCTTGAAACTCTTGCTTACCATATAGTGTTTGAGGGTTTCTTTCGGTAAAGCTACCTCTGATTTTCCACCCCATTGCGCCAAAAACAACAGGATAATCGGTTGAATGTGATGTAGCAGGCTTGTTGATTGAGTATGGGGGAGATTAATCGAGATTAGGGAACTGAAGAGTTCAGTTCGTCGTCGTAAAATGATGGTGGAGAGAAATTTTGAGGGAAATAGGACAATCGAGGGATTAGACGGGTGTTAAATGAGGTTGAAGGGTGAAAGGACAATTTTGCCCATCAAACTTATCTCACGTGGGGATTTAACGGGGTAAATTAGACGGACGTTAGCCCCAGGGACTACCGGTGTAACGGACCCCTAAACCTTGGGGACTATAGAAGTAAAAATTAAAGCCTAAAGACTATAGCCGTAAAACGTGCAAACCACAGGATTATAGCCGTAATTTACTCAAAAATAAATAAATAAGTGGTGCCCTGAAAACATACTCGAACATTCTCAGTTGAAGCTTCGTAAAGGATCAGCAGCAATAAGCCCTAGTTTCGAACCATAATGCAATCCCAGAAACCCCTACCGGAATCCGACTTACCGTCGCTCGCCGCCATCAAAGTCAAATCATCATCCCCTCGTTTCCCTTCTCCATCGACCGAAACCCCCACTGCCGGCGCCCAACGCAAGATTGGCATCGCCGTCGACCTCAGCGACGAGAGTGCCTTTGCCGTTAAGTGGGCCGTCCACCAGTATCTTCGCCCCGGTGACGCCGTTATCCTCATCCACGTCCGCCCTACATCCGTCCTTTACGGCGCTGACTGGGGCGCCGTCGACCTCTCAATCGTCGACGCCGACGATGAGGTGTCGAAGCTAAAACTCGAAGACGATTTTGACACTTTGACGACCAGCAAATCTGCGGACCTAGCGCAGCCTCTGGTAGACGCGCACATACCGTATAAGATCCACATCGTAAAAGATCACGACATGAAAGAGCGGCTTTGCTTGGAGGTGGAGAGGCTAGGGTTAAGTGCCGTGATCATGGGAAGCCGAGGCTTCGGTGCCACAAAACGTGGGAGCGACGGCCGGCTCGGGAGTGTTAGTGATTACTGTGTGCGTCACTGTGTGTGCCCGGTGGTGGTTGTCAGGTATCCGGGGGAGAAGGATGCTGCTGCCTGCTGAGCTGTTGTTTCCATTGCCACAGCTGACAATGATGAACAAAAATGTTAGTTTGATTTCACTATATATATATATATATATACTCCTTGTGTCTATTATTTTCAGTAGTTAACGGTTCATTTTACCCGCCCGAAACCATAGAACTCCAACTTGTTACTTTAACCAAACCATAGTGACTATCTGTGTATACAATAATCATTGTTGCCTGATTCGTGTTTTGTGGCTTTCAATCATGGAGCCTTCACTTATCTTCTAGCTGTAAGGGCGGAGTTGTCATCATTGCAGGATGCTCACACATTCACAAATAATGAAACAATTACATGTTAGCTAATATTCATCTTACGAGAGCTTTCTAAGTAATCCATCATGTTCACAAATATGCAAAATATACTCTAATGCAAACAAGTAACTTGTTGATTGTATCGCTCCAGAAAGAAGTATTTTCATGTGTTAAGTTTATTTCTCCAGAAAGAAGTAAACCTTTTTTAATTATGGTGTTTGTGTGAAAACATGATCAATGATAGGAGAGTATGGAGAAGTAGGATAAAGGTTAGGGATTCTATACGAGTCGTTGTATACCTGGTTAAGTGTCTAGTGTGGGTGTGTTTCCGTCTACGTGTTACCTCAAGCCTAGACTTATCTATTGCTTTGCATGTTGTTTTTCGTGTCTTCTTATGGTACCTACTTTTGTGTAGTCCTTTATATCTTGTATGTGTTAAATACAACTTATGTGGGGCTGGTTGTTTTTTATATGTGTGCTTTTCGAGACAGGGTCTCTTTGGGTGCAGCCTTTTTATCCCTTGGGGTAAAGGTAATGTTTGTCTTCTTCTCACTCTCTCTAGACCCTACCATTCGGGTGGTATTTTACTGAGAATGTTGGTTGGTGTTTAGAATTGTTGATATAAATTGTGTGTTTACATTAGATTTGTATGACATGTATTTAAGGCTGCCTTTATATTCTTTTGAAGATATTGATAACACTTAAATTCTAGCTTGGTTACTTTATATGACTGCTCTTCTTAGCTTTTGCATTTATCTTTTGACAGAAGCATAGAGGGAATACTAGCTGCGTGAATCATAGTTTAAAGGTAAGTATTCACGTAAACTAACACTACTTTCTATTAGTAAGTAGTAACTACAGGTTCTAATATTGACCTATATACTTATAAATGGATTGATCCTGAGTTATGTTTCATCTTGAGTGGATTTGAAAATGTTAGTTAAAAATTGAAGCAGGTTGACAGTTGCCCAAAATTTTATTTATTTCAGTGAAATATAGATTTCCTAAATTGGTTTATTAGGAAACTTAAGATTGTTATTGTTGCAATGATATAGTTTTTATACTCATACATGACATTATTTAGCATATAAAAAACTAGTTTTTTTTTAGCAAAGAAATGTTTTGGATCAACCTGGGATCAACCTGTAAAAAATTTCTTGTTTTGACCTAATTTTGTTCACCTAACAGCCTTTTTTCCAACTTTTTTATAATCCACCTGTATTAATTTGTTAAAAATCTCAAGGTTTTGGACCAACTGGACTAACCCGCCTCATGCTGCACAAAATGTTACTTGTTTTTGGTTCCGAAACCCATTTACCTGCAGGAGTATTTATGTTTCTGTTTCTGTTTTTTTATGAAGTTTCAGAGTTAATTAGTCTTTTGATGCTTTTTTTATTTGTTGACTAAATGCAGGTTGACTAGAAGGCATTTTCTTATGTGTTTGATTTTAGATATTGTGATATATGTGTTGTGGCGGAAGTAGAAACTGAAGCTAGTTATTAGAATGATCAAGTCTTGCATCTAGCAGTTGTGTAACTGATTCTGTGTGACATAATACTTGGGTGTAACATAGTTGTTTTCAATCGTGTGACTGCACATGTTCTTTATTTGCATCAACAACAACCATACCCTGTAAAGTTCCGCAAATAGCATAATGATACCATCATTAGGGTCTGGAAGAGGGGATTTTTTTTATTTGCCTCGTTTTATATTATTTCGTCTTGATTCAATGGTACGTCTCTTGGCCCCAGATTTAATAAATGCATGCTAACACACTATATTTATGGTTAAAACCTATCACGACACTATTAATTTTAGAGTAAATTACATATATCGCCCTTTATGTATAGGGCAACTTATGAAAGACGCCCTTTAACCCAATTAATTACGTATTCTGCCCTTTTTTAAAAACATCGATTGCAAAAATAGCCCTTTATCTAAACTCCATCCATATAGTTGTTAACTCCAAAGGACAATTTGGTCTTTTACCATCCAAAAGACTTCAAAGTAAATTTGCATATTTTGCCCTTTAATACCTATATGCATTTGAATGCTTTTTCAATTTAATATCAGCCTCCATAACAATCTTTTATGAATATTTTATGCTTTAACCAAAAGAAAGAATAAAAATGCAAAATTCAATGAAACTTGTTTGCTGCCAAACATGAATTAAATCCACACAAAATGGCTAAACCACAGTCAAAGCAAACAAGTTGGTTATTTTATGCAAAATTTATGAATCATCATTAAATAAGTTAAACAAAAAATTACCAATAAAATAAGTTAAACCAAAAACCATAGTCAAAGCAAACAAGTTGGTTATTTTATGCATAATTCGGTGTTACTAATGTAAATATTAATCATCCTAAAATAAGTTAAACCAAAAATTACCAAGAAAATGTTTTACGGACTACAAAATGAATTGCTAATTTGTTGGAGAAATAATATTACTTTTATAAGAATTCAAATATGATTTTCAAAATTTATTGGAGGATACCGAATTGGAATATATTAATACTCTTTTACAAACTTAAACAAAAAGAGAAAAATAAAAATGTAAAATTTATGTTGTTTATTTTATGCCATTTTGTGTGGATTTAATTCATGTTTGGCAGCAAACAAGTTACATTGAATTTTGTATTTTTTATTCTTTCTTTTGGTTAAAGCATAAAACATTCATAAAAGATTGTTATGGAGGCTAATATTAAATTGAAAAGGCATTCAAATGCATGTAGGTATTAAAGGGCAAAATATGCAATTTACTTTGAAGTCTTTTGGATGGTAAAAGACCAAATTGTCCTTTGGAGTTAACAGCTATATGGATGGAGTTTAGACAAAGGGCTATTTTTGCAATCGATGTTTTAAAAAAAGGGTAGAATACGTAATTAATTGGGTTAAAGGGCGTCTTTCATAAGTTACCCTATACATAAAGGGCGATATATGTAATTTACTCTTAATTTTATGAAACAAAATTCAATCTAAATACGATATGCTAACCAAGTTTTCTATTTTAGACGACAACACTATTAATTTCATGAAACAAAATTCAATCTAAATGCGATATGCTAACCAAGTTTTCTATTTAAGACGACGGCAACAAAAACCCAACCAAGTTTTCTATTTTAGACGTTGGCAACAAAAATCCTTGGTGGAGTTTTTTTTTATTTTAAAATAGTTATGATGGAATACTTATTTATCCATTTTACCAGAAAAAAAATTGATTTTTTCCCTTTAAAAATGATGTCAGTGAAGAACTTATTTATTAAAATTAATGATTTAAAAAACTATTTAATAAAATGGGCGTTTGTTAAACATATTTATCACATTTTATTGTACAAAAAATCCTATTTAAAAATAGTTAAGAGAAAAAAACATTTTTCTTAATATTTCTTTTAATTCTGTTTGAAACTTCTGCTTTCTCTCAAGTAGAAACAAATTTTTTTCTTTTAACTTTTTTGAACGGAAATTTTATAAAGCGGAGTAGGAGGGCACTACTATCGGCAAATACCAAGCGAATTCTATATAACATAACTAGTATTTAAAACCCGTGTATCGCACGGCTGGATTTTAAAAAATAATTATTATTATAATAAACATCTATTATGGTAATAGTAGAGGGATTACCATTACTCCCTTATAGAAGTTCATCCGTTGTACACTTATCCAAAAATTAAATCAAAACTGGTTTCCAAAATGCACTTTTGAAAGTTAACCGACATAGTTTCCCAACATGTGTTATAGTCTATAAATCTACATTATGAAGTGGTGATAGAGAATTAAATCAAAACGGTTTTGAAATGGATCTTCGGAATCAAATACAGTTGTATACATATCCAAAAATTAATTGACACACTTTTCCAACATGTATAGTTGTCTTTGAAGCATAAGGATGAGCTGCTCATACAATACTCATATAATAACAATCTGAAATATTACACGATACTCATATAATAACAATCTGAAATGTTACACGGGATGCCTTTTAAAAAAATTTAAATAAAAACCAATTCAACTTTATTCGATATTGAGTTTGAGCTTGGCTAATGTGATGTTACTGACATCCAAATCAATTCCATTCATTGCTTCAATAGGATCTTTCATCGCTTGCTTATCATCATAAGTCACAAAACCAAATCCTCGTTAACGCCCAGAGACCTTGTCTAAAACAACCAAGATCATATGAAAAAAAATAAAAACTTAAACCAATAAAAAAAAGAGCTCTTGCCATCAAGATTCTATTACTTTCTAAGAATGATACATACCTAAGGTCTGATGCCGACATGATTCATGGCTGAAATGTAAAGGTATTCAAAACGGTTTATGAAGTCATTTATCGAATGTTTCAATGAAGAACCTACTAATCTTCAGTTTAAATGTATTCATTCAAATGTAAAATATACTAAATTATGGACCTATAAAGTCATAAATTAGAACAAATAAGTAGAGATGAGGAACCTTAAAAAAGTAGAAGCAGTTTTCTCTACTGTAATTTATGAGAAAATTGGAATGAAGTTAAGAAAACTTATCTTGGTTAAGAGAAAGACGTGATCTTGGTGGAAAAAATCGCAGAATTGCCGACACCAATCTCAACATATGGATAATTATGAATTCCTTTTGGATGGATATCCACACCAATCTTAAAATCAACCATATCTAAATGGACCATTCATCATCTAAACATCTTTATCCTTAAGAGTAGTAGCAAACCCACCAAGATTTGAGTTTCCAACATCTTGAAAAAGGTCTTCATGTTCTTCAAAAATTTAGGATGTTTTCATCTAAAATTTATCTATATTTAACAAAAAGGTCTTCATCTTCTTCATCTAAAATTTATTTAGAACTGTTAAAACCATAGTCATAATATTGAAGCCAGATTCACAATCAACAGCATATGAAAATCAATGTACGGTTTATCAGGGTATGTTCATCGAGGGTAATAACAGTAAGATTAGTTCAAGAATCAAAAGACACTGAGATTACATATAATCAACACCATATAAGACATCGAGGATCTGTTCATCGAAAGAAAC
Source organism: Deinandra increscens subsp. villosa (assembly GCA_039602395.1). Taxonomy (NCBI): domain Eukaryota; kingdom Viridiplantae; phylum Streptophyta; class Magnoliopsida; order Asterales; family Asteraceae; genus Deinandra; species Deinandra increscens. The sequence continues at coordinate 67,215,508 of JBCNJP010000012.1, read as the reverse complement.
ATTCAAGAACTGAGAAACTGAAATCGGAACAGAGCAACAGAAATCAGAACAAAAACAACTATTTTCTTCTATACATTAAAATCGTATTCGTAAAACATAAATTAGAACAAAAACAACGATTTCTTCTATACCTTGAAATTGGAATCGAGCAACAGAATTCGCAAAACAGATAATCGAAAGCATACCTTGATCTGATTAATCTTCTTGATGCGGTATCTCCGGCGTGATCTTCTTGGTGCAATAACCCGGCGTCGAGAATCAAAGAGCAAATGGAGGAGCGTTCGTGAGTGTAGGCGACGATTGCTTTAGGGTTAAAGAAACCCTTTATGAAGTCGGTTAGAAGATTAAGAAACGGGTCATCCAAATTTGGCATAAGGATCCGCGAGATTTCAATGCTTTTTTAATAAATTTGTGTCCACGTGTGGATACAAATTACAAAGTAGTGGTGACCAATTGGAGGGTTGTGGTGATGCCACGTAGGATTGAAAACTTTTCTTTTATTAGAATAGTAGATAGATAGGTAACACTTATGTCTGGTAGGTAGACGGTTAACCGGTCTGTTCGGTTAAAAATCAATTTAAAAAAATAATTGAAACCTATCAAACCGGTTTCGATTATAAACCGGACCGGTTAATTGAAAACAAAAAAAAAAGAAACCGGTTTTTTTTAATATAATTTTTTTTGAAAGTTAAATTAAGAAACACTTAAGGTATCAAACTCAACTAAACATTTATAAAATTATCAATAAATTATATTATTAAAATTGTAACATTAAATAATTCCAAATTGCTAACTGATCAAACGGTCTTTTATATAACCGTTCGTATTCGATTAAAGTTTCGGCAATAACGTAGTCGTTAATATAATTGTAGTTTGGTTCTTCATACAGCATCACTCGCGCGTCGTACATAAGTTGAAACCGTTGAAGAAGCGGTTGTAGACTTGTAGTTTAGCCCATTTCCATTTTATCATCCAACGTACGAGTTGACGAAGTGAGATCATATATCCTCGTCAAACATTTCATACGCCGAGTTGACGAAGTGAGATCATATATCCTCGTCAAACATTTCATACGCCTGATCTTTGTCAAACGTTTCTTTTACTCGCATCCAGTAAGCATCGCTTTGGGACCCTTTGGATCATCAATTCATGTTTCCTCCGTAACATTGTACATAGTAACGATCAACTCTTCCTCTTCTTCTATGCTCCAAAAAGTTGAAATCAAGTGTTCCTAAATTTATAAAAAAAGACTTTTATTAATATAAACGACAACGTACAAATACAAACCAACACTTATACTAAATTAATACAAACAACACTAAAACCTAATTAATAAGAACAATACTTAAACTTAATTAAAACATGGACAACACTTAAACTTAATTAATACGAGTAACACTTAAACTTAATTAATACGAACAACAACAATGAAATATAAAAAAAACACCTAAACACAAACATACGACACTTAAAAACGTTCAGTGTCATGCCTGACACATCCGGTTTGCATGTGAACGCATTGTAGTAATTGTAATGGCTTGAAACATCACACCACAATTTTTACAACGTGGTCTCCTAGTGCCATCTGGCATCTCACTACAATTAAAATCTTCCCAAATCTCGTTCGTCCGGCCGTGAATGAGCCCAACCACCTAGGTTGTTGACGTTGTGGGTTAAGCATAACGTTATCATTGTTAGGGTTGGGTTTGTTGTTGTTGTTATTGTTGTTGTTGTTGTTGTTGTCCGCCATCGTGAGCCTTATGAGCGTTTTTTATGTTTATAAAATGTTTTTGAAGTGTAGTGCTTAAACCACCACCACCACCACCACCCTCTATTTATATGACTTGGGGAGGGACCAAAGTGAAAAATAAAACCGAGTTCAAACATTGTAAAATGGTCATATGACTGTTCAAAAATGATAAAAAAAAACTTTTTAACGTTAATAACCGGTTAAATGGTTATTAACTGTTAAAAAAGCCGGTTACCGGTTCGCCCATGAAAAGCATAAAGACGGTTAAAGAGCCCTTCATAAGTACAGATACCCATGTAAGTTCATCAACTTCACTAACTCCCCAAACTTTTGCTTCAGTTAGAAAAAGTCATCGTTGTGCGCCTACATCGGGAGTTAAAAGAGCCCTTCCATCAAGTACATATACCCAAAGTTCTTAACATCATTAACAATTTCTTGACTAAATTTATACGTTTTCTCTCATTTACTTGGAAAGGATAAAGACGGTTAAAACTACATAAAATGTGCAATTTGCAATAAGTATCAGTGATCAAACAGAGCATTTCAAAATCTTAACAAATATATTTTATTGTTTCTAAACAATTTATAGGCAATGCAACAACTAAGGAACTGACTTTCACAAAATTAAAATATTATTAGTACCTCAAGAGTTTGAAAACAATCAACAGATTCCATTTTGCATTTTATGCTTTTAGTACTTATACTTTAGAAGTGGATGTGCATCTTGGTATGAATGCGATTACTTTCGTCACAATGACAAATATTTATCTCGGAATGCATCGCCACGTTATAAGTCGAATATGCATTTGTTCGTAAGTAAAATAATGTGCTCAAAATCCATTGTTTACAAGTACCCGCATTAACCGAGAACAGTGGTATGTGGCCTAGATGTAAAATGTATAGGAAAACCGTTCATAAATTTAAAATAAAATAGATACTTTATTTTGGGTACAATTACAACAAACGAGATAAATCTATTCTATTACAATACAATGAAAACAAATACTTCTCTTAATCTTGCAAATACAAGGAATGATAATAAATTACAGGAAAATGAATTACACTACAAGGAAATGAATAATAATAATTTACATTACAAATGAAATTACAGAAGCTAGGCAAAAAGGGAAAATTAATAACAATTTATATGAAGAACATAAAGTTACAAAAAAGATTTTAGATAATATAATATGAGTTGAAAAATTAAACAGAAGGTTTGAGAAAATATTTTGATGGTGGAGAAGAAAATAAGTAGATTAAAATCAACTTTGGCGAAAGCTTCGGGCCAAAATCTAGGTCCCTTAAAACAAATTTCGGGTCTACCGAATATCCCGTTTTGTTTTCTAGGGTATAAACCAATGTATGTATGGTCGGGATAACTTTAAGCCCAGAATTACCTTTGAACACTTGATGGACTAAGAATGAAGATGAAGATTTTTTAGAGAGTTTGACGAAGATCAGAGAGGAAGAATTCTTGCTGCGAATTCTGGTGTATTGAGCCTCAACCCAAGAGGCTCTATTTAAAGTGGAGGAGAGCTCAAATGAAACATAAAAAATTAAATTCATAGTTAAACTTCACATTAAACGTCTTCAATGTGAATTCAGTTTTGACTGACTAGAATATGTTATTTCAACTCGTATTAAAGTGGTTAACGAAAAACTACCAAAAATGCGTAACAGACCCAGTAACTGGACTGCTTCAGCACTTGCAGACCCTGGCGCGCGCGCCAGGCAGTCCTCACGCGCGCTGCTACGTAGGTGCAGGAGGATCTGCACTGACTAGTTACTGGTCCGCTCACCCCACATGCGAACCTAAAAATACAAAGGTGGCTCTCAAACGGCGATGCAAAGTGCAAAGTGTGTCGTCAGAGCGCCACATTGAGTCCACACGTGTGTGTGCATGTGGGGGTTTAGCACCCCTCAGGGTCCAAGGGATGTATACTCAAGGAAACAATTGTTGGTAAGGTTTCCACCTTATAAACCACTTTTGGTTTCATCCCCCAACCAATGTGGGATGACTCCACATTCTATACTTAGAATATTCTCTCTTATTTACGCAGCTTTCACTGATGCGAGACCTCAACTTTGAGCATCGATATCTCATTCATCCGAGCTCGGTTTTGGACGTGGTTTGATGCGTTGGAAAGCCCTCCCAACGTACTATATAAACTCAGAAAATACAACGCCAACAACCTATGTTATCTATATTTTATTTATGTCCAAGGTTGTTGAAAAACTCATTTTTTCACACTTAGTGAAAAAACCCATTTTTCATTAATTTTCTCCCAAAATTCCAACAAAAATGTAAATACTTCATCCATGGGGTTCGAATGCAAAAGGCAACACAAAATAGACAAAACCAATTTTTTCATAGCTTTCAAGACAATGATTTTACTGATACTCTACTTAAAACTGAAAATTATCATACTAACATGTCCAGAATTTTGACTTCTGAGGTCAAACATACTGGTTTTAACTTCAAATCCTATACACAATTTATTAAGTTTTACATGATTATTTTAACTACATTTATGTTTATGACAAATACTAAAGATAAAAACTTCTTATTGGAGTTTGGTATGTAGAAATATCATCATCATCATCATACTCAGTAAATTCCACCAATACCAAAGCTAAGATTGAGCCTTAGGAGGGTAAGATGTAAACAACCTTACCTCTACCCCATAGGAATAAAGAGGCCGCTTCCAGTGAGACCCCTAGCTCCATAGTTTTGCATCAAGCCTTGGATATAAGGCACATAACACACGACAAATCGGGACAAAGACCGATTGGTGCATGTACCCATTGTCTTCCGACTATCAACTCCACCGCATGATTAACCGTCCATCGCTTTTAACAATATTTTCACGAAATTAGTAAAATAACATTAAAATTAGTGCAATTTCACTTTTGCCCCCCAAGGGCCCACACATACAGGGGCGGGTCCAGAAAAAAACTTCAGGGGTAACGTTTAATTTTTTTTTAACCATAATCTATAACGTTCAAAATTTTTTAACCATAATTCATACAATGTAATTTTAACATACCTAATATATGTAAAATTACACTAAAACGTGTCCAACCATCGGGATAGTTTATCCATCTAAATTGACGAGGTTGATAAGCCTTTTTAACAAGGTATGTTCTTCTTATGTCATATTAGGATGATAATTAACAATAGGTGGTCTATCGGAGGGATCCGAAGGAAGAGCATTCAAGTCAATAGTATTTTGCGTTGAAGTATTAAAAGCCGAAGGAATATTATGTGATATTCGTCTATTATGCATATACTTATAAAATTTTTGCCATAATATTTCATTCCCGTGACTTATCATATAAATTAGCATTCATATACTTATTAATTTTTTGCATATAACTCATAATCACTGAAAATGTGTTACACACATCTAATGTACGCACCATGTCCACATATATACAACATTCATGTTCATTTTTGGCATGGTGGTCAAGCAACTTTCCACTTTGCTAGGACTCATATAGTGTAAGTCTTCTACTTACACAAACATGTACATACACCCCAAAGTCCCATGAAAATTTGACCACCCCAATTAACAATCTCTATTTTACCTCCATAAAACATTACTTTCACTTAGATCACCCTCTTTTCTCCCTTACCTGCACATGACTTTCAATAGTCAAAGAAAGATGACACTTTATCTTAGCTTAATGAGGATAGAGAAATCTTACACATATAAAGCATCTAAGATGCATTCCTCTCTTAAACACTAACTGTCACACCCCCAAATCCACGCGCGGAATACCACCGCTGGAAGCGTGACAAACCAGGATTGCAGTCCACTAGTTACACCAAACGACCAATAATTAATAGAAATGTTACATATTTCATTAAAATATAAATTTAGAGTGTTACAATTGCGGAAGCGTAAATACAATTAAATTATTTATGTAAAAACATCGTCACCCAATGTGAAGTGGCTTGTTCAAATACACTAAAAGGGTTTCAAAGTCTCATGCATGCGTACCCGTGATACTCGAACATCTGCAGCCTGAGAAATAACATGCTAAAAAGTGTCAACACAAAAGGTTGGTGAGTTCACAGGTTTATTAGTTCAAAAAAAATTCCAGTTCAGTTTAAGATTGACTGTTCAACAACAATCAAGTTGAGATTAAGATTGACTGTTCAACAAAGGTCAAGTTGAGTTTAAGATTGATTGTTCAACAACAGTCAAGTTGTAAGAGCATAATCACTAATATATATCAAATAGCTAGCTAGGCTATATACATGAAACTTCGCACGTTGATGGTCACCGAAGCTAACAGTTGTTTACGTTTTGCGCAGTTTTCCTTGTTGTGTTTAGGACGAATATAACACTTGTTCGATATCCAATCGTGCCAGCGCGACTGACCCGGGTGGGGTTTGTCAGACCCGGTAGTACTACAATATATCTCCCGCTATCGTCGTTAATACTAATGGTACCATAAGAAGGACTTTGTTGTATCAGTGTGCTACAAGTACTTCAAGTGATATATAAAGGTCTAATTATCTTAGTTGTATAATTCATGCATGTTAATCTCCCCCAACAGGATTAAAAACAGTAAAATGGGGCCGTGAAACTCACCTTAGGGTGGGTAAATAGCAAAACCAAAAGCTAAGCAAATGAAGACCTGATCATGCAACCTAAGTTCATAACGGTCTATAAGTAAATATCCCAAAGGTTTCCGAGAACCCTTGTATCCAAACAATACCCAGTGTTTGACTTTTTAGCAAAACTTGACAAATTCGAACTGAGACCTTCATT
>JBCNJP010000012.1:67041777-67208477 GCA_039602395.1 Deinandra increscens subsp. villosa | reverse complement strand
TCTAACTGCCAAAGCTCTTCCAACTGAATCTGCTCCATCCACAGACATTTTCAAGTTACTCTACCAACAATAAACAGATGTATATGTAACAAGAATTATAATCAAAGCATGGGTCATCAACAGCAAAAACATCAATTCAGTTCTACAACTCTACCAAAAATAAACAGATGTATATGTAACAAGTTACTCCTATCAATTAACTTACCTTTTATTTTTGCACTCTCAATGCCAAGCAGATGCCGATATCAGATTCCGATCTTTCCATCCCAGCAACATAGCCCCATCTTTCTCCGCCAAACTATAATTCTGCGAGTAACACTTTAGCAATTCCTGAATAACCGAATTCACATACGCACTCATTGGATACTGTGTGAACCCCGCCATAGTTAACCTCGACTTCCATTTCCTGAAAAGCTCGTGTCTTTCTACTCTTTCCGTACCCTCACAGGCTATGATGTTCACCATATCTCGAGCCAGGCAGTGTTGTTCCACATTTATCCTGTCCTTTTTATCTCGTGCTAGAACTGCATCGATTGACTCAAAAACTGCAGAGTAATAGTCTAAAGCTTCTGAGAATCTTGGAAGGAAGGCTGCGGTGTTTGTGTTCGATTCCTGTTCGATTAATGTAACAACTTTCGGTGAAAGTGACTTCACCATTCTTAACCTTTCATCTCGCGGGTTATTCACATCAACGCTTTCATCAGGCATGTGGTGGAGTTGTAGCGGGAAGTTAACCGCCAGAGCTTCACCCGGTCTAACATCAAGCATTTCCACGGTGACAAGTGGGGCGTAAACTGGAAGAGGATGAAACTCGATTGGAATCTTGAATTTCTGTGAGACGGATTCTAACCTTCTTCCAACTAATTCTAAACTGTCTCCACGGGCGTATTCTGAAACGGGGTCATCGATTCCCGTGATACGAACGTGTGGTGGGCCCCCGGATCTAGCAGCAAGGGCTGGTAAGAGAGTCATCCATTGAGTCCCTTGAGCTATTTGAAAGTCTATGATGTGGATCCTGCCTTCATTTCGACAAGCTTCTGCTATTGCACCATTTGCAGCCAAGTAACCGAATTTCAAATACGGGCAAATTTCGTACATAATATGCATGTATGTAAGTAAATCTTTCCCTTGGGGCTCCCTGCATCTTAGGGTTCGGTATATATTATTACCAGACAACTCCCTTCTAGCCACCAACCCTTCCACCATATACGCGCCTAGCCTCTGGATCGGGTCACCACTAATGGAAACCAAAGCTTGAGCGCGTTCAACCAAAATCTCAAACTCACTAATCTTGTTAGCGGCTAAAGCACTTGCACATGAAATAAGCAACATCTTTAGATTATTGTTATTGTTAGCAGATAGACTATATCTCGGGCTATAAGCAGCCGCTTGGGGGTGGACCATGTTCGAGCTGGTGGGTTCATGGGTCGACTGTTGTGGCCACCTGGTTTGAGCAGAGATGGGGTTCATGGGCATGGGTGTGGGTGTGGATACTTCCTCATCAGGAGCCATAAGAGTTGTTTCTATATCCTGAAGAGCATTTTTCATGTAATGAATATTTCCTGATTGGTTAAAAGAAGTGCAATCTTCAAAGAAATTAGCAGGAGGACTAGCACCTGAGCTTAGTATATCCGAATCAAACCGGGTTGAGAGATGACAGTTGGGGGAGTCTTGTGCCTCAACCTTTCGGATTAGCGTTGTGGGACCCACGGGTACTTTTGGGTTAGGAGAGGAGTAAGATGAGCGTTTACTGGTCAATCTATAACCATAAAATTGTTCTGAGCCCATGCTAGGAATAAGCTTCAGATGGTGTGCATCATTTTCTTGTTTCAAGGCGAGTTTGATCAATTGGCGCAGAAGAACTGCAGGAGATAATTGAGATCAAACTCTATTGAACAGGAACTGATTAGTTTTAGTTGCATAAATCAAGAAATATATGTGAGTTTTTTCAATGGATTCTCCTCGGATCAAAATATCCCAAACAAAATCTGATGAAAGATTGGCAAAGATTTAGACTGATTAATCTATGACAAATCCGAACTCTATTGAGTTGATTAGTTGCATAAATCAAGAAATATATCTGATTTTTCAAACAATATCTGATGAAAGATTGGCAAAGAATTAAACTGATTAATTTATGACAAATCCGAAATAACTAGCAGCTAATAAGATGTTACCTAAATTGCAGATATGATCAACTCTTTCTTTAAATAAAATTCAACCCACCAACCAAATCCTCGGTCAACTCTTTAACCTGATTTATTTAGTAAAGTTAAAAAAACAACCTAGTTCGCCAATGGAAAAAACAAAGGGAAAATCATTAAAACAGAATTGACTAATCAAAATCATTAAAATAGGCATAGAATTGTATTGCTGAAGGCTTAGCCAGCCCTTGTGAACAGATTTACCGTCTTTTGATGATGATTTGTCGGTCAAGCTTTTCTATTTTAATAGTTTTTTCAAAAACAAAACTTTCTTCTCTTGAACATTTATGTGCAAATCTACAACTTAAGAAAGGGATAAGAAAAAAGGCTATGTTGATTGCAGAAAAAAAAAAAAAAGAAGGCGTCCATCATAACAAAATTAGGGGGGAGATAAAATTAAAGAGAAACCATTATGTTAAGCATTTCAATTTCAACAAACAGGTAATAGACGAATCTTGAACTTCATCTTTTTAACGGAAACAAACAAACAAACTCTATTCTAATTGCAAGAAAGAACTGTACATAGAACTTCGAAGACTCCTAATATTAGTTTAGACGAAAAGTTTATAATGAGCGTACCTTCAACAAGAAGAAAGATTTACTTTCTAGGGTCAAGAATAATAATAGACTTGAGGATTCAGAAGACGAAACTGATGAAGATTCGACAAAAACAAGCGGGTTGGGAATTTATAAAGGAGGTGGGGGAGATGACGGAACAGTCAGACGCGGCTTTATTGACAGCGTGAGGGCTAACGGACCCCGCCGTCCAAAGCAGTAAGAGAACATTCTTGGCTATTTCATAAGTGTTGAGCACCAAACACGTGACCACGGTGAGTGACTGTTCCCGTGGAGTATGTATGATCCCTCTCATTCTCATGGAAATGTGAATATAATCTCTTCACGTGTATCGTTTTAAATTTATTTATTATATCAAATTATGATATTCTCATGCTATAACAATTTCAAACTTTTTCTTTTAATGAAAAGAGTAGTTTTTTCAACCTATACTTCTACGTGTTATGAAATTTTTTTTTTCTTATTCTTATTTAAGCGTAAAACCTTAACATATGATTTGCTATTGTTATAGGTTTTAAAAGATTTGATCGTTTACGTTTAGTAGTTGATGGTGTAGTAAGCATAATCGTATAGCGTAGATTTACTTTATTTTTCTATTTCCAATCTCTTTATCAACATGGCTGGAGTAGAAGACGATAGCTCTATCTCCAACAAAAATGAATAATAGGGAATCAATCCAAGTTCTCCTTACTATTACCCCAAGTTCTCCTTACTATTACCCAAGACAAATGCAATTCTTTGACCCCCTTACCAACATCAACCAGTTCGAGTTCACTAACTTTCACTTTGTCAAAAACAAGATTGTCTTTGTCGATGGGACCATCCCTAAACCCGAAAAACAGAAGAAACGTACATGGCTAGGATGCGGTGCAACACTATAATTAAAGGGTGGTTGATGAACGCTAGGGAAAAGGATATAAATAGTAGTGTAAATTAAGTATCCTAAAACGACCTTTGAATTTTGGAACAACCTTAAAGAAAGTTTGGGCGGGAGAGTGCATCACGTAATTATGAACTCATCCAAGCCCTCACTATTACTCACAAAGGCAGATCATCTATGTCGGCCTAATATACTCGTCTACGCTCGATATGGGCCGAGATACAAAATGCATTGTGCAGTTGCGATGTCAAAAAAGACTGGATTGTTAAAGAAAAAGAACTTCTCTATGAGTTCCTCATGGGACTAGATGGCGAGTTCTCAATGATTAGGACACAATCATGTCCATGTACTCGACACCAACATTAGGAGAGGTTTATCGAATGGCTTACGAAGATGAATAGTAGAGACACATCTCATCCATGATGAAACCATAAATACAACAAATTTCTTTTCAAGTCATCATATATGAACGGCAAGATGGAGTGCTAGGGCAACAAAAACAAAAGACCAGCAAAAAAGACGGTAAGGAGGTGGATGATGATAGCCATGGTCGAAGAGTGGCACATAATTGGTAGACAGAATGTACGAGCTCTGAAGATATGGGAATGTGTAATAATCGGAGACGTACGATGCTGTGTATTATGCTCGTAGTCGCTCAACATAGTGTGGGTCACGTGGGTCCTGACCCAATGGTGCCTAATGCATTAGGGTAGACAACCTCACATACTCCCATGCCTGTGGTGCCTCAACCACTAGCTCCACCACCATAGGCTCAGAATCGTCTAGCCCGTCCTCTACGCCAAGGGTATATCCTCCTGGTACATAGTCAGGTGTGCCGAACGCATGCTCCTCTGGTGACTATGGATGGTAGCTGACCAAATGCCCTGCTGACAACTCCACCACAATATGTCTCGATGAGTGCATGTGCTGACTTCCTTTCTCAGGCTGCTCATCCTCATCGACGGCATCGTCTGTTATAAGATTCACCAATGTATGTCAACTGTTGCCTCCAAGTATGCTATCGTGAGACAAATCTGCCATCCTAGAATCATCTTCTTCATAGGCGTATGCCTAACCCTCGATCTGCGTAGAAACTGGATGGCTTGTAAAACATGTGATGGTGACTTCTTTCGCATCGTGGAAGAAGAAAGAGGTAACCGAGAGGTCTGGGCTCAACTGGGCAGGTCCCTAGCTCGATCCTGCCTTGTCATGTGTTGCTCTGCCTCCCGACCTAGATTAAGAACTGTTACGTTGGAACATTGTAAGGGAATAATTTGTGGCTTGTGTATTAAATCATCACTTGGCGGACTATTTTGAAGGCCTATATGATAGAATAGGTGGAAATTAGCTGGGTGATGGTTATATTGGGTCACTGGGCCAATTTAGATGTGGTTGGGCTCAATTAAACAATGTTTAGAGGGAGTTTAGTGGGACTATATGGTCAAAAACGGGAATTAGTGGGTAATTAGGGTTACCAAAGATAGATTAGCTTGTTTTCCAAGCTAATCTCCCCCTATATAAGGATAGCTAATCTAGGGGTTTAGGTTGGTTGCTCTAAGGTGTTTTTGCGATTTCAAGTGTATCGAATTTCTCATTGAGAATTCGGCTTTCATCAAGTGTGTAGCAATCGAATTCTTCAAGTACTTACAATCGATTTGTGTTCTTACTTATATTGTTATTGCTTTTTCGTATTATTCTTGATTTATCTTGAATCACTCTAGTGTTTGGATTCCGCACACTCACTAGAGATCGTGATATCGTGTTTGGGTTATTTTCGATCCTTACAATTGGTATCAGAGCCAAGAAACGCAAGTTTCGAGGCTCTCGCGATATCCGATTCGAGTTTTTGGCAACTAACAGTTTGAGTTTTATGGTGTTTTTCCGCCCTTAGCACGATACGAAAGTATTTTTGCAGGTTTTAAGTCAAGACAGGAGCTTTCGAGGTGCTTAATTCGTGATTTGGAGACTTTTCGACCCTGTTTCTAGACTTTTCGATCGTCCTCCTGATCAAAAAGCCTTTTCTGTCGTACATTTCGATCGGAAAGTCCCCTTGTGACTTTTCGATCAGCCATCTGTCGATCGGAAAGTCCCCCTTGTGACTTTTCGATCAGCACATTTCGATCGAAAAGTTCCCCTGTGACTTTTCGATCGGAAAGTCCCCCTTGTGACTTTTCGATCAGCACATTTTGATCGGAAAGTCCCCCTGTGACTTTTCGATCAGCTCCGTTTCGATCGGAAAGTGCCTTCGTGACTTTTCGATCAGCTTTGTTTCGATCGGAAAGTCCCTTCGTGACTTTCGATCAACTTCGCCACTCGATCGGAAAGTCCCCTTGTGACTTTTCGATCAGCACATTTCGATCGAAAAGTTCCCCTATGACTTTTCGATCAGTGCATTTCGATCGGAAAGTCCCCCTTGTGACTTTTCGATCAACATATTTTGATCGGAAAGTCCCCCTGTGACTTTTCGATCTGCTCCGTTTTGATCGGAAAGTCCCTTCGTGACTTTTCGATCAGCTCTGTTTCGATCGGAAAGTCCCTTCGTGACTTTTCGATCAGCTCTGTTTCGATCGGAAAGTCCCTTCGTGACTTTTCGATCAGCTCTGTTTCGATCGGAAAGTCCCTTCGTGACTTTCGATCAGCTTCGCCTCTCGATTGGAAAGTCCCCTTCGTGACTTTTCGATCAGCTTACACTTTTCGGTCGAGCCGAAACTCTGCCCGATCGAAAAGTTGTCTTTCCGATCTGGTTGAGACTTTTCAATCCGATCATGGCACTCATTCAACCAGGTAGCACTGCATCTACCAACAACAATGAATGTAAAGATTGTGAACGTAAGTTTACCAATGAGACCCTAAATCGCGAATTAATTACTAGAGACCCTAGGGAGTCTAAAAGTAAGACCAGAATATTTAGAGAGAAACTTGAGGCCATGCAGGTAGATGTTAAGACTCTTCAACGTCAGGTGAGTGATAAAAGCACCTATCTTAGGCTTGCTAACGCTAAGGTAGAAGAGCTAATTAAGGAGGTGGAGGAACTAAGAACCAAACTTGAAACTTCCCAATCTGCCCTTGAGAAACATCAAGTTATTCAAAAGAAAATGATGGACTCTCATCATGTCTTATTCAAATCAGAAGAACGACTCGAGCAGGTAAAAGAAACATCTGGCCTCGGGGATGGAAATTTTCCTCCCCCATTACAACATGAATACATCAAAGTGCCCCAAACTGCAGATGAATTGTTGAAAGAGTCCTTGAATGAAGCAACCATGGTATATGGGCCTCAATCAGTGAATAAAGATGAAAAGACAGCCACAGAAGCAACTCAGTCAAACAACACTACTGAGTGTACTGGCTCAAGCTCTAGTGAAGTGAAGAAAGTTGATGAAGAAAAGTTGACTCCTTATCCAAAGATCAAGACTCCTTATTCCAAAGTGGTGGATGAGGTAAAGCGGGAACGAGTGGTGATGACTACCAGACCCAATGGTAAGATATTCATGACATCTGGGTCTATGTTTGACCAAGAACCAGATGTTGGCTATGAACTACCATCCTTCTCCACTAAGTTCAAAGGCTTGGGTCATGATGGTGGTTTATCATCTCACATTAAGAGCTTAAGAGCTTAAGACCCAAGATCACCATCAAGCCTCCAACTTCGGTTCCTATCAAGATTGAAAGGCCCAGGATAACAAACAAGTCTCCAGTTTCATCTGTAGGCTCATGCAATTGCAGTTGCGGAAATGCTGCCTCGACATCAAAGAATACATGGAGCACAAGAACTGAAAAAATAGATTCAACTCAAGCTTCGAGGAACCAGTCCAGAGTTAACACAAGATCTGCAAACGGGTGCAAGATGCAGACACAAAAAAATGGTGTTCCACCTCAGCAGCTAAAGACAAACGGTTACACGTCTGACTTCTATCTCAAGAAGCAGACGTGCTTTAATTGTGGCAATCCTGGTCACATTTCCCGAAATTGTCTCTATCGCCCCTATGAGTCATATTATCCACGAAGTCAAAGTGTTTCATCTCAAGAATCAGTTAAGTCTAAGCCAATGAAGGTGCAACCACCTAAGGCTATGAAGACTGTTTCTCCTAAGATAAAACCCTCTGATCAACATTGGGGCGCTGCCAAAGAGCAGAGAAAAATTTCAAATCAAAAATATGCTTTTCCAAATTATGAAAATTTTCATAAAAAGATGAAGAAACCAATTTCAAAACAACACAATGTTAAAAAACCTAAAGTTGCCCCTCCAAAGGTAACTAAAACTGTTTTGAGAAAGAAACCTGAAATGAAAAAGGTTGAAAAACCTAAAGTCACTACTCCAAAAGTGACTAAAACAACTCATAAATCACCTCAAATTTGGAAACTTAAATCTATGGCACCCACAACTCCAATTCCTGATTTTACAAAGGGCATGTGTTTAAAAGAAGTAACTTTTGTTGATTCATCAGGTCTACCCAGAACCACTATGGCCTGGGTTCCATTGGCTAACTGATATCTCACCTTGTGCAGGAACAGTCAAGGAGGACTTTCATTAACCTTGTTTGCTTGTTTGTGATAGTGATTGTTCCAAGCACAGGAAATGATGCATCTCTTCACTTCATGACATGCAGATCTTTATGGGGGGTATGTTTCCTTGTGAGAGTTAAATCTGAAAAAAAAATCAGCAAGGTAGTGTCTGAATTGTTTGTTTCTTGGCTAATTGTTTGTTTCAGAAAATTTTCAAAAGATAAACTTTGAAGGTTAGCTTGGCCAGTTTTAGTAGATATTTAGTGATGTGTCTGTGTGTCAATAATAAAAAAAATGTGTGTTGATTTTAAAAAATCAAAAAGCAAGGGGAAGAATAGAAAAGATGAAATAGTTGACCCCTAAAAAATTGTGCTTTTTAATTTTTAATCTTTTGTTTGTGTTTGAGAAGGCAGGGAAGTGAAATATTTCCGTTCTCAGAATGACTGACACGCGTAAGGCAAAAGTGAAAGACATGATCCAAGGTGATGTGCTCGGTAGGCTTAGTTCCAAAAACAAAGGTATGGGTCACAACACTTAAAGATAAAGTATGTCATTTGACGGGAAACACACACTTAGGTTAAGTGCTTGTTCTATTTGACTGCGAAATTGTTCCCGATACACACGCCGGACTCCAAAGTGTTGAATCGAAAATCTCAAAAAGTCGGCGTCCCCTCTGTTTTGTGTGAGCAAAGATCTGGGGATGTCAAAGCCGTCAGTCAAGTTTTGCCTTTGCTTTGCGTGAGCAATGACCTGGTGTAGAATGGTTGACGTGTTAATCAGATTTTCCTCTGTTTTGCGTGAGCAAAGACCTGGTTAGTCTGGATTAACGTGCTTGCAGATCACTGTATATAATTTACACCCCAAAAGATGCCAATGTGCACAACAAAAGAGACCCTCTAGCGTCCAAAACTCTTTAGCGCTGACTTTGTGACTAGGCTTATGTGTTTGATGAAAGGTTACCACCTGACTGATAAACGCCTCTAAGTTGAAATCATACAAGTCTTTGTATATTATTCCTATCTCTTTTATGATCTGTTCTTTCTATTCTCAACCAAGTCTCGAGAAAATATTCAAAACTCTGGATATGGGAATGTGAAAATATATGGTAGGGAATGATCAAGCTTGATAGACTGCACATATTAATTACCTAGGATTTGTGTGTGACTATCGGATGTTCATAATTAATGCACCTAAAAGATAAATAAGTGACAAACAGCCGGGAAAATGAGGAACATGGGTTTGAGAAGGACCAATATACTGGCAATCGCCTGGACGTGTTCGAGTAACAGATGCTGAAAAGGGTTCCTCAGTTCAGACAAAGACGGTTTGATCCCAAAATAAAACCTTCTCGTTTAGTAATTTGGTATGTTTGTTTTGTTTCTTTTGTGTTATCTTAAGTTTATGAATTGGCCAGGTTGTTTTGAGAAGTTTAAATAAAATTTTTATGGGTTTTATGCAAGAAAGTTTGACCCTCCCTCAGAACCTCAGGGGGAGATAATAAAAAGAGTCCTCGGGTTCAGGGAAAGTTGTTTGGTTAAGTAATGCTAACCCGATAACCAGTCATCATTGTCTGGTTAGTGTTTGTTCCATGTTGTGCTTGACAGGTTAAGTGAAAGAAAAAAAAACAACTCATGGAAAAAAATCAAGGACTCAGTTGATCAAAGCAAGAACTCTGCTGCTGATCAAGTTGAAGAACCAGCCGCAAAATGACTTACCTTATGCTTAAGGAAAGTTTGTTGGTTGTTCAAGAAAAGCTTCCAAAGACTCAAAAGACACTGTTCCAAAGACTCACTAGAGATCGTGATATCGTGTTTGGGTTATTTTCGATCCTTACAAACATCATGTCGAATTGCTACTAGGTACCTGTCATACGGACTACGTCAGTACTTATAGAGGATTAATAACACCAAACGTAACTCACCCCTAGGGTACTGAACCCTAACTCATACTAAAGACGATGTGCCATATTCTCAACACACACACACACTTATAGAACTCTCAGCACTTATCTGCTTGGTAAGGTTTATCAACTCTTAGTGCACCTGTAAGTAAAGATTGCAGCTTGCAACTTGAAGCTGACCTTACACTAAGCCTTGATAGATGCCTACTTTGCAGATAACTGCCTAAGTCCTAGACTTAGTTTCTCGCTTAGTCCTAGAGTTTAATTAAGGTTCGAGATTAAAGGTTCTACCTGAACTCCTAATATGCTGAAACCTTTGGCTTTGATACCAATCCATCACACCCCCGCCGCCGCATCCCCACAGTAGGGAGGGTAGTGACCTGGCCGACCCATATCTTAACACGCAGAAACATTGTAGATAAATGCGGAATGGCCGCTTAACAAGGAATGTAAGTTGATGTACCCAAAAGTATACATATTTATTATACAAATATCCCCCGCAAAAAGGATTAAAACTGACCAACTATCACAGAATCACAATTGTTTTGTTTTCTGTTTAATTTTTCAGGTTTAATCAAGCCAAAATCACAAAAGGAACAAAATATAAAGAAAACCAGATGAAAAAGATCAAGTTCCAAGAATTAGGCCTTTGACACGGCCCGTGCCCAACTTGGCACGACTCGTACCCTGTACCAGCAGAGCTCTTCCTTAGCTCTGATAGACACGACCCCATGCTCCTAAATGACACGACCCTGTGCTGACTGACACTGACGACACGACCCCGTGCCACTGACATGACACGACCTCGTGCCGACTGACAGACGAAGCCTCTCTCTTCTTTGACAGGCACGACCCCGTTCCCTGACATGACACGACTCCGTGCCAAAGTACCGGACTTGCCTATAAAAGCAGCTCATCGCCTTCATTCCAAAGTGCTCAAATCATCTCCCCAATTCACTTACTACCATGTTTTCTTTTGGAGCCGATTTATTTTTCGTGTTCTTGTGTCTTCTCGTCAAGATTGTAAAAACATCAACTTAAAGTAGTTAATGAAATGTTATTTGTCTATGTGACTTTCATTTACTCTCAAGTATATCTTTAAGCCATTATGGGGCAGTTTCTTACACTCATTTGGGGATAAGCGCGTCTTTGGCAGGTTGGTAAATCGTTTTTATAAACTTACCTT
Organism: Deinandra increscens subsp. villosa; assembly: GCA_039602395.1. Taxonomy (NCBI): domain Eukaryota; kingdom Viridiplantae; phylum Streptophyta; class Magnoliopsida; order Asterales; family Asteraceae; genus Deinandra; species Deinandra increscens. The sequence goes on along the minus strand of JBCNJP010000012.1, from coordinate 67,197,225 downwards.
AAGGTGGAATTAATGAAATCATAAAAACTCTTTTAATTGAAAGTTTATTATCAATTTATTTGAACATGCGTGCTTTACGTATTGTAGACCATTTAAGGAGTCGAAATCTCATCAACCGGACTTGTGACACCCGGTTAGGGACGATGCATGATCCTTCGGGTGACTCGCGCCCCATGCTACACGATACGTTCGGGGTCCTTATGTCTATGTAAGCAAACCCAACTGTCATGAATGTTCGGGCTGAAAGTATTTGGTTGGGAAAATGGTTGATAATATTTTGTCACCTCATGAAAGTTGAAAGGTACGTATTGGTGAACTTGACTCTGGATACAACTAACTTCCATACGCGAGAGATGTGCATGATCCTACTAGCAGCACAGTTTCCCAGGTTTCGTACCAAAAAGGGTGATCAATGGGAGAGTAGTGATACTAGATTTGAGGCTGTGAGACTGTCTAGTTGCCTGCTAGTAAACAATCTTAAGGGAAGGGTACAAATAACAAGACATGAACATTGCCATTGACAAGTCTTCCAAATGATACCATCTTCGACCGAGTTGACTAAGAAACAACTTTTATTATTATTATTATTATTATTATTATTATTATTATTATTATTATCATTATATTTATATATATATATATATATATATATATTATTTTATTTTCTTATATAGTTATTACTAATTCTTCACTTGAAGAATGGTCAGGTTACATGTCAGCAAAGATGAAGTATTAAGAGCCCTCATTTTGCTTTGTGTCCTTATCGACCTCGTATTCTTACCCATACTATACTGCTCCACGATGGGTGCACTTGCCCGTGAATGCGTGAATGTGGTGAAATAGTATTGTTTAATACATCTTGTTTTATAAATTTAAAAGCTTAATGCTAAAACGGTATCAATAATATTGACATATTTTTATATATACAACACACCATAAGAACAACCATAAATACTAGAACTTGAATACATGATTCAACGGGTTGTGTATTTTATGTATAAATAGGACCCTGTATGACCCTAAGACACAAACTGAGTTTTCATAAATGTATCCTTATAATTAAGACTTTGTTCTCCCCACAACCGATGTTGAAATTAAATCTCACCACCCAGCATCCTCGATGGCATTGGATCAGACCCCTAATCCAGATAAACGATGAATGGTGGTGACCTTGGGCGGTGGTAATGTTTTCTAGGTGGCAGCCAAAGATGGTAGTTTCTGGTGAAATTGGTGAGAGTGAGAAAGAGATTAAAAAGATTGAGAGGAGAGAGAGATAGTACAACAACAACCATAGATAGTAAATTCCTACCATTAGTAACACTATTATTACGGTCTAGGAAGCGTAAATGCAGGGAAGCATTTTTTTTTCTATCTTAAAAGGATGGAGACGGTCTTTTCAATAATCTACTATATCAAAAACAAAAATACTCGGTTGTTTTGACCAAAAAGTACCAACTACAGTTTTAGAATCAAATTCGTTTGTGAGGTATGATACTTAACAAGTAAAAAAAGGCAATTGAAATGTAGAAGTTGACTCAATTTGTAACAAGGGAAAGCCCTTGATCCTTGAGGATCTCTAGCACAAAAGCCTCGGGAGATGATGGAAGGCACCTTAGACAGTACAAGTAGAGCAGAAGGCAGCTTAAGTGCTTGTGGTTGTGTGAGTACATGTGTAAGTTGTGAACATTGTGTGCAAAAAGTGAGCTTGAGCCTCGTATTTTATAGTCCAAGCTAAATATTTGAATGTCCTATTTCCACTATAGTCTTCAAAGACGTTGGGTGGACTTGTTCCAGCCTATTCGTCGGGATTCTGTGTAACTATATTAACTTGACTTGGTCTTGAATAATTCTTGAGTGACTTACACGAGAATTAGTTAGTCACATTGAACACATGCGTAAAAACATACTAGTCAATGTTCGGGATCCCTGAGGATGCTGAGTGTCAGGATATTGTAGTGTGAAAATCGATCCCTAACATCAATGTCATGTTTCATCTCTATATTCACTGTCATCAAATTTTCTGTCTCTCTCTCCTATTTAATATAAACACTCTTTTCTATTAAATATTAATGATTTTAAATAATTAAAGTATATACTTAAATATAAAATATAAATCTTTTTATTTTCTAATAATTTTTTAAAGTTTAATAAATTATAATAGGATTTTAGTTATATCTTATTTTAAAATATAAATTTTTTTAATTCTTAAACTTCATTATTTGTTATTTATATTTTTAAAATACTCATTATTTCTTATTACATGGGCGTATTCTTAAAAGAGTTCCATTATTTCTTATACATTTATTATTTAAACTTATGCTTAAAAAATAATAATAATTATATATAAAGTTTTTATTTATAGACTTTTTAAGACATTCCTCTAATACACGGGTGATTACCACTAGTAAAGGCAACAAATAAAAATAAAAAAAATTATACATATATTTTTTGTTATTACGTAAACCTAACTAATTTAACACATAATTTGATGTTCTAATATGTACGTATAGTCATGTGAGTTTAGCAAATAAGTTGGTGTTGAGTTAGTGGTGTAATAGCTTTAGTCGTGTAACTGGTTTTTTTTTTTAATTTTGATATTTTCAATCTCAACGAATTTAGCACATGAGTTGGTGGTATAATATGTACATTCATGTAACATAGCTTTTAAGTCCTAGACTCAATAGTCAATACTTTTAGCGTTTGAGTCTTTACACATTTCTTTTTTATTTTTGTTTGCTTTAAATAGTGTTATAGCAATTCAATTGAGTTGTATATCCATATTATTCGTGCGACAACATACGAGTTTATAATATCTAGTTAAAAATATATATATTTTAACAAGCTTAGATGGTATGATGTGAGGATAAGGTAAAAATGGAATTGTGGCTTTCATAGTCATTAAAAGATACAAAGTGGGAATTTGATTCTAGAAATAACTTTCGAAGGTGTGAACACTCCCCGGTACAAAAGGCATCATATGTTTAAGAACTTAAAAGCTTCACAAACGCAACTTGTCACTTTTCCACGTGCAACCATTCTTATTCTTGTTATAGTCATTTGGTTGACAAGACATTTGGATCGAAGAAGATAGAAACAAAAATATTTTTTGAATGGCGTCAACAACTTTTTCAATATCGTCTTTTAAGATGAGATTGCAACTGTTCATATTTCCTTCTAAAATTACATATTTCAGCTTTAACTCATCCAGAAACACCATCAAGGAGAAATCCACTACTTGGAAAACCTCATTAAGTTAGATTTTAAACTTGAGACCTCAAGGATCATAAGCACGGAACCATCATCCCAATACCAACTCCTCTAGTAATAGAAACTTATAAACACAAATATATGATTGGAAAGTTTATCTTACCCAAGTTAACTCGTAAAATCTTTTACAAAAATTTAATTAAAATTATCATTTTTTAAATTTATTTTTATAATAGATTTTTATTATTTTTATTCTTATAGTTAACTAAAATCAGTATCATTCCTTAAATGTCTTTGATTTTCTAAAACCTTCAACGTCTCATTCTCTATATTTGTTTTTATATTTACTTTTAGTTATTTATTTTCTCTCTTCTATTTAGAATAATAGCTACCCATTTTATCTAATTATCATTTTATTTTAAAATCAATTTTAATAAATTTTTGTAGAAATTTAACTATCTATCTATTATATTCAGGTTTTGGGTTAATCGGGTGTTCTGAAAGAAACATCTCTTTTCTTTTAATGAAAAAATGCGATATCATGATGTACCACATTAATGAAAAGATGGTATGTTCTTCTAGATGGAATATGAAAATCAATTTCTTTCTAAAGGATGATGTATGTCACACGCCAAAGTTTGTGCTTCTAGCATAAATCCATGTTCACGCATATAACACTTGTATGTTAGAAATGCAAGTGGAACTTATAATCAAGTTGGTAAATTATATAGATAGAGTTGTGTTTTCTTTACGTGAAGTAATTGTTATTTTGGTCAAAATGTTCAAGATCATAATCATCTATTGTTTGAACCAAACTGGAAACGAGTAGATCCCGTGAACTGCATCAAACAGATTTCAACTCTAACTCTAGATCGAATCAACTAAATGGACTTGTAGTGATCGAAAAATAACCTACACACATAGCAAACGCGTTAGGGCCAATGCAGGGCACTGAAGGGTGCCATGTGAAGGTACTCCGACATGAGAATAAGTATCTGGTTAATCTAAGAAGAAAGTGTGAAGACGAAGGTGTAAAGTGAGAATGAAAAGTACCTGGTGCAACTCTAATTATTTATACTTAAGGTTGCATGGAGACTGCAGTTAGGTGCCCGTGTATGAGGCGCGCATGGACCTCCAGAAGTAGTTACATATCAGTGGCCCGAATCTGATAGTAGGTGCAGATCGTGTCCAGGTGCGACACCTGTCATAACAGAACTCAGACCCTATTTAATGCATGAATATTTTATAGGGACCATGTGATTTTGCATGGGACCACAGAGACACCCTTAAGAGTCTTACGGGTCAAGAAAACCCTTGGAAGATCCATATGGTTAAATCAGATCTATCATCCTCAAGTCCGTCCTAGTCCAGTGTTAAAGTTTTGAGATCTTGGTGCTGGACTGTTGTCACACCCTCCCTCGCCGCCCCCTGCCAAGGACGGGGAGAGCGAGTGTGGGACGGTTAACTGTATCAGTATCTCACGGAAGCTTCAGATTAAGTCAGAGTGCACAACATAAAACCAACAAACACAGACAACAGTCCACTAACATACATAATAGACCACTTATTTAAATATATACAAATGGTGGAAGAAAAATGTCTACACTAGTCCCAGGTTACTCGAAAACAATCCAACAAAACATAAAGGACATAAACAAGGAGCAATAACGAACTTAGGTTGTGAAGCCTAACCAACAGTCCCCAGACTAGCCTTCTCAAGATCCCCTGTCCCAAAAGCCAGCTAATTACCTGCAATATGAACTAAAATATGTCAACAACAAAAGTTATTGGTGAGCCGCAGCTAGTGACTCTAAACGAAATTATTTAAGTCACTCTTAAATATACATATGCTTGTTGCGAATCCTGGGTCCTGCCTAAGGTCAAAACTTAATCCAGACAACACAGGCGCGTGCCCCTGTATCTCCTTCATGTATATAACATATATGACATACCATCATACCATCGTAATTTAATACTAGGTATGGCGTGGATATGAGCCAGTACCGACTCCCTATACAGCTATAAGGTTCCAATATATGCCTCGCGACCACGACTGAAGGACCCTAATGACCCAAGTAATATCCCCTTAAATTAATATTGCCCAACAATAACTAACCACGTAATTCACAACAAATAACTTCAAAACTAACATAGCATATTGTGAAAAAATAATTTAAAACAGTTCATATGCAGCCCCAAAACATAAGTTTAAAATAGGGGAAGCTAACGGAACTCACAGATATTGGAAAAAGAGCAAATGTCACTAACTTCTTCCTCGTCACAAATGCAAATGACCTAACACATAAAATTAAATCCTAAGATTCTGAAATTATAGTGTTATATTGGATATCAACATCTTCTTTTAATCCACTTCTTACTTTAACCGAATCACCATACCTTTTAAAGTTAAGATGATATAAACTATTATAAACTGAACCGGGTTGTAGTCTGATTATCATTGTTCTATTAACCCCTTTTACATACTACTGATTCCGATGTAAAAATTCTGATCAGTTTCAAATTTGGGTATGAATACGGGCATATTCATATTAAATGATACGACCATATTTATATATTATGAACACTGACTTTGATAAACTCTAGGATACAACTGTATCCTAAGAAAACTGATACGGTTGGGTACATGAATACGACCATATTACCTTAGACCACATACAGGCATATTCAAGCAGTTCATCCCATTAACATGAATACGACCGTGACTACTTAAAAGTCATACAGGCGTATTCATGCGCTTCTTCCCCTTTTTGGCCATCCGACCCGTTATACGGTCTTATTACCTTTAGTGGATACGGCCGTATTGCCTAGAACATAATGCATTCTTTGGTCATTTCTTTGATTTTACTTGAATGTAGCTACTGATTTGATTACCAAAACTATTGTAATCATTTTCCAAGTAATTTACACTATCCATAAGACCCGGTAACATCCTTAAATCCATTTTGATGACCGAATTAATTGCATGTATACATTTTTATAAAATGTACCAAATTCGTGATCTAACCTCTTATGGATGATTCTCCAGTCTCTAACCACCCCAGTACAAGCTCTTGATGATCCTAAACCTTCCAGAATGCTTCTGCATGTGATATCCAAGACTCAATTAGTAAACTTTAATTCCATTTTTGGTAATATATTCATGCATGTATAATTCAAGTTCCATACCTTGAATTATCCCAACCTTTGAAGCAATCCACTGGTTTTTGATGACCCTTACTTCATCTCTGTACCAAACTTCAACATATATCAGTTTCCTATGCTACACATTTATCAAATTTTGATAAGAATGTGATTAAAGACTTACCACAAGAATTCTCCTCCTTGATTCTTGATAAGTGAGCTTTCTCTGCTCCCTGGAAGCTCTCTGGTCGACTTGGAATAGAGTGTGTGTATGTGTCTTATAGAAATGTTGGCACCAAAACTTGGTTCATATTAGTTTATATCGCCTGGACTCAATACAGGCGTATCACGTTTAAGCGATACGGTCGTATCGCGCCATCGGGCAACCAAACTCTGATCCGAGCCGAGCGTATTGCATTAAAACTGATACGATACAGCCCCGCGATACGGTTGTATTACATTTGTGTGATATGGCTGTATCGGCCAAAAGTTTTATAAAATCTTAAAATTTTCCTTGTTGTAATTCTCGAACCGATCTGGTTTTATTAGTATTGTTACATTCTCCCCCCTCCCCCTCCCCTAAATGAATTCCGTCTCAGAATTCTTTTAATGCTTAAAGAGTTGGGGGTATTTCCTTCTCATATCTTCTTTTGATTGCCAGGTTATTTCTGGACCACGTCGTGCATTCCATTTAACTTTAAACATAGGAATTCGTTTTCTCTGCAACTTCCTCACTATTCTTTCCATTATCTTAATGGGTTGTTATGTGAAATGAAGTTTTTCGTCAACCTGAATTTCTTTCAATGGGGTTATCAAAGCCTCATCAGATAAGCATTTCCGCAGGTTTGAAACATGAAACACATTATGTATTTCACTAAGTTCTTCGGGTAATTCTAACTTGTAAGCAACACTTCCAATTGTTTCAATAATTTTAAATGGACCAATATATCGAGGGCTTAACTTTACTCGTTTTCCGAATCGGATGACTCCTTTCTAAGGAGATACTTTTAACATCACTTTGTTTCCCCTTTCAAATTTTAAGGGATTTCGACGCTTATCAGTGTAGCTATTTTGCCTATCTTGAGCAGCCTTAAGTCTTTAACGAATATGTTTAATCTTTTCAGTTTTCTCTGCCATAATTTCCAGTCTTGTCAATTGACTTTCACCAACCTCTGACCAACATAGAGGCGTATAACATTTTCTTCCATATAATGCTTTAAACGGTGCTGCCTTTATACTTGCGTGGTAACTTTTGTTATAAGAAAATTCCATTAAGGGAAAATGCTTATCCCAGCTTCCACCAAATTAAATAACACACGCTCTCAGCATGTCATGTAGTGTCTGAATTTTTCTTTCACTTTGTCCATCTGTCTGGGGATGGTAGGCTGTACTGAAATTCAACGTTGTCCCCATAGCCTGCTGAAAGCTTCTCCAGAAGAGAGATGTATACCGACTATCTCTGTCTGACACAATGGACAATGGCACTCCATGAAGAGAAACAATTCTTTCTACGTATAACTTAGCCAATACATCAGTGGAATAGGTTTCCTTTATAGGTAGAAAGTGAACATACTTAGTCAAATGATCTACAATGACCCATATAGAATCTTTGTCGTTACTTTTTTTGGGCAACATAGTTACAAAATCCATTGTAACTAATTCCCATATCCATACAGGTAATTCTAACTTTTGTAGATATCCAGATGGCTTATGGTGCTCAGCTTTTACCTACAAACAGGTGGAACACCTTTCTACATATTCAACTATGGCTTTCTTCATACCTAGCTACCAATAATTCGTCTTTAAATTATGATACATCTTATCACCTCCCGGATGCATCATATATTTTGATCTATGAGCTTCTCTGAGAATTATATCTCTTAGTCCTCCCTCCTTGGGTACCCATATTTGGTTTTCTAACCGGAGTATGTCATCTGGCCCTTTTGTCAAACTTTTCTCAACCATGCTTCTTTCTTCTTTATCCAATTCCGGATTCTCTAACTGTTCCTACTGGGATCCTTAGAATATCATCTATCAGATTCACCTTTACATCCAACCTCATGGCACGTACTCGTAACGGTTTACCCGTTCTTTTTGGCTTAACGCATCTGCCACTACATTGGCTTTCCAGGGTGATATTTAATTTCACAGTCATAATCACTTAACAACTCCATCCAACGCCTCTGTCTCATATTAAGTTCTTTCTGATTGAAGAGGTAACTCGATTGAGATCCCGATAGTCAATGCACATCCGCATTGATTCGTCTTTCTTCTTTATGAATAATACAGGCGCTCCCCAAGGCGAAGTGCTAGGTCTAATAAAACCCTTGTCTAGCAATTCTTGTAGTTGACTTCTCAGCTCTTGCATTTTTGAAGGTGCTAATCTGTAAGGTGCTTTTGCTACTGGAGATGTTCCAGGCACTAATTCTATTGGAAACTCTACTTCTCTTTCTGGTGGTAGTCCTGGTAATTCATCAGGGAACACATCAGCATAGTCTGAAACTATTGGAACTTGTTCCAATTTATTCTCTTCCTGCTTCTCTACTAGTTTGGCTATAAAATCTTGACATCCTTTTCTTATACATTTCTTTGCCTCTTAACATATTAATAATCTTTAACGGTTAAGTTGGACGATCACCCACAATAGTATGTAGCTTGCCTTCAGGAGATTCTACCTCTACGATCTTTTTATCACAAATATTTTTTGGCTTGGTTCTTAGTTAACCAATCCATTCCTAAGTCTATGTCAAATCCGCTCAAGTTCATGAGGAGAATTTCTAAATTAAACAAGGCATCTCCAAATTTTACTTGGCAATTCTTAACTCATTCTAGAATACTAATTTCCTGGCCACTAGCTGTTTCCACCTAATAAGGTTTATCTAACTTTTGAATGGCACAGTTCAATATAGGAATACATTTAATAGACATGAAGCTTTTGTTGGCTCCGGAATCAAATAAAATGCTAACACATTTATTATTAACAGGGAACATATCAGAAATGACACGATCATCCCTGCGCGCCTCATCTGCATTCATGACAAATAATCAAGCATTGCCTTTTGCCGCTCCTTTGTTTTTTTCTTTGTCTTTGGCATTATTCTTCAGCTTTGGGCAGGCGTTTCTTTTATGTTCTTCTTCTCTACACTCATAACAAACAACTGGTTTTGAACAATCCCTGGTCATGTGTCCAAAACTTCCACACCAATGACCACTCTTACAATCCTTTGCCAAATGGCCCTCTGCCACATCCACCACAAGTACCTCCTCGAGGCTTCTTATTTTCCATATTGCCCTTCTCATCACGACCTCGTTTATCAGACTTCCTTCTGTTTCCAGATAAATCCGTTATTTGACCCATGGTTCTCACCCACTCATTTGCTAGTGTACCAGTTAAACTTATTGCTGAATCCAGGGTGGATGTCCTGGTAGACCTCAGATCTGCTCTAATTTCAGGGCTCAATCCCCACACAAACCTTCTAACCTTTTTTAATTGTATCAGCCATATGGGGAACTTGAGAAATCAGTTCATTGAAACGATTGATGTAGGTTTGGTAATCCGCACCCTTCATTTCTATGGAAAGGAACTCGTTTTGTAACTTCTTATCTTCATTTTCTGGTACAAACTTCTTCAAGACCAGTTCCCGGAATTTCCTCCACTTCATCCTTTGCGCCTTCACTTTACCCTTGCTGGCCTGAATCGTCTTCCACCATGACAGGGCATGACCCTTGACTGAGTGCGATGCAAACTTAACCATATCTCTTTCCGCACATTCACTGATGCATAAAAGCTTTCATTTCATCAAGCCAATTTAACGCTTCTGTGGCTCCTTTATTACCTTTAAAAATACTGGGCTTTCAAGACATATACATCTTGTAGGAGCAACCTTTCTTCCTGATTCTTTCTTCAGAGGAGTCTGATTAAGTCTCGCTTAAGCTCTCTGATCGGCGTTGCTTCTTTTGACCTCTGTTATTTTCAGTTTTCTTCTTGCTTCTACCTCTAACAGGGCTTTCGGAAGATCAACTATCTGACTCATCCTTCTTCTTATAAACTCGGTCCCTCTTATCCCTACTCCTGCTTTGATGTCAGGATCTATGAGTTAATTCACCATGGTCAGACTGGTTTTGTCGCGACATACTCTGTCGGGTCCGACTTTTTACTGTACGACTATCCCCATTCTAACTGTATTCTTCCATGTCAGCAAATTTCTTGCTCAGTCTTCTTTCTTCAGCCTACAAATTTGGGAACGCTCTGGAGAAACCAACAATAACAATGTTAGAGCATATTCCTATACTACAGTGTGTCTCGTGTATTCTATCTATGTGAGAGCATATATGTGAGTCTAGGGCAGCGTACCATGGTCCATACCATGATGGTACGCTGACCAATGTACCAATGGTACGCTAGATAGATGGTACGCAGCTCAGTTAGTTTCACCTATAAATAGGTTGACCTGTTTAGAATAGAGAACTCTTGGTCATTCATCTATAATTCCGTGTGTGTAACTGTCTGTAATTCTCTCAAGCTTTATTCAATACAATCTCATTGTATTTACTCTTTATGTCATCGAATTCATCTCATAATCACTAGATTAGCAAACTATCCATCGCTCCATGTCTTTACAAGTGGTATCAGAGCTATCTGGTTCCATTTGCTGATCGAATTCTGTGATTTTTGAGATTTCTAGAGAGAGAAATTGGATTTTTGATCATTTTTCATCAGTTTTTCTCAATTCCGAGTGTTTCTGATATCAAATTTGATTGCAAAACGTTCCTAGTGTGTTTTCGTTACTTTTGCAAATTACAGTCCAAAACCTGCAAATTCGTGAAAATCCGGAAAATTCAGTGCTGGTACGCCGGTTGAATGTCGTGGTACGCTGGATGAATTTGTTGGTACACCTGTTGGCACGCTAGGCAATCTTCAAAGTTGGTACGCTGCAGTTACGCCGACCATTTGGTCCGCTGGTTGGTACGCTAAGCAATGTTCATCAGTGGTACGGAGCAGTTACAACATACCAATTTGGTACGCTGAGTTCAAGCTGGTACGCCAGATTCATTGGTACGTTGAGAATTGTGGTACGCTGAGTGGTTGGTCCGGTCAAACGATTTGGCACGCTAGTCAACATTTTGGTACGCCGGGAGGTTTATTGGTACACCGATAGAATAGTGACGTTCACTAAAACTGGCGTAACTTGAGTTCTGTTTGCAGTTACGGAACCCAATACCATCCAAAACGACCGTCTCGACGAGCTCTACACTTTTACTTGCTTAAAGGACAGTACCCTCCATTTCGATACCCAAATTCCACTTTTAAGACGCCTGTTTTTTATTTTGAAATTTTTGCGTTCGGTATCGTAATTTCAAAATGAGCGATTATCAAGCGTTTTTCGCGATTCAAAACACGATGCAAGCTATTATTAACTATGATAATGAAATAGGAACAAGTCAGAAAGTTTCAAAGTTGCTCAAATTGGAAGATTATCATAGTTGGGTAAAACAATTCGAAGCATACGTTGGTACTAATGTTGTCGATCTTTGGTTGGCTTATACTGATCAATATGAATATCCAACTGGTACTACTGGAAGACCAATTTTGCAACGAAGTCTGACTGCTGAACATAAGAAAGCATATAAAGCTGAACAAAAAGCTTACGGAACATTAACCATGGCATTACCCAATATCTATTACATCAGTTTTCTGCTTATACTATATCGAAAGAACTGTGGGATGCAATACAAAAACGATGTCAGGGTAATGATCAGTTTAAGAAAAGTAAGCAAAAGGTTCTGAAGAAAGAGTTAGACAATTTCAAACATTATCCAAATGAACATATTTCAAAGCTCATTACTAAGCTTTCACATTTACTGAGTGAAATGACTTTAGTAAGTATCAAAAAGGAAGAAGCTGAATTGAAAGAGAAGTTACTAGAGGCATTACCAGAAAGATGGGAAAATTATGTGATGATGATTACTAACGATAAAGAATTTTAGGGTTGTCATTCAATAGTTTGATTGAAAAGATACTAGTAAGAGATATGGAATTGAATGTGAACAGATCCATGCCTGTACAAGTACAGAATCCAACAACATATCATGGTGAAAATGATTCAACCATCAATGTTAAAAAGTCAAACATTTTCAGTGAAGGTCCTACTACCGCTTTTCTTGCTGGAAAGTCTGAGAATTATGGTTATTCTCTAGGTTGCAATTTCACAATTCCAAATCAATCACCTCAGACTACATTTTCTGCTAAGACAGTTGATGAACATGCTGCATTAATATCTGCTTTAATAACATCATCTTATGGATTCATAATTGGTAACATTGGTGATGTTGAGTTGTACAAAGATGATTTGAAACAGTTAGATGAGGATCATCTGAATGAATTAGATATGGGATGGCAGATGGCTATGTTAACTGAAAGAGCAAGAAGATTCTTTTACAAAACTGGTAAAAAGGAAATTAATCCAAAAGGCAAGCTGGGTTTGGATAAATTAAAGGCTAAGTGTTTCAAGTTGAAAAGACACGAAATGATCTTACTACTGCGTGAATCAATCAATCTAGTGAACACAAGAATGTAAATAAGAGTTTTCTTATTGATCACTTGAAGATTACAATGACAACCTCTGGTTTCTCTCCCTAGAACACACACACAGAAGGTGAAGAATGACTCAGAGTTCTAAGCTAGCATTCTATCACAACCTATTTATAGGTAACACATTCTGGCCAGTGTACCATCCAACGTACCATTGGTACGGCGGACCAGCTTGGTACGCTGCCCCCTAAGACTCACACACTAACACGCTCATATAGATACAATACACGAGACACTCTATAGCATAGGAATATGCTCTAACAGACTCCCCCTTGACGTGGAGTGTATCTATGCTAACTAAACTTCAGTCTTCAATCTTTTGCATCACTGCATCTGATCTTCAACTTGAAGTTTCTTGTTAGCAATAGAGCTTGCATGGCTGGATCACTCTTGAATAATCTTTGAACTTCAAGATCCACTTGTGAATGATACTTCAAACTCCCCCTTTCACCATGCTTGAGTCTTGTCACATAACCTGCAATTTCAGAAGTCAGAAACGCGGTTTTCTTTTGAAAATTAATTTAATCTTGGCGCAAAACTTCTCTTCGAGAATCCAAGATGTATTTTTGAAAACTTGATTTCGTATCACATGTCGATCGGTCGAAAACAAATAAGAAACAAAATCTTTTTGACTTTTTGAAACTTTACATCAAAACACACCGAAAATCTTTTTGATTTTTCTAAGTTTATGCTAAAACAGACCTAAAATCTTTTTGGAATTTTCCGATATGAAACATAAACGCAATACAGAATTAGACACTATTTTTGTCTTTTGCGAGAAAGATCACAACTTGGGATCATAATGAACATGACATGCTGAACTACACTTCAATTTCAGTTACTTCAGCAGACAAGCCATGTCGATTACTAGTATAATTTGTCCATCTTAAACTCAGGCACAATCATACTCATAACATCTGGATACGTTATTGTATTGATTAGATTTTCTTTTACCAGTGTACCCCACACTATCAGACATGCTCAGATATGCATTTGCTTATCACACTTTGTGATTTCACTTATGATTTTACACATAGTGATTGTATTCATGATATAGTTAATTGTGTTCCATGCAAAAAGAAATAAGAAAGTTAAATCGTCTACATTAAGGTCGATCTTTCGATACGCAGATAAGGCCTCAGATTTAACAAAATAAGATAATAAAACAAGTTGAAATTGTATAATTCAACAACGATCAGGTCGGTCTTGTGGACACGCAGAGAAAGTCTGATGAATTATACGAAACACCAAAGAAAATAAAGAAAAAACGTCAAACGAACAACAATCAGGCCGATCTTTCGATACGCAGAGAAAGTCCGATCGTTTGACAAAATAAAGAAAATCAAACAAGTTTAAATCTTTGCAAAATAGACACATGTTTACACAGTGACTTCTCATTTTCTTTTCACATATCTTTTTCTTGATATCTTGAAATACGCTTCAAGATGTTGTTCACTTGGTCAAGCATTAGTATTTAATAAATATCACATTTGAATACTTTCTGATTTAATGCCGAGCCTACCAAGCACATCAAACAATGATCTTATGGCTTTTTCATATAATTTATCCATGAGTCAGACACGTAAGCCAATGTACCATCATTTCCCAAATATGTTGGATACAATTTCTCATTTTTCAATGTTTTTGTATTTTTCTGTTTTTCTCCCCCTTAAAATGAAAACTCTATTTTTGGATTTTCATTTTAACAAAACACAAAAACACTATTTTTGATATTTTCAATTTTCTCCCCCTAAACTACAAGCAAAATATAAAAGAAAGAAAATTGACCTTTCGACATGGATACCTTTCAGTTTTAGCTTTTAGAAAAATTTATAGCTTTGAAACTTGATATCACATGTAATTTAACTTAAATTAGCAGAATACTCCTCCATCAGCAACTTTTCAATCACCGATAGGTCTTCTAGAAGTACCTGCACACTGGTCAAACACATCAGTTTATAAATGACCCGAAGCGAATTGCTTCTGGTCGACCAATGTCTTGATTTCCTTTTGAAACCACTCTAGGTTTCCAGTTTTGTTGTTTTGGTAAATCAGTATTTGATGAACCAGTCACAGTTGATTGTGACGAGCAACCCACATATGGAACATTTTGAAATTTAGGAATACATCTTCCTTGATTTTTGAAAAATGTAGGTTGATATTCGTCAAATACTCTGCCATATTCATCAATGAATTTGCATTTGGCAGTTTTACCAACAAAAGGATCCTTTCCTTTTCTTGAAGTAGAAGCAACAGTGACATGACAATCTTGTGCCATATTCCCTTTTTGGCGGCAATTGTAACACAAGAGATTGTTTACATTTCGTCTCTTTGAAATCTGTAAAACTTCACAAACATTAGCACCGTCAAAATGATCATAAAAGGAATCAAATACCTGATATTGATGATCATGAACCCATTTAGATGTCGGGCTCTTTGGAGTAGAATTTGATCCTTCAGAAGAATATTTAGCAGCTTGTTGCTTCTTATTTTTTAGATCAACTTTCTTCACAAAAGCTTCTGATATTTTCTGAGCATCCACGCAATGAAGCGGGAATTCTTTGTCAGAAAATATTTCTTCCGAACCTTTGAGTTTGTAAAACCTCTCTGGTTGAACTTTTCCAGCTTTAAAGACATCTTTCTGAACCTGCTTCAAATGAACTTTCTTCAAGTTTTGTTGTTGTTGAACCTTAGAAGCATCAACTTTAACCTGTTTCCGTTGGAACCCCAAACCTTTATGTTTTCGAGAAACCTTTTCTCCCGAACCAGATGGTTTATGCCCGTTCTTTGCAAGACGAGAAAACTCAGCTTTGACTTTGTTGATATCTTTTGGAGCATCAACAATTGTTTCATCAATGTTAGTTTTTGAATGAGTCTTCTCAGCTGAACTTGCAAATTTCTCTTTTCCAAAAGATGAAGAACATACACATCCTTTTGAGCTTTAGAAGTTTTAACAATCTTTTCTTTCTTCTCATTCTTTTCTTCAGCGATTTTGGAAGTAACAAATGTAGAATAATCACCAGTCTCGACCTTGTCATTTAAATCAGTAACTCCTTCTTTAAGACTACCCGGTGGTGACACTGTTTTGTTGAACATCTTCTCAAAATTCTCATCCTTAGCCAAGAAACTTGTAAACAATTGTGAATTCCTAACATTATTCAAAAGGCGATTTGAATAAATGACTTCAATCTTTAGATCAGAAACCCGTTGATGAGCTTCAGCCAACTCCTTTTCCGTTGCTATCAATCTCTTAGCCACCTTATGAGTTTCATATTTCTGCAACCTCATATTATCAAGTTCCGCAAACAACTCCTTCTTTAACTTGTCTTCATTTCACTTTTGAATATCCAAATTTGAATTTTGCACTTTGTTCACACTTACTAACTCCCTTTTCTCATCAAGTAACTTTTCAATATCAATCTGATAGGATTGAATCTTAGCAGCTTGTTCATCAGAAACTTTAGTGAGTGTATCAAGTCTAGATTTGGATTTGTCAAATAGATTTTGAAAATCATTTGCAGTATCCTCAGCTTCATCCTTCCATTTCTTCACCTCTTTGAGTAATTCAGCATTTTCTTTAGATAATTTTGTAAATTTCTGTTCAAACTCCTTTTCAAGACCTTGAAATTTCAACTCTTTTTCAACTACCTCTGCCTGAAAATCTGCAAACTTTTCTTTTTGAGATACCAACTCTTGAATCATACTTTCCAACTTATTATTTTCATCAACCAAATCTTCAATCTTCATCTCATAATCAACAACCAATACCTTATTTTCCTTTACCAAACTCTGAATCCTTTTATCCTTTTGTGAATAATATTCACAAACCGATTGATAACCACTAGTTTCAGAACTACTAGTTTCAGATTCAGACTCAGATACTTCTCCATCATTCTGTTCAATTTGAACAACAAACGCAGATTCATCAGGAAAATCTGTAGCTCAATCATAACCTTCATTGGCTGCTTTTGCCATTTTCTCAGAAGTAATAGCAGTTAAAGCAATTGGATGAGAATCACCAGAAGTTCGTCCCCAATTATATTGTTTATCGACTTGAGAAACTAAAGCTGTTGGAGACTTTGATGAAGATGAATTTGACTGTGAACATTCACGAGAAAAATATCTAAAATTGAAACATTTGAAACATTTCACCTTTGATTTATCTAATCCAACTTTACCATCCAGATTTAAACTTTTGAATCCAGTTTTCTTCCTGAACCTTTTAGCTCTTTGGGCTAGCATAACAAGTTGCCAATTAATATCCATCCGCTTAAGATTATCTGGATCTATCTGATCAACATCTTCTTCAATCAGATTAGACGTTGGCAAACCACCATTCAACAACCCATAGTATGAAGATAATAAAGTTGAAATCAATGCCAAATGTTCATCAGGTGTTTTTGCAGAAAATGATTGATTTGAATGATTTGGAATAGTGAAGTTACACCCTCTTGATGAATTTTCAGAATTTCCAAAACCATGACTAGCAATAAATGCGGTTGGGGTTAGATTTGATGAATCAAAGCCATATGATTTGGAATTTGCATTGATACTTGCAGAGTTGTGACCATGATATAATTCAGGTTATGTAATTGAGCAGTGGACTTATTTGAAGTCATCATTTCCATCTCTCTAGCATGAAGCTTTCCGGTTAGATCATGAAACGATAATTCTGAATACTCTTTATCATGAGTCAGCAACAACACATAATTTTCCCACTTTGATGGTAAGGCCTCCATCAATTTCTCTTTCAATTCCTCCTCGGTTTTCTCAATATTAACCACCTTCATTTCAGTAATCAGATGAGACAATCTAGATACAAGAGAAGAAATGTCTTTTTTATCATAGTGTTGAAAATTTTCAAATTCTTTATTCAGCACTTTACCTTCGAATCTTCTTGTATTGATTATTTCCTTCACATCGCGCAGATAATGCATCCCATAATTGCTTTGATTTCTTGCACGTACTAAACTGATGCAATAACTCAGTCGGTAAAGCCATTGTAAAATATCCAAAAGCTTTTTGTTCAAGCTCATTGAGTTTTCTCTCAACATTGTCAAACGTATGAACTTCTTTGAAATCTCCCGCATCAGTTGGACGTGCGTAAAGCTTTTTAATTGGAATCCACAAATCTATATCATTCATGCTGATATATGCAGAAAACCGTTGCTTCCAATTTTGATAATCTTCCAACTTAAATAATTTGGGAACTTTCTGGCTTGTTCCAATTTCATTAATAAAGTTTAGCATTGTTTGCATCGCACTTTGCATAGTGGCAAAAGCTTGGAAATCCGACATCTTTTCCGAAATATGATGCTTCAAAAACTTCGAACTAAAAAACGAAGGTCTTAAAAGCAGATTTTGGGGGTCAAACCGGAGGATACTGGCTGTTAGGATAGTAAAAGTATAGATCTCGTTGAGACGGTCACTTTGGCTAGTATGAGCTCCCGTAACTCTTAACGGTTCTCAAGTTACGTCAGTTTTCATGAACACCACTTTTCTGTCAGCGTACCAAAACCACCCTCAGCGTACCAATCTATTAACCAACGTACCAAAAACTTTGACCGGACCAAACTCTTCAGCGTACCAACTCAGTAGCGTACCAGTGAACTCAGCGTACCAGAATTGTCAGCGTACCACCTTGGTACGACGTAACTGCATGCGTATCAACAAGTAACCGTCGCGTACCACCGATGAAGATTGTCTTCCGTACCAGCAACCAGCATACCAAAACTTATGAAGATTGCCTTGCCTACTAGCAGTGTACCAGTCAGCGCACCAGCAGTTTATCCAGCGTACTATGACATTCAACTGGCGTACCAACACTGTTTCGACTGATTTTAGAGAATTTGGACGTTTTAGACTGTAATTTGCAGCAGTAGGCAACGAAAACACACTAGGAATGTTTTAAAATCAAGTTTGATATCAGAATCACACGGAATTGAAGAAAATTGATGAAAACTTAAGAAACCCAAACTTTCTCTCACTAGAAATCCGAAAATTGATCAAAAAACAGTAGTAGAGCAACCTGGATTGCTCTGATACCACTTGAAAAGAGACGGAATGATCTTACTACTATGTGAATCAATCAATCTAGTAAACACGAGAATGTAAATAAGAGTTTTCTTATTGATCACTTGAAGATTACAGGGACAAGCTTTGGTTTCTCTCTTTAGAACACACACACAGAAAGTGAAGAATGACTCAGAGTTCTAAGCTATCATTCTATCACAACCTATTTATAGGTAACACATTCTGGCCAGCGTACCATCCAATGTACCATTGGTACGGGCATACCATTGGTACGACGGACCAACTTGGTACGCTTCCCCCGAAGACTCACACACTAGCACGCTCACATAAATACAATACACGAGACACTCTATAGCATAGAAAAATATGCTCTATCACAAGTGTTCAAAATTTGGACAATTTGCTCGGGAATGTAACAATAAAAAAGTAGCTAATACTTCTACTCCAACAGCTTTGGTTTCTCAAGTTGATAAACAATATGAAACTGCTATTACTTCTGAGAAAAATGCACAAGCATCCGATGAAGGTCATGATTGGACTACAGATTTTCCAGATGAATCTGCGTTTGTTGTCCAAATTGTACATCGTGATGAAGAAGTAACCGGTTCTGATTTTTACACAAGTTCCTGTGAAACAGTTGAGGAAGATGTAAGTGAAGTAAGTACACAAGAGCAATAGGCAAAGTGTTTTCAATGTCAAGATTGTGCTGTTGCAAAAAGAAAAATTGAATCCTTGTTGAGGGGCAATAGTTTAATAACTAAAGAACTGAAAGTTGTGAAAGCTAATTTGGAGTGTACACAACAACGATCTGCTGATTTAGAAAAATTCAATGAGGTTTTTGTTAGGGCTGATAATCCGGGATCCTGGCGGCAGCTCAAATGGTTTGGTATCCTTATGCAAGTTCAGGATCCTGGCAGGTTCGAGCATCCTGAATTACAGTTATCAACTAACCCGTTTGTTTTTCCCATGTGTCTTATTAATTGCAGGGTCAAAGAAACGTGTAGACAAGCCTAAAGACTCGGACAAATGATATAGAACGTGGACTAAGTGGTCCACAACGTTCATATTGGCTCAGTTGGGAGAATCCCTAAAATATAGGACAGTTGGTTATATTATTTCAGGATGCTCGCCAGAAGCTCAAAGGATCCTGAACTACAGTTATCGATTAACCGTTACAATTGTCCACGTGTCTTAATTGATTGCAGGTATTAAGGGACGTGTAAATGATGGCTAAAGACTCGGTCAAGGCTTTATGGGACGTGTTGTAACTGACTCCAACGTTCACAAAGACTTGAAGACTCAATCCCTAGTTTTTAGCCTAGTTAGTTAATGCATTTTTGACTATTTAAACGAGCTCTAGGTCATTCATTCAGGACACACACACAACTCACGATACTCGCTATCAAAACTCTCTGTAACACTTAGAATACGAGCTCATTTCACTTTTACCAAATACTTTCATCATATAAAAGTTTTAGGAGGCAGGTACTTTGAACCGGCCCCCGAGGTTTTTTGCTAGGCTCCTTGAGGATACTCAAGGATTCCTGGATTTTCCCTCGTTACATCCTCGTGTCAATCTTCGAATTTACATTTCCATCTTTATTTACATCAAACACTCTACCTCACATACAAAGTTTGATCAACTAATTGCTTAGGCAGTTTTTGACCAAAACAGTTTTGATGCAAGAGAAGAATGAGTTGTTAGAAAAATGTGAAAAAGCTAAATCTGAAGCTAAAAAAGCTGCTGAAGACTTTGACGCTTTGTTTGAGAAAAAGTTATCATGTTCAATAGATATACAAGAAAGCTAATCAAATTGCTGTTGAAGCCGCTGAGAAAGTGATAAGTCTTTAGGAAGATCTTTCAAAACTTTAAGATAACAATGTTCTTTTTCAAGAAAAGAATGAAATTTTAACAAAAGATGTTGCTTATTTTACGAAGAAATGGGAGAAGGTTACTGAGGAGTTATTGGAAGTGTGTGACTGAAGAGAAGACATAAATCTGAATACAACTATCTCTCAGATCAATTCATTGCTACTCAGAAAGAATTGTTGGATGCTCAAGTGAAGATTTCAGAGTTGAAAGTTGAGATTCTTGATTTGCAAAAACAGGTGAAGAATTGCAATTTGTCTCCTACATTTCTGAATTACATATACAGACAAGAGAAAAGTGAGGATAGTGTGAAAGAAGCAGATTTACACAAAGTTCCTGCACCGGTTGACATATCAAATTTCTCATCTGCTCCGGTCAATTCAAATGATGAGATGTATGATTATTCAAAGTTTGCAACTCATGTTCAAGAAATGAAGAAGAAATCAAAGTCTGGTTAGAAGAAAGTTGAAGCTAGACAAGATGCAAAGTTTGCTACTAAATCATCATTCTTGGAAGATGAGAAGATCTTTGTTAAGGTTGAAAAGTCTGCTAGTACTTCATCCGAAGCAGAAGTAGATAAATCTTTGATTGTTGAGAACAAGCTGAAGGACATCAAAGCTAAATTTACTAAAACAGCTAATGAAAAGAGTGTTTCTGGTTCTCAATCTGGGTCTTCTAAGATTCAGGGTTACAAAAACAAAGGCTTGGGTTATGAAGTTAAGGAGGAATTCGTTCAACGAACACAACAAAAGAAGAAGGTTGCTGAATCTGATTCACATAAAAAGCAACAACAAAAATTGAAGAAAAAGATTGTGTTCAAATCAAAGAATGATCATTATTATTATGGAGGTTCTTCTTATGGTTCATGTTATTCTCCACGAAGTTCACCTCCAAGGTATGATTCATCTGATGGTTTCTTTGATTCTTTTGGTTCTGAAAATTCTTTTGGTTATCATGATGTCTTTATTCAACAAGGAAGTAGAAAACCAAAGAATTTTTCTGATAAAAAACAAATTTTTGAAACAAATTTGGGTAGTAGTTCCCTTAATGTTTTTCACTGAAAGTGTTACGCATGTCGTACACCAGGAAATCTTGCTGCTCAGTGTCCTACGAATGCGAGCACTCACTCCCATATGAACAAAACTGCTAAATATGTGAATGAAAAAGGTCAAATTTTTGATGAACCACCACCGATCATGTTCAAATCAACAAGTAAGCCGTCTTGGGCAAAGATGCAAGTTGATAATTTTGTGGATTCACTAAAAAGTTTTCAATCGCCCATGATCTTAAAACCCCGAGTTGTTTCTAATATCATTAAAGACCATGTTGAAGACACCGGGCGACCCAAGGCTGTTGACTCGGGCCGATCCCAAAACCACTAACGTTTATCTGGAGTCTGCAGGTTTTTTCAAGAAGACCTATTATGCGTGTGTTGCTGATAGTGAAAAACTTGCATAGTTTAGAGTTTCAATTCTTTATCATTCTCAAAAAGTCTTTCAAAAGAAATTTTTCATAAAACTGTGTTTTCAAAAACTGAAACTGCAAAGTGTCAGTGTTTGGTCGACCAATTTTCTTTCTTTTTCAGTATTTTTACAAGTGGTAGTTGTATATATGTTTAGGGGGAGAAAATTGAAAAAAGCCAAAAATAGTGTCTTGTTTTGTTATCCAAAAATAGAGTTTTTCATTTTAGGGGGAGAAAAAGGCAATGCAAAAGAAAAAAATAATGAAAAAGATCAAAACTGAGAAATTGATCATTGGGAAATGATGGTACATTGGCTAACATTTCTAACTCACGGATAGAGTAAGTGAAAAAGCCATAAGATCATTGTTCGATGTGCTAGGTAGGCTCGACAAATCAAAAAGTATTCAAATGTGATGATATACACTAAATCTGATGCTTGACCTAGTGGACAACATCTTGATGCGTATTTCAAGATATCAAGAAAAAGACATGTGAAAATAAAATGAGAAGTCACGGTGTATACATGTGTTCATTTTGCAAAGATTTAAACTTGTTTGATTTTCTTTATTTTCTCAAATGATCGGACTTTCTTTACGTATCGAAAGATCGACCTGATTGTTGTTCGTTTGAGATTCAACTTTATTTTTCTTGGTGTTTCATATAACTCATTGGACTTTCTCTGCGTGTACGAGAGTACCGACCTAATTGTTCTTGGGTTATACAATTTCAACTTGTTTTTATTTTCTTATTTTTTTTAAATCCGAGGCCTTATTTGCGTATTGAAAGATCGACCTTAAGGTAGATGATTTAACGTTCTTATTCCTTTTTGCATGGAACACAGTTGACGGTATCATGAGTACAAAATACATTGTGAAATTCACAAGTATAATAACATGAAAAGTATGTGAAACATATCTGAATATGTATGATAGTGTGGGGTACACTGGTCATAGCAAATTAATTAATACCTTAACATATCAAGATGTTATGGGTATGATTCTGCCAGAGTTTAAAATTTGACAAATTATATCTGCAATCGACATGGCTTATGTGCTACAATTATTGAAATTGAAGTGTAGCTCAGCGCGTTGTGACCAATATCATCCCAGATAGTGATCTTTCTCAGATCAAAAATAAAGTGTAATTCAGTATTGCATTTATGTTTTCATTTCAAAAAAATCAAAAAGATTTTCGGTGTGTTTTAACATAAGTTTGAAAAATAAAAAAGATTTTAGGTGTGTTTTGATCTAAAGTTTCTAAAAGTCAAAAAGATTTTATTTCTTATTTGTTTTCGATCGATCTACACTTGATACAAAAACAAAATTTCCAATTCAGAATCTTGGATTCTCAAAGAAAAGTTTTGCGCCAAGATTAACTTAAGTTTTGGTAAATCAAAAAGGAAAAACCGCACTTTTGTCTTCTAAAGTTGTAGGTTCTGTGTGTTAAGACTCAAAGCATGGTGAAAGGGGGAGTTTGATGTGTCTTTCACAAGTGGATCTTGAAGTTCAAAGATTGTTCAAGTTTTGATCCATGCAAGCTCTATTTCTGACAAGATTTCAAGTTGAAGATCGGATGCAGCAATGTTGAAGATTGAAGACTAGAGATTTAGTTAGAATAGATACACTACACGTTAAGAGGGAGTTTGTTAGAGCATATTCCTATGCTACAGTGTGTCTCGTGTATTGTATCTCTGTGAGAGCATATATGTGAGTCTAGGGCAGCGTACCATGGTCCATACCATGATGGTACGCTGACCAACGTACCAATGGTACGCTAAATAGATGGTACACAACTCTGTTAGTGTCACCTATAAATAGGTTGACCTGTTTAGAATATAGAACTCTTTGTCATTCATCTACAATTCTGTGTGTGTAACTGTGTGTAATTCTCTCACGCTTTAATCAATATAATCCCATTGTATTTACTCTTTGTGTCATCGAATTCATCTCATAATCACTAGATTACCAAACGATCCATCACTCCATGTCTTTACAAACAAAGTTCTGCAGTCTTTCATCCTCAGCTCGTTGCCTTAACTTGTAAGGGAATAATTTGTGGCTTGTGTATTAAATCATCACTTGGCAGACTATTTTGAAGGCCTATGTGATAGAATAAGTGGAGATTAGCTGGGTTATGGTTATATTGGGTCATTGGGCCAATTTATATGTGTTTGGGCTCAATTAAACAATGTTTAGAGGGAGTTTAGTGGGCCTATATGGTCAAAAACGGGAATTAGTGGGTAATTAGGGTTACCAAAGATAGATTAGCTTGTTTTCCAAGCTAATCTCCCCCTATATATAGATAGCTTACTTTTGTAATTAGGGTTGGTTTTGCTCAATTGGTGTTTTGCAAATTTAGTGTTCATGAAATTCTCTCTGAGAATTTCGACAGGTGTGTAGCAATCAGTGATCAATAGTAAAGTGCTTTCTTCTAAATCGGTTTGTGTTCTTACTTACATTGTTATTGCTTTTTCGTGTTATTCTCGTTTGATCTTGAATCACTCTAGTGTTTGGATTCCGCACACTCACTAGAGTTCGTGATATCGTGTTTGGGTTATTTCGATCCTTACAATTGGTATCAGAGCCAAGAAACGCAAGTTTCGAGGCTCTCGCGATATCCGATTCAAGTTTTTGTCAACTAACCGTTTGAGTTTTGTGGTGATTTTCGCAGTAGCAAGATTCGGAAGATTGTTTTTTGCAGGTTTTGGACTGAACAGAAGTGATCGTGACCATCAGCCCCTGTTTTAGAGACTTTTCGACCCTGCCAAGCACTTTTCGATTAGCCGGGCTGATCGAAAACCCTTTTCTGCCGCCCCTTTTCGATCGAGAAAGCCCCCTTGAGGCTTTTCGATCAGACCATTCCAGTCGAAGAGTGCCCTCCAGTGACTTTTCGACCAGTAGTTTCAATCGAGAAGTCCCTCTCTGAGACTTCTCGATCAGCATCCTCGATCGAAAATTCCCTCAGTGACTTTTCGATCCGTTTCATCTTAATCGAGAAGTCCCCTAGAGACTTCTCGATCCGCCTTCTTGATCGAAAAGTCCCCTGTGACTTTTCGATCCACTGTGCTCATCGATCGAAAAGTCCCCTTAGTGACTTTTCGATCCATACCTCACTTTTCGATCGCCAGAGACTTTTCGACCAGCAACTTTCCGATCGAAAAGCACTTTTCGATCAGGCTTTGTTCGACCAGAAACCCCTATTTGATTTGTTTTTAAATCTCTGCTGCAATGGCCTTTGACATGACTACCTTGTCGAGTGCCACTCTGGAAATGGACGCCAAAATCGGAACAAATACCAGACCACCCCGTCTGTTGTCTGGCAAGGATTTCATGAGCTGGAAGTATCGGTTCGTCAATTACATCAACTACCATGATCCTAAGATCATGCGGTCGGTCGAGGTGGGAGACTTTGTCCCATCAACTGCTAGGGCACAGGGTCAACCACCTACACCTAAAGCTAAATCTGAATGGCTTGATGAAGACTGGGAAAAGGTGGAACGAGATAGAAAGGCACTGGCTGCTCTAACCATGGCCTTATCTCCTGAAGTTGCTGAAGCTTTCAAAGAATACACCTCCGCTAAGACCCTTTGGGATGCTCTTATAGCCGCTTACGAAGGAAATGATGATATGAAGGAATCCCGAAAAAAAAAACTAAGAGAACTGTTCAATGAGTTTAACTATATCCCTGGTGAAAACATTGAGACTCAGCTTCAACGCTTCATCAAGATAATCACTGGAATAAAAGATGCTGGAGTCACATATACACAAGTGGAGGTCAACAGAAAGCTGGCTAACTCTCTTCCGCCAAATTGGGACAGCACCATTGAACTGATTGAAAAGACGGTGCAAATGTCCACATCACCCCTAAGTGACCTCATGTCTACCATTAGAGCATATGAAGAGAAGAAACAGAAGAGGGCGAGAAAACTTGGCAACGGGGCATTAATGAATCAACTGAATCAAGCTTTCATCTCTCAACCAGCTGTCGCTCCAAACAACCCACCATCTACTCCAATGGGATTCATTGCTCAAGCCACTGGGTCGAGTACATCTGAAACATCAAATGTTGTCTCTCTAGATGTTAATGCTTTAACTAAAGATCCCGGCTTTGCCCTTGGGGTAGGGATTATGAGTTGCTATCAGGCACTCGTAGCAGGCTCACTTCTTCCCACGGATGTATTTCCTGATGATGTGAATCAAGTAAACCCTGATGACCTGGAGCACATGGATATATCTTACCAGATGGGAATGTCAGCCCTGAGAGCTAGGCAGTTCATGGCGAAGACGGGACAGAAGGACTGGAATGGTGGCAAAGGAATAAAGCTTAGTTTCAATAAAGCAAATCTGAGGTGCTACAATTGCAACGAGTATGGGCATTATGCCAGGGAATGCACCAAACCAAGGGTTGATAGAGAAAGCAAGACTGACAACAGAGGTGAGAGCACGAAGAAGGAGACAGGGAAGAATGACAAGGCACTGGTGGTTCAACATACGCCAGGATATGACTGGACATCACAGGTGGAAGACCTAAGTCTAACACTTGACCATGTGGCCCTGTTAGCTGAAGAGGAAGTTCTGAAAGAAGCGACTGAAGTATTCCATCATGCATTCATGGCAGACATAACTCCAGGATCCTCTACCAGCAGCTCTGAGGTATGTCTTAACCCTAAATGTCAAACTATACTTAATGAATCTCAAGAATGGCAACGTAAGTTCTTCAATAAAACATTAAATCGTGAACTTTCTGATAAAGACTTGAGAGAATACAAAGGTAGGACTAAATCATTAAGTGAGAAATTAGAAGCTGCCAAAGTCGACATAAAAAATCTTCAAAGGGATTTGAGTGACAAAACCACATATCTTAAAATTGCTAATGAAGAGATTGTCACATTAAAATCTGAACTTGAACAACTTAAAGGTAAATTAGAAACATCACAAACCAAAGTTGAGCGCAATGATAAAATTGTGTCTGAAATGATGAAGGCTAGTTCTCTTTTTTATAACACAGATGCTCGAATGCGACATCTAAAAGCCAACTCTGGATTGGGTCTCGGTACTGAGGAAAAAGATGAAAAATCCACTCATACAGTACCGATGCCCTTGATGCATGAAATGATCTCAGATTATGAGTGTTCTAAGACCTCCTTAGAAGCTAAGGCTGAGATAGAAAAGAAACTGGCCGCCTGTTCAATTAAAATTTCTGCTCCTGTTTCTAACCTTACTAATACTTTTACTTCTTGTGCAGATAAAGGTAATAATGAAGTAGGGGTAGTAAATTGCAAGGAGTCCACTAAGAGTCCCATGAAGTCTGAAGTTGATTTTTGTTTTAAAAATTGTGATTTTGAGAAACCTGAAACTTCTGTTAAGTTTGAGTCTAAAACTCCAGAGTCTTATGTGTGTGATAAACTTTCTGAAAGTGGTGTGTTTAATGTTGGTAAATGTGATATAAAACCTGTGAAACCCCTAAGAACTGTTAAAATTTTAAGAAGGGGTAAGGGACCGCAGGTTGATGGTCCCAAACCCACAGGTAGTGTGAAAATTTCTGAGGATAAGGTTAATTATCCTACTCCAAATGTGCAGAAAGTACGGGACACAAAACCCCATGAATTTGTCCCGTACCCAGAAGTCAACTCAGCATATGACCAGGTCCAACCAATACAACGGGAGTATACTCTGACCACAAAGCCCCATGGTAAAACCCTTTGGATCCATAAAAACGCTTCAAAGCCAACTTGGATATCCACTGGGCGAAACCAACAACAGGCTCCCGTGTATCCAAAGAAATAGTCCTGCCATGTGTGTGGCCAACCAGGACACATGGCAAGAAACTGCCTGCACCGTCCTTATGAGCCTTACTATCCTAAGAAGGTCCAACAAAAGACTGTCCCATTGGGCCAAACACATGTTGGCCCAAAACCCAAGTTTGGACCTTCAAATTCCAAGGTGCAGAAGTTCACATCACCACCCTCACAGGCAAAGATACATGCTAGGCCAACAGCAAAGACTGTATCTTCAAACCAAAAGGTGCAGCAGGGCAAACCACAGCCCAATGTCCACAAATGGAGCCCAAAGCGCAAGTCACCTAAACAGGAACCACCAATTGTGAAAAGTAAGGTGAATAAAAATGCTAAGAAATCTTCAAAGATTTTCACTAAACCTGCTAGGGCTTCCAAAGTTGTTAAACCTTCAAAATCTGTCTCTCGCCCAAAGCAGGTTATTTTTTCAAAATCACCTGTTCCTCCTCAACCTCTTTTCAAAAGATTTTCAGAAACACCATTTTTCTCAAAACCTGAAGGAATCACACAATCAATCAATCAGAGGGATGATGATAGGTGGAATGTCCCAAAAGTTATGAATTTGTCCTTCAAGCCTACTGGAGTGTACAAAAAACACTCCATGTCTTTTCAAGAGGTTAAAAGTTCCAAAATAAACAAAAATAATCGACAGTGGATTGGCAAAGAAAATCACCCCCGAGATGTCAACATAAAAGACATCCTCAGTCCAAACAAGGACAGACCAGTCTCACCCAAACCAATTAAGGCCTGGGTACCAAAATCTAACTGATCTTCTCTGTATGCAGGAACAGCCAAGGAGGAATGTCAGCAACCTATGGTACGTTGACAGTGGTTGTTCCAGGCATATGACGGGCGACATATCCCTACTACAAGACTTGGAAAAATTTGATGGAGGTTATGTGTCGTTCGCCGGAGGAGTTGGAGGATATATCAGTCAGAAAGGCACAGTTCGCAACGGTTGTCTCAGCTTCCACGATGTCAATTATGTGGAGCAGTTAAAACACACTTTGTTAAGTGTTTAACAGACATGTGATCGGGAGTATCCAGTTCTATTCAACAATAAAGAGTGTCTCATTCTTAAACCTGGATACTCCATCCCTGATGATTGGGTGCTAATGAGAACACCCAGATATGGTAACTCCTATGTGCTCAACATGCAGAAACCCCCCACATCTGAGGTGGCATGTCTCCTTTCTAAAACGGCTGAGAACCACGCTCAGCTGTGGCACCGAAGATTGGGGCACATGAATCTGAAGAACCTGAATCGACTTGCCAGAGGAGGGCTCGTTAAAGATCTCCCAATCAACGAATTTGTTCTTAAGGAAAAATGTGTGGATTGTGCTAAGGGGAAGCAGCACAAACGTCCACATAAATCGAAGGTCTTCAACAGAATCTCGACACCACTGGAGTTGCTTCACATGGACCTATTCGGTCCCGTCAGTATGTTAAGCCTTAACCGATGTGCATTCTGTTTAGTTATTACTGACGATTTCTCTCGTTTCACTTGGGTGTTTTTCTTGTCCAAGAAAAGTGATGTTGCAGGTATACTGATCGCTTTCATCAAGCTCATCGAAAATAAATTGAAGCTGAAAGTGAAGGCCATCAGGAGTGATAATGGGATGGAGTTTAAGAACCAAACAATTGACAATTTCTGTGCTGACAAGGGAATTGAGCATCAATTTAGTGCTCCCTACACCCCCCCCCCAGCAGAATGGCGTCGCAGAACGACGGAACAGGACCCTGATTGAAGCTGCTCGCACTATGTTGTGTGATTCGAAGCTACCAACCATGTTTTGGGTAGAAGCAGTTAACACTGCCTGTTATGTCCAGAATCGGGTGCTCATCAATAAGCGGCAGCAGAAAACTCCATATGAGCTGATTTACAATGATAAGCCCAGAATTGGACACCTTCGGGCTTTTGGGTGTCTATGCACAGTCTTAGTAAACACTGATGTTCCTAAATTTGCTGCTAAGTCTGATGAATGTTATTTTGTAGGTTACTCTGCCAGCTCCGCTTACAGGGTTTTCAACAAAACAACCGGGATTGTGATGGATTCCACCAATGTGGACTGGCTAGAAGAAAATCCATCTGATGGTGGCGTGGGTCCTCCTCAAGCTTTCGACTACAATCATTTCTTCCGTCCATTGGGTTTAGACCCTGTCTTAGCGGAAGAACTGTATGAAGATACGATTTCAGGACCGTCTGTATCACACTCCATCAACAAGGCTCCAGTCAACGCTCCTGAAATAAATACCACACCGGTACAGGAGACTGCCGATCCCGTAGAGAATCAAACACAGGAAACGGATGCAGAAGTTGACCCCGCTCCATACTCTCCTCAGACGCCCGGAGCTGATGCAGAAAATGCAGCTGATACACATGGTGAACCCGATCAATCAAATTTGCCTCCTGAAATTCCAGTTCAGGCCGTTGCAGAGACCAGAATCCACAAATACCACCCCTTGGACAACATCATTGGTCCATTAGCATCCGGGGTGGTCACAAGAAGCCAGTCAGGAGACATCAATCATTGTATGTATGATAACGGTTTGTCAGGCCGTCTCAAATCCCCAACTTAGATTAAATTTGTAGTAGTGGAAGCTAGGGTTATCGAACCAAGGGAATATGTGGAAATTGATTAACTAATTAACTAAGTTAACTAGAATTACTGATTAACCTAAAAGTACCTACTTTGCCACTTAGCTGTTTTGATTTGTTGGGTGAATTGATTACTAAATTAACTAACTTTAAACTAGAAACTTACTGGAACTATCAAATGAGAAAAAGCAAACCACTTCTGGATCCTGGTTGGCTACCGATCTAGGCCAAACCGAATTACTTACTAGTGACACATAGACATGCCCCCCAATTGCCTAATTGACCTTATAACCTAAGTTCCTATTGGGCTGATTAGTTCATGCCGCAAGAAAGTGCTAGATCATGTCAGGGGACCACTAAAACCCTAGGTTACTAGTTAGGTTAAACAATTTTAGCATGCGGCTGTTCAACGGTTGCAAGGATTCCGGAACAACTAGCGAAGAACCGATTAGGAATAGAACAATTTTACCAACCAATCACCAAAAGCGGTTAGATGTGATTAGCCGGACATAGCTAACTTAACAAACATGATTATGAATGAATAATGCGTTAAAAACTGTACCGAATGATTCAATTGCTTCCAAATCTCCAAAACAAGGATGAAAATCGCAAACCCTAAAGCTCTGGTTGTCTGGAATGAAGATTATTTTTCTATTTACTTAGCAAAAAAGTTTAAATACTAAACCCTAAATTTTCTTCTGCCGACCAGTTCGGGGCGTACCGCCCCAAATTATGGAATTCTGGGCATACCGCCCGGATTGGAAACTGCGGCTGCTTCTCTAGACTTTAGGGCGTACCACCCTGATTTCTGCTTCACTGGGCGTACCGCCCTGAATTGAATCTCAGGAACTTTTCTCGATTTTCTTCTAAGTCTTCACTCGTTCCGGTTCCTTTCTCGATCCCTGTACCAGTCAACTTCTATTTCTTCATAAGAGCCCAGATTTGACATCTTTTACTCCTAGTACCTCAGAACACAAAAACCGTGTAAATGCGATATAATCCAACCGTTATTACAAATAAATATGACAAAATAAGAACAATAACGACGACACATTGGACTAACATCACATCCCCACACTTGACTTTTTCCGTCTCGGAAAAACTGCCATGGAATCATAATTGGGATAATCAACTCAAAATCATTTAACATTTCAAATTATCAACCTTTTTCAATCCATATTCCAAAATGTATTCATATATACTAATTGCAATTGCCGATATTTCTGTCCGACTAAACCCAACCACTGATCTTTGAGCCCCCAAAGTGTTTATATAAATTACCAATCATTTGTATTAACCTGCCTATGCGTCCCACATTCAGAAAGTTCTAGCTTAATCTAATCCCGACTCAAATTCGGTCAAAGCAAAGGGTAATAAAGATGAATTATTTATATTTTCCCCACCCTAGTTAAACCAGATACTCATATATCCCAAGAATGATGGATTTGAATGGATAGTGAAGTTACTGAGCATTTATTTGTCTACTATTGTTGTCTATTTTTTTTTATTATTATTTTTTAAATAATTGGTTAATTTTAACTATACTTACCAACGGACATCATCAGAGTCATTCTTTCACAAGGTCTTACCCCCGAAATCATACATGAGTGTTTTGCCCGCGAGATCCGAAACATCATCAGGGGAACTTACCACGGGATACTATCCTTAGTTCGTACATGAGTATTTTGTCCCTTCACTCTAATTCATTAACCAATTTATTCCTAATATGCTCAAATATGGAAAGATGGGGCGCCGTTATTTCTCGGATTTGCTTTCGCAAAAAGATCATAACGTGCCAGTTTATTCTGAGGATATATAAGTCTCTAATCTAAAAAGGTCTTTTTCCTCATAATCATCAGTTTCAATCTTACTCTAACCTCTAAAATGGGAACCCACTGGCAAACTAATTTAATTACAAATTTATACACAAATAAACACCGACGGATAATTAAGCTTTACTAGATCAGTTGGGCCTACCGACACACCACAAATTAGCTATATTTTCCATTCTCTCCTTTTCTTACCACTTTTCCCTTTCTTTCTTGATTTATTATTTCTCAATTTTATTCTGAAAATCGACTCCCAATTGTACTATCATTTTCCATGTACCGGCAATTAATCCAAAAACAGATTTGACTCAAAAACACTAAACTAAAAATGACTCAAAAATAAAAAATCTTTTTGGATTTTTGTATGTTTTTCAATATTTTTTTTTTCAATATAAACACAACTACCTAAAAATTAAAAACTAAAAAACTGACGTCCTGTCCCCCTCCCCACACTTAAGATCGACATTGCCCTCAATGTGATAGGAAACACGCACATAACGAATATACAGACACGAACGAAGAAAATAAAAATAAAACTAAAGATAGAATAAAATGCGACAATAAATAAAAAGGATAATAAATAAAAAGAAGAATAAAAAAAAAGAAACAAAGTTGGAACGGACTCCCATGATAACATCGTGAAAGCTCCTCGGAAGTCGTGCCAACACCCTCTCGTGACAGATCGTGAATTTTAGAAATCGGATGGAAGAAGTAATGTAGGAATATCACATCTCAACTATGATGCTAACAAGAAACACAAACATCATACCATATATACAATCAAAAAAGAAATCACAACCACCCAACCGGTTACCCCGTACAGTACCCCCAGTTATGATATAGCATAATATCATACAGACCATGATCTAGTAAAAACAAAATAACCAAAAAGTACAAGGGTAAAAGAAACAAAACCGATCAGCAGTGGCAGTGAAATCAGCATCAAAGTACCCTACTCCTCATCATCCCCAGCATCATCTCCACCAGCACCAGCATCTCCTCCCCCAGGCATCTCATCATCACCTCCATCATCTCCTGCATCATCTCCCTCGGGCTCCTGAAAGAAGTCAGGGATAGCCATACCCTGATGGGTCATCATACAACGCATAGCCCTCTCAATCCTCTCAAACCTCACATCCACATAATCCAACACAGTCTCCTGAACCATCTCTAATGTAACCTGATCAGCCCTCGGTGGTCTCTCTGGCCTTTGCCTCAACGGCCTCTCTACCTGGTGCAAAATCCTATGCCGCCTCGCGGCCCTAGCTGCCTCATCGCCCTGAACAATCACATCCCTAACGGCCTCCCACTGTGGGGGATCAGTCATGGTCACCATCGATGCCAGCCGCATATCTCCTAACTCATAATGAGAAGTCTCAGCCCCGATCGTCAGATGAGTCTCTAAATACCTACCAGGCTTAAAAACTCCCAATCTCCTAGCCAACCTAGTCACATAGGGCCCCCTACTCAGATGGACGCCCTTCCCCGATGTCCTCCACCTGGCAAACGATGAATTCAACACCCCAGCTATGTTGAGGTCATGGCCCTCAACAATCGAACGCAGAACCGCCAAATCCAACTTCGTGACCTTCTCGACGCCAGAGCGGCGGCCGAGAATGGTACACGCAACTATCCTATGAATATACCTGATCATCGGATCCCTAATCTGCGACTCCACCACGCTATCCAGATACGGAACCGACCCAATCGCATCCCAGAATGCTGTAAGCTGCAAATCAGTAACTCCCTGGGGATGTGGTCGGCTAAAGAGCCCTCTCGGCATAGCGGCAAACGCCGGCGCCTCAACCTCCTGCTGTGTATATAATCCTGATGCGACCGCAAACTCCGGAATAATCATGTGATGAGTCTGACGGACCAAAGCAAATGACAAGGCGTTCCCGTCTCCAAACTTCCCCGGACCCACCTGAAAAGTCGATAAAAACTCCATCGTAAGCTCCAAGTACTGGTGGTCATCCGGAGTCAACGCCCTCCTCCATCTCTCAGTCACTAGCCCTCTAATCCTCTCAAGCTGCCCCAGCTGTGCCAACAAACCCCAGTCAATCGTACGGTGATGCAGCAGTGGCATCACTACAAATCTCCTCATCTGCCTCTCCTCGTTCGACCCATGCTCGAACTTCAGCAACGAGTGGTGTTGATGGTTCCTTCTCGCGACTGGCGGTGCTGGAATATCCGCCTCAGGTAGTATCTCCGGTCCCTAGTAGCCGATAATCCTCCTCCTGAATGGAGGGACCGGAACAGCAGCATCCGGGTCTCCCCGTCTCCTCCTCTTGGGACCTCGTGTCCCGGAACTTGACCCTTGTTGGTTCGACATCCTGATTCACACAAGTTAGCACAAGAACAACAAGAATGATAACAACCGGGCCTTCCTGCAATTAACTTCCACATTTCACAAACTATTTTTGGATTTTTCGATTTTTTAATTTTTTTGGTTTTTTCAAAGTTTTCATAAAGAAAAACAAAATTAAACTCGAAAGAAACTAAATTTAAAACTAAAAAATAAAAAATGACAAAAATTGGATTTTTAGGAAAAATTGAAAAATTCTGTGAAATATGCCCCAAGGCGTACCGCCCAAAATTGATGCATTTGGGGCGGTACGCCGCCCAATTTGGTTGCAGAAACCCTAATTTCAATTTGGGGCGTACCGCCCAAAATGCTGATATTGTAGGCGGTACGCCGCCCAATTTAAATCGCAAAAACTCAAATCTGCTATTGGCGAACCTGTTATAACCGATAAACTCTCCGACAACCTCATATCTCACCATCAGTTCGGTTCAATATCGGTTAATTTAACAAAAAACTATATCAACACTAACCTAAAAAAATTGCAAACCTAACTAACAACTATATTTAAACAAAACAACGAAAAAGAACCTGGAGTAGCTCGGAATGAATCAGTGATGCTCGTGATTGTGCTCGTGGCGGCCGGTGTGGTCTCGTGCGGTGGTGGTCTCGGCGGTGGTGCAGAAGAGGTGTGGCGGTGGTTGTGGAGGGTAGAGGGTGATGCGGTGGGTTGGGTTTTGAGAAACCGACCCACCGAAAAAAGGTTTTATATTTTTTTCTCCGTTCAAAATCCGGGCGTACCGCCCAAAATCATGATAATTAGGGCGTACCGCCCGGATTTTCAGAATTAAAATTCTCGAGACCATATTAGGGCGTACCACCCAGTATCATGAAGATTAGGGCGTACCGCCCTAAATTAAAATATGCAAAAATTGAGAAAATTTTGGAGCGTACCGCCCTGTTTAAAATCATCTTGGGCGTACCGCCCTTGCCCCTTTTTGGCAGAAAGTTTTGAAAATTTGGGGCCTCAAAAATTTTCTATCTCTGGGAAAACAACATGTTTTGCACCACCGAGCACAAATACTGCAACACTTTCATTAAAACTTACCTGGAACACAGTATATGGCACAAATTCACTCCCGAGCTTCCACGATTTCCTGAAAACACAACAAAAAACGTAAAATCTAACAAAACTACGAAAACACACAAAAATCAAAGGAAAAACAAACCGCTGGGTTGCCTCCCAGTTAGCACTAAGTTTTTAAGGTCTTCAGCCAGACCGTACTTCCCTTTCACGTTTCGAGGCTTTCAGAAGCGGGCGCCAAGAAATAATCGTCTTTGTCGATGTGCCCGTGAATATCAGCCGAATCCAAATACGGCTTCAACCTGTGCCCATTAACTACTTGCCTCAAGTGGTCATCCAGGTCTTCAATCTCGAAATTACCATACCCCCCCCCCCACACTTGTGATGAGGTACGGCCCCGTCCATTTGCTTTTCAGCTTACCTGGAAACAATTTCAACCGTGAATTAAACAACCATACCTTCTGACCTACCTGGAAGTCCATCTTCTTCAATCTTGCATCATGTACTTTCTTCATCTTGTTCTTGTAAGCAGATGCACTCTCGTACGCCTCATCGCGTAGTTCTTCCAATTCTCCCAACTGGAGCTTCCTTTCTCTACCTGCAGCATCATAACTCAAGTTAACTTCTTTAACATCCCATAATGCTCTGTGAGCTAACTCTACTGGTAGATGACATCCCTTTCCATAGACCAACCGATAGGGAGTGGTTCCAATAGGCGTTTTAAAAGCAGTGCGATACCCCCACAAGGCATCATTCAACTTGGAAGACCAATCCTTGCGGTCGATTCGCACAGTTTTCTGCAAAATCTCTTTAATTTTCCGGTTGGAAACCTCCACTTGACCGCTTGTTTGCGGATGATATGGGGTTGCAATTCGGTGGTCTATGCCATACTTTTTGAGTAGTTTGCCAAATTGGAAGTTCTTGAAATGGGATCCCCCATCACTTATGATCACGCGAGGGATTCCAAACCTAGAGAAAATATTTTGTTGGACAAATTTGCAAACTACACTATGGTCATTGGTCTTAGTAGCAATGGCTTCTATCCATTTGGAAACATAATCTACCGCTACTAATATGTAAAGAAAACCATTAGAGTTAGGGAAAGGGCCCATAAAATCTATGCCCCAAACATCAAAAATCTCTACAACCAAAATTGGTTGCAAAGGCATCTCATCACGCTTTGTGATGCTTCCCATCTGCTGACATCTCGTGTAGTGCTTCACGAACTCAAACGCATCCTTGAAAATCGTGGGCCAAAACAAACCGGATGATAGAACCCGGTGACCCGTCTTCTGCCCACTAAAGTGGCCTCCACATGCTGATGCGTGTACCAATTCCAACACTGCTTGTACCTCCGACTCCGGCACACATCTCCGGATCACTTGATCCGGTCCTACCTTGAACAAATCCGGTTCATTCCATATGTACTTGCACGCTTGAGCTTTCAAGTGCACCTTCTTCCTCTTTGGCCAATGCTCCGGAAATGTACCTGCAGCCAAATAGTTCACAATGTTAGCATACCAAGGCAAGTTTGAAACACTTAACAATTTCTCATCAGGAAAAGTTTCATTAATGCTCCACTCATCCTCCTCTGCTTCAATGTGGGGCAATCGGGACAAATGGTCCGCCACCACATTCTCACTACCCTTCTTATCTCTAATTTCCAGATTGAATTCCTGCAACAAAAGGATCCACCGAATGAGCCTCGGCTTGGCATCCTTCTTCTCCATCAAGTACCGGACCGCACTGTGGTCCGAATACACTATCACCTTGCTTCCCCATATGTATGACCTGAACTTATCAAGAGCAAACACAACTGCAAGTAATTCTTTTTCAGTGGTAGTATAATTCAATTGAGCCCCATCTAAAGTCTTACTTGCATAATAAATCACTACCGGTTTCTTATCTACCCGTTGACCCAAAACCGCCCCAACAGCATAATCAGAAGCATCACACATAATTTCAAAAGGGGTGGACCAATCGGGTGCTTGCAACACTGGTGCCTCAATTAATTTGTTTTTTCAAAGTGTTAAAAGAGTTTAAACACTCATCATTAAAATCAAAAACTTCATCTTTTAACAACAGTTTGCAAATAGGTTTAGTAATTTTGCTAAAATCTTTGATGAACCTCCTATAAAAACCGGCATGACCTATAAACGCTCTAATGCCCTTAACATTCGTGAGAGGAGGCAAAGTTGAAATTACTTTGATTTTTGCCCTATCAACCTCAATCCCACGACTTGACACTACGTGTCCCAACACGATTCCCTCTTGAACCATAAAATGGCTCTTTTCCCAACTTAACACTAAATTAGTCTCTATGCAACGTTCCAAAACTCGTGTTAGTTGGTGCAAACATGACACAAACGATGTACCAAAAATCGAAAATTCGTCCATAAAAGTTTCAAGTGAATCCCCGATCATATCAGAAAAAATAGCCATCATGCATCTTTGAAAAGTGGCCGGGGCATGACACAAACCGAACGGCATCCTTCGGAAAGCAAAGGTGCCATAAGGACAAGTAAAAGTGGTCTTTTGTTGGTCATCGGGGTGAATGGCAATTTGGTTATACCCCGAATAACCGTCTAGAAAACAATAAAACTTTTGACCGGACAACTTTTCAATTATTTGGTCAATGAAAGGTAGAGGAAAATGGTCCTTGGAAGTTGCGGAATTCAACTTCCTATAATCAATGCAAATTCGCCACCCGGTTACCGGTTGGGTGGCTATTTCCTCACCTTTCTCGTTCCTAACGATTTGAATTCCCACTTTCTTAGGAACGGTTTGAGTTGGACTTACCCATGTGCTATCGGAGATAGGATAGATAATACCTGCATCGAGCCATTTGAGTACCTCCTTCTTGACTACCTCTCGCATGTTCGGGTTAAGCCTCCTTTGTGCGTCTCTCGCGGGCTTTGCTCCTTCTTCCGTGATGATCTTGTGCATGACTATGGATGGACTTATTCCCTTCAAATCTGCAATGGTCCATCCAATAGCCGCCCGATGCTTTACCAACACCTTCATCAACTCCTCCTCTTGCTCCTTGGTCAAACCTGCAGAAATAATGACAGGAAGAGTGTTATTCTTACCGACAAAACGATACTTCAAATGTTTAGGAAGTTCTTTGAGTTCAAGAGAAGGTGGTGATTCGAGTGAAGGCTTCAATTGTGAATCGATGTGCTCCGGTAAGCTCTCCACTTGAATAGACCATGGTGGTCTTTGATCTCTCAGTGCCATCAACTCGTGGCTCTCATCTTCTGCTTCCAACTCCTTGACCATATCTGCATAACCCCTGCCAAACAAAGCAAACTCCTCGGGGGTCCCATCCTCCTCATTAAAAGGAAAAAATGGAGGTATAAGACCATCAACAATTTCAGCCCGGAAGCATTCATCGTCATCCCGAGGGTTAGTCACATTGCCAAAAACACTTAACCGCATTTTACGGTTCCCAAAAGTCATATCAACGGTACCCGACCTACAATCAATTTGTGAATGACTAGTAGCTAGAAAAGGTCGACCCAAAATTACCGTTGGTTGAGCGGTTTTTTCAACTGACACATAATCGAGAACCAAAAAGTCTACCGGATAGAAAAATTCATTAACTTTGACAATCACATCCGATAAAATTCCCCGGGGGAGCTTAGGGGTCAAATCAGCCAAAATCACCGTAGTGTCGGCTTTCTTCAAGGGTCCAAAATCGTACTGGTCGTACAAGCTCCCCGGTAATATACTCACACTCACTCCAAGATCCAAAAGGGCACGGGTCATTTGAAAGTCACCAACTTGAATTGAAATAATTGGTGCCCCCGGATCTTGGAGTTTCTTGGGCAAATTGCCTGAAATTATGGCACCCACATCTGCATTTGCATCAAGCTGTTTCGGAATTTTGTAATTCCGTTTTTGAGTGCACATGTCTTTCAAGTACTTCGTGTAAGCTGGAATTTGCTTAATTGCATCTAAAAGGGGAAGGTTGATTTTAACTTGTTTGAAAATATCCCACATCTCATCTTGTTGTGGGCCCCGTTTAGATGTTGTTTTCTGATTAGGTTCAATTAAAGCTTTTGGAAAAGGTACCAACTTTTTCTGTTCAACCACTTCACTATCTATCACCCTATTACCAGATTCATTGAAAGTTACCTTTTTTAAGTTCCTAGCGTTACTAGACTCGATTGCAACTGACTTTAGGGTTGTTTGGTCGGTTTCTGGCTCACTTTCATCGTCACTTACCCAATCCTCCACCACCCCATCAACTTGCGGTGGAGGTGTCCCCACCTTATTATCTACGGACTTACCTGATCGTAAAGTGGTGATCTTGTTTATTGACACGTGTCACATGTTCTTCGAGCTAGAGGACCGACCTTGCTGGTGTTGTGGGTTAATGGTGGTGTCGCTTGGCAGCTTTCCAGGATCTCGCCTTGATGACTCGGCCGCCAATTGGCCCAACTGTTTCTGAACCACTCCCATAGTCTTGTCTTGAAGCTCAAACATCCGGTTAAACCCCTGAACTTTGTCAAATAGTTGCTTCTGACCATCTACAAGGCAGTTCATCTTCTCCATCAAGGCGGAAAATTGCGTTTGCATCCCATCTTCCGGTGCTGGTGTCGGTTGAGCTTGTTGGTAGCTCCTTTGGGCCGGATTTCCACCTTGAGTGTAGGTGTTCCGTTGGTAGCCCCCTTGGTTGTAACCGGATGGCCGGCCTTGGTATTGCGTTGAAGCTCCACCCTGCACATTAGAACTTTGAAAATTAGGGTTCAATTGATTATTAGCATTACCATACCTGAAATTTGGGTGGTTTCGAAGGCCGGGATGGTAGGTGTTGCTGTTCATGGCTCCTTGCACATAGTTGACATCTTCACTTGGTTGAACCCCGATAGAACATGCATCAACTAGATGGCCTAATTCGCCACAACCCGTGCACACAGGAATTTGTGCACTTGCCTTTACCTCTTCTGGTGCTCCCCCAAACTTGATTTGCGCTACCTGTTTCTCCAATAGGAGCGTCTGTTGACGGAGTTTCTCGATTCGTTCTTCTGCCTCATAGTCAACGGATTTGACCGATGCGGATCTCGAGCGTCTTCCGTTCTGAGCAAGCCTCTTGGATGTGGCGCTCAATCTTTCCATGTGCCCCCAATCAACCTCTTCCGTGTTAGTTAAGAAAGTGCCATTGCTGATGGAGTTCAAATCTCGGATGTCTTCTGGAAGGAGGCCATCATAGAAGGACTTGATGAGGTCCCATGTGTCAATCCCATGATGTGGGCACTTTCGCAGCAGATCCTTGAAACGGTTAAACGCTTCATGGAATGGTTCCCCAGAATGTTGCTGAAAGGATCGAATCTCCTCTTTAACCTCGCTCGTCTTGCTCATCGGGTAGTATTCTTCAAGGAACACTTCTTGCATTTGAGCCCATGTAAAGATACTCCCAGCGGGTAAACTTTCAAACCATCTTCTTGCCCGATCTATGAGGGTGTATGGGAAAAGCATCAACTTTACATCTTCTGTGGTGAACCCCGTTGCCCCAATGGGAATGCAAATTGACTCAAATGAGTGTATATGGTGGTAGTGTTCCTCGGTTCTCTTCCCGTAGAATTCTGGCAAATGGCTCAAATATTAAGGTCGGACCTCAAATGCTCTTCGATTAGTGCCCATCGGGGTGACCACCGCCGATGCGCTCGGGACAACTACTGGTTTGAAATGAGCAGCTACCCCCTGAACCGGTGGGTTCACAACGAGTCTCGGGATTCCACCTTCCACTTGAATGCGAACTCCCCCATTGTTTTGTCGATTAAACTGTGAAACGCCTCTTGGGGGCGGAT
This sequence comes from Deinandra increscens subsp. villosa, assembly GCA_039602395.1. NCBI lineage: Eukaryota > Viridiplantae > Streptophyta > Magnoliopsida > Asterales > Asteraceae > Deinandra > Deinandra increscens. The sequence continues at coordinate 67,155,499 of JBCNJP010000012.1, read as the reverse complement.
CACGCTGCACATGTGGTGCACCATTTGGCTGTGGATCTCGTGCCCAATTCCTTGGAGCTTCCACATATGGCTCTGCTCCATATCCATATTCGTCTTCATCTTCATTTTGGTCATACCCGTCTTGCCCCCACTGCTCCTCTTGTGTTTGCCAATCCTGTTCCTCATACACTGGGTTTTGTCGGAATTGGGGTTGGTTAGCTTGTCGGAATGGTTGTGGTGGGGGCTTCCTCATCATGGTGTGAGGATTTAGGAGACAGGGATGGAAGAGAGTCGTGCCCATGTACCCGAAATGGTGGGATTTGTTCTGGAGGGATGTTTGGGTCTTGAGCTTGTGGCATGGCGGGGTTTATTGGCTCATTCTGGGGTTGGTTTTGTGGTTGGTTGCGGTCTTGATTGAGGTTTTGATTTGGGTGTGGATTTTGGTTGGGAATTGGGTCTTGGTTGATGTTATCATTTGGGTTAGGGTTCTGGTTGGGGTTTGGATTTTGGCCCTCCATGGTTCTTCTGTTTCTCTGCTCTACTCGGTTCTGCCGAGCTATTCTCTCAATCTCCGGATTGTAGATCAGCGGGGATGTCTTGCGGGAATGCCGCGTATGCATGCACAATAACCTAAAACCTGCAAAATCGATCACAAACAAGCAAACCAATTACGTAGCACTGTTCCAGGGGGTGTAAATAATGCAATAGAACAGAAAAAATCAAAACTTGGACGGTCAAAAATTGAAAAACTTTCTGTGAAAAATGCTCCAAGGCGTACCGCCCAGAAGTGAAATTCGACAAAAATTATTTTTTTTAATAATAAATGCAGAAATCAATTACTGGAATAAAAACACTATTTTTGGGTTTTTTGGATTTTTTTTTGAAAAAATAAAATAAAAATGCAAATTAACTAAAATTAACTAAAATCAACTAATCAATAGGCGCACTAATGCCCCGGCAACGGCGCCAATTTGATAACGGTTTGTCAGGTCGTCTCAAATCCCCAACTTAGATTAAATTTGTAGTAGTGGAAGCTAGGGTTATCGAACCAAGGGAATATGTGGAAATTGATTAACTGATTAACTAAGTTAACTAGAATTACTGATTAACCTAAAAGTACCTACTTTGCCACTTAGCTGTTTTGATTTGTTGGGTGAATTGATTACTAAATTAACTAACTTTAAACTAAAAACTTACTGGAACTATCAAATGAGAAAAAGCTAACCACTTCTGGATCCTGGTTGGCTACCGATCTAGGCAAAACCGAATTACTTACTAGTGACACATAGACATGCCCCCCAATTGCCTAATTGACCTAATAACCTAAGTTCCCATTGGGCTAATTAGTTCCTGCCACAAGAAAGTGCTAGATCATGTCAGGGGACCACTAAAACCCTAGGTTACTAGTTAGGTTAAACAATTTTAGCATGCGGGTGTTCAACAGTTGCAAGGATTCCGGAACAACTAGCGAAGAACCGATTAGGAATAGAAAAATTTTACCAACCAATCACCAAAAGCGGTTAGATGTGATTAGCCGGACAAAGCTAACTTAACAAACATGATTATGAATGAATAATGCATTAAAAACTGTACCGAATGATTCAATTGCTTCCAAATCTCCAAAACAAGGATGAAAATCGCAAACCCTAAAGCTCTGGTTGTCTGGAATGAAGATTATTTTTCTAATTACTTAACAAACAAGTTTAAATACTAAACCCTAAATTTTCTTCTGCCGACCAGTTCGGGGCGTACCGCCCCAAATTATGGAATTCTGGGCGTACCGCCCGGATTGGAAACTGCGGCTGCTTCTCTAGACTTTAGGGCGTACCGCCCTGATTTCTGCTTCACTGGGCGTACCGCCCTGAATTGAATCTCAGGAACTTTTCTCGATTTTCTTCTAAGTCTTCACTCGTTCCGGTTCCTTTCTCGATCCCTGTACCAGTCAGCTTCTATTTCTTCATAAGAGCCCAGATTTGACATCTTTTACTCCTGGTACCTCAGAACACAAAAACCGTGTAAATGCGATATAATTCAACCGTTATTACAAATAAATATGACAAACAAAGAACAATAACGACGACACATTGGACTAACATCAATGTACTCCTGTTTCATCTCACAGATTGAGCCCCCCAACATCACTATGGCCTTGACTGATCCCAGTTGGGTGGAGGCCATGCATGAAGAACTAAATCAATTTTCCCGGCTTCAAGTTTGGAGGTTAGTAGAAAGGCCCGCTGACAAAAAGGTCATCACCACTCGGTGGCTTTATAAGAATAAAAAGGATGATAACGGCGTTATTGTCAGAAACAAGGCCAGGTTGGTGGTTCAAGGCCACAAACAAATTCAAGGAGTGGATTATGATGAAGTGTACGCACTGGTGGCCCGCTTAGAGGCAATCAGAGTCTTCTTAGCCTATGCTTCATATATGAACTTCACGGTCTACCAGTTGGATGTCAAAACAGCCTTTCTATATGCCGAGATGGATGAGGAGGTTTATGTCACTCAACCTCCTGGCTTCATTGATGAGGAACACCCGTATCATGTGTTCAAGCTAGACAAGGCCTTGTATGGCTTGCATTAGGCCCCTCGGTCTTGGTACAAGACTCTGACTGATCATCTTCTAGCACACGGGTACACAAGAGGCATAGTGGATCAGACACTTTTCAGGAAGGAGGTTGGGAATGACATAATCATGGTGCAAGTATATGTTGATGACATCATCTTCGGTTCTACCAATGAAGACTTGTGCAAAGATTTTGAGAAGGTAATGCGCACAAAGTTTGAGATGAGTCAGATGGGTGAGATGGAGTTTTTCCTCGCATTGCAAGTAAAGCAGAGTGACAGTGGGATACTTATCCATCAGGCCAAATATGTCACAGAAATTTTGGAAAAGTACAAGATGATGGATGCAAAGCCTGTCTCCACACCAATGGCGGCCAGACCAGCACTTACCAGGGATCCAGACGGTCAACCGGTGAGCGAGCACATGTACCGGTCCATGATTGGGTCTCTAATGTACTTAACCGCCAGTCGTCCGGATATCATGATCGCTGTCTGCCAATGCGCACGCTATCAGGTGTAGAAGCATATTCTTATGCTAGCGTGTGTCTCGTGTATTGTATCTAATCTAGAGCATCTGTGTGAGTAATATGGTCGCTGGCCGTACCATATGCAACCCCGGACCAGATGATCCGGGTGGACCAGATGGTCCGCAGGTGGTACGCTGGCCTGTTACTAAGTGACTATAAATAGCTTGTTAGAGAGAGTGTTTAGTAGTTCTTTCAGTTCTCTATCTCTTAACTGTGTGTAGCAGAAGGTGTAATCTCTCTCTAGCTTGTAACCTCTAAGTGATTCAATAAAGCAAAGCTTTATTTACCTTCTCGTTGCTATTTGATTACCAAAGCATGCTGTAGTAAGATCGTATCGTGGTTCTACAAGTGGTATCAGAGCATTCCAGGTTGCTCTACTGCTGTGATTTGGTAAGTTTTCTAATTCTAGAGAGAGAAAGTTTGGGTTTTCATCATTTTTCATCAAAATCTTCCAATTTCGAGTGTTTCTGTGATGAAAAATGATTTCTGAGTGTTTCTGGAGTGTTTTCGCACATATTTGAACCAAATTTCCGATCGAAAACGTCGAATTCGCGAAAATCAGTCGAATTTAGTTCAAACTGTGTCTGGTCCGCTCGAAGATCAATTGGTCCGCAACTGGTCCGCCCCGTCAATCTTCATCAATCTGATCCGCGACAGTTACAGCGTACCAGTGTGATCCACTGAAATATCTGGTCCGCCGTACCAGTTTTGGTCCGCCGTACCAAAATCTGAATCGCCGAAGATATTTGGTCCGCTGAAACATATTTGGTCCGTTGAAGGTATTTTGATCCGGTGAACAATTTTTTGATCCGCTAGTTTGATCTGGTACGAAGGTTGGTCCGCTGGAATTGTTGGTCCGCTGGCAAAAAACGTATCTTCACTAAACCTGACGTAACTTGCAAACCGTTTGGAGTTACGGAACCTAATACCAGCCAAAACGTTCGTCTTTCCGAGATCTAGACGTGTACTGACCTAAAAGGTCTGTACCCCCCAGTTTGACCCCCAAAATCTGCTTGGAAGACGCCCGTTTTTCAGTTTTAAGTTTTCGCGTTCGGTATTGAAATTTCAAAATGAGCGATTTTCACGCTTTTTCAGCTGTTCAATCATCAATGCAAGCCATATTGAACTATGATAACGAGATAGGAACAACTCAGAAAGTTCCTAAGTTACTTAGATTGGAGGATTATGAGAATTGGAAGCAAAGATTTGAATCATTTGTTAATGCTCTTGACATTGATCTGTGGATTTCTATTGAACAAGATTATACATATCCTAAGAAAAATGGAGAACCAATTCCACGAAGTGATCTTGATGAAGATCAAAGGAAAGTTTATCCCAGAGAAAAGAAAACTTATGCAAATCTCACAATGGCATTACCAAGAGAACTCTTGCATCAATTCAAAAATTGCACAACATCAAAAACCTTATGGGATGCATTGAAGGATAGATGTGCAGGAAACGAGCAATATAAGAAGAGTCGAAAGAAAGTTTTGTTAAAGGAGTTTGATAACTTCCAGCATTGTGAAAAAGAGAGTATTGCAGATTTAATTTCTAGACTTTCTCATCTGATTAATGAACTTGATGTTGTAGGAGTCCAGAAAGAAAAAGATGACTTGAAGGAAAAATTTCTGGAAGCTTTACCGGAAACATGGGAGAATTTTGTTATGATGCTTGCTAATGATCCAAATTATTCAAGTTGGACTTTCAATCAATTATTAAGCAAGTTACAAGCTCAAGAAATGGAATTACTTGTAAAGAAGTCAGCAATTCCATCAGTTCAGAATCCTGCAGTTTATTTTGGAGAGAATTCTGCTACTGTCCATGCTAAAGCTAAATCAAATTCTATTTCAAGCAGTAATCCACCAGTAACAACATTTCTTGCTGGAAAGTCAGATAATGCTGGTTATTCTTCAGGCTGCAGTTTTACTATTCCTGATAAATCATCAAGCAAGTCAACTTCTAATCAGGCAACCGAAGATCTAGCTACTTTGCTATCTGCTTTTATATCTTCTTCGTCTGGAGCTATATTTAATCAAATTGGCCAGTCTTTTTTGTATGGCGAGGATTTAAATCATCTGGATGACGATCAATTGAATAAACTCGATTTGGAATGGCAATTTGCTATGGTCGTGGAAAGAGGAAAGCGATTTATGAAGAAACATGGTAAGACATCTATTTTTCAAGGACAAACGCTTGGCTTGGATAGAAAAGCGATTAAATGTTTTAAATGTGCCAAACATGGACATTTTGCTCGCGATTGTCCTACGAAGTCATCTGACAAGGATATTTCCAATAAGAATGGTCCAGATAAAGATGTTAAAGCTATGATATCTCAAACTGATGAAGATTATGATTGGTCTAAAGATTTTCCAGATGAATCTGCATTTGTAGTTCATTCTCAAGACAGTTATGCATTGATGGCAAATATTGAGGTTGAATCGAGTGGGTATACATCTGAGACCAGTAAATCTAACTCTAGTCCTCCTGATTCTGAAATGAGTGGTTACGAATCCGTGTGTGAATTTTGTTCACAAAAGGATAGTCGAATTCAAGGTTTGATAAAGGAAATAGAATGTCAATCGGTTGAAATCAAAAGAAAGGATGAAGAATTGGAGAGTTTTATCAAGAAATGTCAGGAATTTTATGAAGTTTGCAAAACAAATGCAGAGTTACTCAAAGAAAAGAGTGTGTTAGTGATAGAATTAGCAAATGTTCAGAAACAATTGTCAGAAAGCTGTATTCAGAATGATCAACAAAAGTTACAACTTCAACACGAGAATGATGAGTTCATGTCAAGAATTGTCATGCTTACTTCTATCAATGACAAGCTGGTCAAGGAGGTTGCAGAATATAAGTCTCAAGCTAAAGATGTTAGTGAAGATTTTGAACAGTTATTTCAAAAATCTGTCAAAAAGGTTGAAGTACTTCAGACATCGAATGATGAACTTCAGAAGGCATTGGATGAAGTTACTGCTGATAGAACTCAATATCAGATTGTTCAGTCTGAGTTGCAGGACACAATTACTTCTTTGAAGAAAGACAAAACTTTATTAACAAGGAATATTGAGATCTATAAGGAAAGAGTGGATAAAATTACCAAAGAAGTGCATGTTGCTCATGATGGGATGAGACGAGAAAAATCATTAGTCAACAACACATCTGAGAAATTGATTCAATCAGAAAAGGTTCTTGCTGAAGCTCAAAAGACCATAGCTGATTTGAATGTTGAAATTCTGGATCTCAATCGTCAATTGCATAACTTGAAGAATTCTCATTCTTTCACAAGCTATTTGTGCAAAGATGAGAATTTCAAGAAAGTTTTTGGTAGTGAAGAATATAATCAAATTCCGCATCCAGTGATTTAAACAGAGTCTGTTGTTGATTTGAGCACTCCAGTTGTAAAACAAGATTATTCTGAATTTGTATCTGAGAAACTGGAGGCGAAGAATTCAAAAATTTGCAACAAAAAGGTAACCTCTGCAACATCTGATACACCTATGTTTGTTAAATTTGTTTCAAGTGAAGGTGGTGTTTTTGGCAAAGAAATGTCTGATTGCGAAAAAGTTGAGAAGAATGAAGCAGAAGTGGATGCTAAGTTGGTTGAAGAAAAAAATTTGAAAGGCATTAAAGCTAAATTTACACAGTCTGTTAAATCTGGTTCTTCAGGGTCTACAATAGATGTATCTACACTGCCTGGTTATAAACAATCTGGGTTGGGTAGTAAAGGCAAGAAGGTTCCAAAGCAGCAGAACATGCCAAAGAAGGTTAAGAAGGAAAAGAAGGATACAAACTTGGATCAAATATATCATCTAGCTCAAGTATTCATTTCAACATTGGAGAAAGGATTTGGAGGGAAGCAAAAGAAGAAAGTTTCATCTACAAGTTCACTGAACGATTCTTCTTCATCTGGTTCTAATGCTACACCTCAGAATCCAACATCGAAATGGGTACATTCTAACCGATTTCAGGTTTTTGATGATACTTCTGATGAGTCTGAATTTTCTAATCAATGTCATCCAGTTCAGGACAAGCCACAATTTAAACGATCATATCGTTTGTGCTATCACTGTCGCCAAAAGGGACATCTAGCACAAGATTGTCCTGCCACTGTTAAAAGGAATTTTTCTGGAAAAACTGCCCCGATAATTGATGAATCCGGCAGAATTTTTACTGACTCACCAACATCACATTTTAAATAAAAAAGTAATTTTGTTTCTTTCATTTATTAAAAAAAAAAATCTAAAAGCAAGGGGAAGATATAAAATAATGACAGTCATTTCCTCTAAAGTGTGTGCTTTTAATTTTTTTTTCTGGTTTTGGTTGACCAGGCTGGGAAGTGATATAAATTTCCAGGTGTTTGCTGACTGACACGTGTAAGGTGGAAGTGAAAAGCAATGATTCATGGTCGATATGCTTGGTAGGCTCTGCTGACAATCAATCAAAAGGTATGTTTTATCACAACACTTGAAGATAACGTATGATGCTAGAAAGGGAACACACACTTAGGTTAGTACAATTTCTATTTGATTGTGCATCAGGAATCCTGAGACACACGCCCGGTTCTGAGTTTTGACGTCATGCTCAAAAACTCCCATTCCCTCTGCTTTGCGTAAGCAATGACCTGGGAATGTTGTACGTGAGTCAGGACTCCTCTGTTCTGCGAAAGTGGAGACCTGGAACCACCTTGATCCACGTACGTTTTAGATCACATTGTATATATATGTTAAACCAAAAAGATGCCAATGTGCACAATCAAAAGAGACCCTCTAGTGTCCAAAACCCTGAGCCTTTGTCACTACTGAGAACATTGTTAAAAATGTTTCAAAAATTCAGCTGACTTTGTATATTATCCAACAAAACCTCTGTGATCTATTCTTTCTTTTCTCAACCAAGGCTGGAGCATGATGTTGGGCTTAAGGAAAGGTGTCATGAAAAATATTGTACGGAAACCAGGTGTGCTTGATAGAATGTACAAATTATACCTAGGACTTATGTGTGTGACCTGGATAGATTGTCATAATTAATAAACCTTAAAAATATAAATTATGTGATGAAGCTGCTTGAGTAAGCGAAAGCGGCATGAGTTTAAAGATGGACCAAAAATACCGGCAATCGCCTGAACAGGCGAAGTAACTGAAGCTGAAAAGGGTTCCTCAGTCACAGACTATCTGGTATGATCCCTTACAACGCCTTTTCATTCAGAACTTAGTGTTGATTTTTTTTAAGTTTATTGTAATTTATTCTACTTTATTTTATTTTGATTTATTTCAGGTGTTTCGGTTTAGTTTATGTTCATTTATTTTTATTTTTTTGTGTTAGTAAAAGTTGCCAGATCGTAAAACTCTCGGGCTTGATCTCAGGGGAAGTTGTCTGATTAAACGGGTTTGAGATTGTTTTTTTTTAATTTTTATACCATTTTTAAGAAAAGATAAAGTTAGTGGAAGGTTTGGGTGGCTTGTGATCATTTAAAAAATTTAGGGGGTGGAATGGAAATTTTTTTTAAACAAAAGAAAGAAAAAAGGGAGACCGGCTCCTTCACTTCCGTCTCCCTCTCTCCCTCGCTAAACCCTAGCCCCGCCATCCACCACCGCCGATCACCTCCACCACTCACTGCCGTCACCATCGCTCTCCACCACTCCCGTCGCCACCCCACAGCGACCTCACTGCCACCTTCCGTGTCGGAAAATTTTCACCGTACCACCTCCGCCGGCCACATCGCCGCCGCTGCTACCCCTCTTCAATCCACCGACCTCCGCCACCATCTCCACCATCAGATGACACCCCGCCAGTTGGAATCACTCCAAGAACACATCTCCACCTTCGATTTCACTCTATGGCACCTCGATTGAAGCGCGTTGCCCGAACCCCCAAGGACCGAATGGAGTATGTGTTTAATTTTTGCGCAATTGGGTCGGGAATGGAAGGGATAATGGTTTGGGAATGTTTTTTTGTCACACCCCCAAATAACCACCAACGGAGTTTATACCGTTAAGGGGTGCGGCTAGACCAGGATCCACAACCATTAGTTACAAATACTGAATGAATCAGAGATAGTTCAAAAACCAGTTATAAAGTAAAGTCTCAAATACAAACGCAGCGGAATAAGTATTGTCTTAGCACTAACCACGTGCTTTACAAATTCTTTGTTTTAAAATTCCCAATTAAGTTTAACAGAAATAAAGTTGTCTTCACGTGCCATGCCAACCTGCTCCGGAGTACTCCTCAGCGATCTGCAAAAGTTTAAACCACGCAAGTGTCAACCTAACGGTTGGTGAGTTCACAGTGGGCTTGTCATGCATTGGCCCGGTCTCATAATCATAATTTGTATCAAGGTATACTTACATAGTATTTGTTTGTGGAAGGCAATGCTAAATGTTATGTCTTAGTTTATAAAGGAATTGTCCGTGACCTACGTCATCGGGTATGAACTAGTTTTGTAAAGTTAAAGTGCTCAACCGATATCGCGGGTAGCTAATCCGTTGTTCCATGCACTAAGGAAGTTTGTACCAAAGCTGACCATAAATTATTGTAGTGGCCGTGCCATCAGTTCTGCGGACCTACGTCATCGCGGTTTTGCCTCCCCCGTGTCCTCTCGGGATCACGGTCAGATAGGCTGATATTGTACCTCCGTGCACTCCCCGTGCCACGGGGCGGAGTTTGTCAAACTCCAGTAGATCTACCCAACATCCCCTCGCTTTACAATTAATGGTACAATTTAGTTGAGGACTTTTAAGTTTTCAAGGCATCCTTAGAAATCATGTGATATCATGTGGTTTAGACTTTAACCTACACTAGCCATATTAAAACGGTTTACTGGATTCTCATGAATCTCAAAAGTGTTTTTCAGTTTCGTTTTGGAAATCGTTGTTTTGGTAATTCGCAAGTGCTTCCCATAAAGCACTTCAAGTTCATCAAGTGGGTGCCGAGCACTCCAAGTTTTCAAGTTTATCAGGGAGGTGCCTAGCACTCTCGAGTTGTCAGCATTGTTTTACTTTTAGTTATTTGGTGTGACCCAATCGGGATCACGGTAATCGGGTTAGTGACACTCACCTTTGGTTTCACTGCTACACTTGCTTAATAATCCAAGTATTGCTTATCGAAGACCTATGAACACGTTTAGGTCTTAAGTATTAGTCTTGTGTCTAATCTTTACTTAACGTCACTATGGCCCATAACATAGCACGTTGGAACTATGACTCGACATATAGACACACGACACCGATGGTTGATCATAAACAAGGGTTCACATATACATCAGAAGTCAAAGCAAGTATCATCATGGCATAATCATGTAAGTCATGGCATAACATTCAAGCAAATTGCACAAGTTTGGATTCTGGTCTCAGTTTCGCTAGCAGTTTCGCTAGTCAGTTTCGCTGTGTGCACGGCAGCACTTTCGCTAGGCAATACCCGATGACACAGTTTCGCTAGGCTAGTTTCGCTCGAAACTGTTGGCACAGTTTCGCTAGCCTAGTTTCGCCCGAAACTGGTTTGAACTTTCGTTCAGGGAATTTTGCTCGGTAGATTCGCTCGAGCTGGTCTGGTTGGTTTACCCGGCGACACTGCAGTTTCGCTGCATAGTGTCGCTGGATGAAGATACACATAGTTTCGCTGGACAGTTTCGCCCAGAGAACAAGACAGTTTCGCTGGACGCGAAAAACATACGGATCAGCCTAAAAATCAACCTAACGGCTTCCATTTTACATGCAATTCATTGTTTAGCATACATAGGCATTTACCAACATAAATCAGTAAGCTTTAACACCTTAAACATGCATTTTTATCATCAAATCACCAAAATACATTTAAAACCCTAAAATGACCTAAATAGCATAAATCTCTATCATGATTGGATTTCAAACGTAAAGTTACAAACTTTATGATAGATCTAGCCTCCCTAAGTCACATACTAGCAGATCAAGTGATATCATGAAGGTTTGGTCATGCTTTTTAAGTAAAACACATAGAAAACATAAAAATGGTGGTTTTGGGACTCACGGTTTGATCTCCAAGCTTGATGGATGCTGGTTCGGGGCTGAGATCTCGATGGCTCGGTGTGAATCTCGGCTGACCAGATTTCCAGGAGAAAGATGGAGTGTGTGTGTTTTTGTGTAAATGAGGCAAATAGGAGAACTAGGGTTTATTAAGATTATTTATATCAGGGGCTAGTTTCGCTGGCAGTTTCGCTGGCCAGGCGAAACTAGCTCTGATCACGTGTTATCGAATAGCTCAGCTGGCTACCGGGCGACACTATAGTTTCGCCCGTTAGTTTCGCTGGCTGCACAACTTAGACAATTTTCACAAAATCAAGGATTTACAATTTGTCATGCTATTCATAATATTAAATCATGCGTTTAAATCACATTGCACATAATGACAACAATAAATGAACACATAGCACATATGGACGGGTTCGGTGATCAACCAAAGGACGTGGACGTATTCGGCCTAGTTAAGCATTAGTTACTAAGTTAACACTTATAACGTAACTAACGGAGTTTGTCTAACGGAAGTTAACCTTGGAATTCTCGGGTGTCACATTTTTGCTTGAAATATGTTCGAAATATACATATGTGAACTGTTGGTTGAGTTGCAGGTTGGAAAAACGAAGAAGATGAGACTTTCCGATCAAGCCAGGGGCTTCTCGATCGCCCCTGGTACTTTTCGATCACTGGTCACCGATGACCAGAGACTTTTCGATCAAAAGCTTAGGCTTTTCGATCAGAGGACACACTTTTCGACCAGTGATCGCGATTATTTAGACTTTTCGATCGAAGGCTTATGCTTCTCGATCAAAGCTAAGGCTTTCCGATCAGCCTAAGGCTTTTCGATCAAGCCACCAGGCTTCTCGATCAGTCTTAGGGCTTCTCGATCAGTCTTAGGACTTCTCGATCAGCCTAAGGCTTTTCGATCAAGCCATCAGGCTTCTCGATCAGTCTTAGGGATTTTCGATCAGGCTCCTCAGGTGCTTGATACTTTCTGATCGGACGGATGCTTTCCGATCGAAAACCCTGCTTTTCGATCGGAAAGGTACCAAATGACGTTTTCAATGGTTTTTTGGTTAATTTTAAGCCGTTATGCTGTCCGTTTTTCGAGAAATCCCTAAAACTAATGAACTCTTGTGTGTTTTAGATGTTTGTCTGTGTTTGTGAGTGCAGGGACTTGGAGTTTATCAAAGACCACAACACGGTGGCATACTTGCTAGATCCACCTGCCGAGTATCGGGAGAAATACCAGTCGATGATAGCAGGATTGAAGAAGTGCTGTCTACACTATGCACTTACAGCAAACCCGGTTATATGCAAACGTATGCAACAAGAATTCTGGAAGACAGCATATGTTTCTGATGATGGAAAGCAGATATTGGCAAAGATACAAGTAACAGAAATCGTGTTGACTGAAGAAAGTTTCAGACAAGCTCTCAGACTGAAAGATGTTGCTGCTGATCCTATCACTCTGGATAAAGAAATGGTGTCCCAGTGCCTGAAGGAAATGGGTTATCTCACAATTTCTCCTCCCACAATGAAGGCTCTTCTTCCACCATACTGGAGGATGTTGGCTCATTATCTACAGAAATGTGTTATTGCAAAGAAGAGCTCAACTGATCAACTGAACCAGGTGCACACCCATGCTATGGTGTCACTGGTTAGAGGAGTTCGGTTCAACTGGTCCAGGTTGATCTTTGATGATGTGAAAGCTGTGGTGACCAGAGACAAGAAGTTTGCAGCAGTACCAAGGTTTATTCAGCTAGTTCTGGATTCTAGATATTCAGCTCTTAGGAAGACAAACGACACTCATGATACAAAGCCTATGGGCATTGAAGTCTTCCTTATGATCAACCCAAAGAAGAAACTGTCTGATCAGATGCCTTTTAGTGACAAAATTGGTGAATTTGCTGAGATATCAAGAGAAGAGGTTCCTGTGCACAGAAATGCAGTTGTTGATGAAGAACATAATGTGCCAGCCTCTAAGAAGCCTGTTACTGAACTCACAGATAGTTCAAACTCGGAAGATTTTGACTTAGAAGATGTGCAGATTGGTGCACTGAATTTTGAAGGTGAAGATAGTATCAATTATGACACGTATCTTGATGACATTAATCTTGAGGAAGTTGAGACAGAAACAGCTGAGACGCCACTGACTAGAAAACGGAAAGCCCAGAAGATCCTCCCCTCGGTGCTTCTTTTACTGAAGAAATGACTGAGACTGAGTCGATTGCTTCACAACACCATGGAGAAGGCCCCAGTGACCCTAGGAGAAGAAGATTGGATTCACATGTGCCACCAGTCACAAGTTCCAGTGCTAGTCAATCATCTTCTCAACCCACAACCCAAGAAAAGGGGAAAGCGGTGGAAACCCCTGAATACAGACTAGAAAAGGAACTTAGAGAAGAAATAAAAGGTCTGAAAACCCAGAATGCAGTCCAAAGTGAGGTAATTGAAGACTTGATTGATATTCAGAAGATCCACAACACTGAGTTAGAGAATCAGAAGAAGATAAACCGAGAGTTTACAAGACAATTCAGAGATCTTCATAAGCTGATCAGGCAGCTTAATTCGGATAGATCAAGCAGGTCCAACCCTAGTCAAGGTGATAAGGGAGATCTAGGTAACACAGAAGGAAGTTCAGGTGCAGGTGATTCCTCACAATCGCCAGCATTTGACTTTGAAGCTGATATCCCTGAGGAAACTCAGACTGTATTACCCGAAGCCTCCACTGAAGATAAAGACACTCGGGATAGAGATTATATGACAGTACCTGCTTCTGAGTTTGACGGAGGTTGGGAGGCTCAGACATTTGCCTATCCTCCTGAAAGGTATCTAATCCAGTTGGGAGAGCATTATCATGATAAGCAAGGGATTAATGCAGATATTAAAGCCTGGATGTTTGATGAAGAGAAGAATATGTTCGTAGTAAGAAGAAAGGGTCAGTATCCATTGGAATACTACAAGAGTTGGACCCAGTTTTACTCCTGGACGAATGTAGATCTCACAATGCTGTACCAGGCACCGTTTTCAAATCCATCAAACAATGAGCAAGCCAAGTACTTCTACAAGAAACTGGAAAATGTTGTGCGAAGCAAGTTCAAGAGGTTTGAAGATTTTCCTCACAAGAAATCGAATGTGAAGAAGTACAGGGGTGTCTTCAAATGGGACGGAAAGAAGAGTATCCCAGGAAAGGAGAGTGTACAAGCCAAGAAGTTCACAAATGTTCTGTATCCACCTACAGACAAGACAAAAACAATACCTCTGCCGATGAGACATCCTGAAGATTGCTTGCATGATTTTCAAACATGGGCTTATAGTGATTATTCTGGTGAAGCCAAAATTCTCTGTACATCAAAGACAATCAATGTCATGGAAGTGCATGATTTGATGAGGTTTCACAAGAAGGACATAATGGTACTACCAAAGCATCAGATTGAGTGTAATCAAGACACTAAAGAGTATGCAAAGTGTTATACTCGAGCTGTAGCTGAGATTGTGGCCAAGGAGCTGTGGTATGATCCAGCAACAGTGAATCTGTCAAAGAAGTTCAGGATGTGAAGTCTGACTAATGCTAAAGCCTAGGGGAAGATTGTAGAGTCCGGGCTTTTGAGGCTTTTGCATTAGTTAATTAGTTGATAGTTTGGTCTAGTGTTTTGTTAGTGGGCTTGTTAAAATGTGGGCTTGTGATTGTATAGGGTCCGATCGGTTTTGGGAGAGGCTTAGGGTTCGAATTTTGTAAAGAGATTGACTTGTTTACCAAGTCAATCTCTCCTATATATAGACCATCCCTTAATCGATTTAAGGTTGCTAGTGTTTTGCGAATTGGGGTTGCATAGCCGAGACCATTAAAGGTTCGGTTCTAGGTGTTTAGCAATCAACATTCAAGGTTTCTCAAGTTTACTCATCGGTTTTGTGTTTTCATTATATTTGATCTTAGCTTATATTGTTTATACTTGAATCACCTAGCTAAAACCGGATTCCGCATGGTTTTACTAGTCTTTGATATCGCAAAGAACCCAAACACGATATCACGATCTCTAGTGAGTGTGCGGAATCCAAACACTAGAGTGACTCAAGTATAAACGAAATAAACAAGAACAAACGATTAGGAAAATAATAAAACACACAAACCGATTAAGAATGCTAGATCGAAACTTGATTGCAACACACTTGAAAGATTCGAAATTCTCTATGGGAGAATTTCGATTACACTTCTTTAAAACATCAAGAACACCCCAAAATCAGCAACCCTAATCTAGTTGTTACATATTCCTTTTATAGGGGAGGCAAGCTTGGTTAACAAGCCATCTCAAAACCCTAATTAACCTAAAATTCCCGTATTTGACTTTAATGGACCCTAAACACTATCTAAACTCTTTCTAAATGAGCCCAAATATGTCTAAATAGGCCCAATGACCCAATATACCCATAACCCATCTAATTTTCACCTATTCTAACACATAGGCCTTCACAATAATCCACCAAGTGATGATTTAATACACAAGCCACAAATTATTCCCTTACAATCTTCACCTTGGCTTGTGATATTGAATGTCTTCTGCTTTCAATCTTCAGAACTTGCAGTCTTCTCCTTGGCTTGAGCATGGGTTGATGAAGATTCTTCTCTTTAGAAATCTTCATTGGGCAACAACAAATGACTTTAGGGAGTGTTCTCTCAATCATCATTTTCTTGGACTACAAATGACGAACATGTAATGAGAGGAGGATTCTCAAATACTTGCTCCTTCTTGAAAACTGTTGAGTCCTTGCTGAATCATCAGTAACTGTCTTGACTTGCCATTAACTTCAGAGGTTAAATTTTGAAAAACTCTATCTTGGCATTCTTGATTGTAGATCTTTGAATTGACGGCATTTAGCTTCCCCTAAACTCGTGAACAGTATCTTTTGAGTCTTTGGAAGCTTTTATTGAACAACCAACAAACTTCCCCTGAGCATAGGGTAAGTCCTTTTCCGGCTGGTTCTTCAACTTGATTAGAAGCAGAGTTCTTGCTTTGGTCAACTGATTCCTTGACTTTCTTGTCCATGAGTTGTCTTTTTATGACTTAACCTGTCAAGCACAACATGGAACAGATACTAACCAGACAATGATGACTGGTTATCAAGTTAGCATTATTTAACCAGACAACTTCCCATGAACCTGAGGACTCTTTTCATTATCTCCCCCTGAGATTCTGAGGGAGGGTCATACTTTCTTGCATAAAACCCATAAAACTTATTTAAACTTCTCAAATCATCCTGGCCAATTCATAAACTTAAGATAACACAAAAGAAACAAAAAAAACATACCAAATTACTAAACGAGAAGGTTTTATTTTGGGATCAAATCGTCTTTGTCTGAACTGAGGAACCCTTTTCAGCATCTGTTACTCGAACACGTCCAGGCGATTGCCAGTATATTGGTCCTTCTTAAACCCATATTCCTCATTTTCCCGGCTGTTTGTCACTTATTTATCTTTTAGGTGCATTAATTATGAACATCCGACCGTCACACACAAATCCTAGGTAATTAATATGTGCAGTCTATCAAGCATGATCATTCCCTACCACATATTTTCACATTCCCATATCCAGAGTTTTGAATCTTTTCTCGAGACTTAGTTGAGAAGAGAAAGAACAGATCATAAAAGAGATAGGGATAATATACAAAGACTTGTATGATTTCAACTCAGAGGCGTTTATTGTTTTGGTCAAAAACTGCCTAAGCAATTAGTTGATCAAACTTTGTAAGTGAGGTAGCGTGTTTGATGTAAATAGAGATGAAAATGTAATTGTGAAGATTAACGCGAGGATGTAACGAGGGAAAATCCAGGAATCCTTGAGTATCCTCAAGGAGCCTAGCAAAAAACCTCGGGAGCCGGTTCAAAGTACCTGCCTCCTAAAACTTTTATATAATAAATGTTTTGAGTACAAATGAAATGAGCTCGTAATCTAAGTGTTGTAGAGAATTGAGATCGTAGAAGGAAGTAAGAAAAGGTGTCTTGTGTGCAAGCCTAGAGCTCAGTTTAAATACAGATTACATCGTAACAATATTCCTAAAAACTAGCAACTAACTCCACGTCCCTCACACGTCCGTTAGAAGTCCGCTCAGTCCACGTTTCCGTTAGTTGACCGGGTCTTTAGGACACGTGATCCATGCTCGAGCTAACCTGCGAATAATAAACAAAAAGGGAAAGCAATAGTTAGTCAAGAAATTTAATTCAGGATCCTTACAGTGAGGTGCTTGCGAGCTGATTTGAGCTGCTTGGTGTCTCCTGAATTCTAGTACCAACAATTGCCCTAAAATTTTTGGCGGTTGGCGCATGCAAGCCAGCTGTAAAAAATTTGAAATTGAACCTTATCGCTAACTATCTGTGATTTGATAGAAATTAGCCAGTCCCAACTTCCTAGGCGAAGTTCCCGTTTGATTTTTCCTTTATAATTCTCTCTCCGCTTTCATTATTCCTCAAAGCATTCACTCGGTGAAAACCCTAGAGCTTCTCCCATCTTCTCCAGGTTAGTATCCTCTTTCTCCCTTCTCGTTCTTTTTTCCGATCATGGGGAAAAGTTATTGCGATCATCAGCCACGGTCTCCGACCAAGTGGCCGACGAGTTTACTGACCAAGGACTCCTCCCGGCGACGGCGGAGGAGACCTGCAACTTTGACGACCGGAAGATTGCACTGTTGCAGCGTTCTGCGAGCTTTCCCGCCGGAGCTAAGTTCCGTCCCTTCGACCCATCTTTGAAAGCTGACCATATCTCCGACGATTGGGTCTGTTTCCTTCACTACCCTTTTCTGCTTGGAATGACATTTCCTTTCCCGGATTTGGTCACCGATTTCTTTTCGATCACCCACCTTGCCTACTCTCAAGTAATGCCCATGGTGTGGCGAATTCTTCTTTCTCTTCATCACCTGAACCAGACCCGTAACCTAAACATTGGGGTCGCCGAGATCTGTAAAGTGTACCGATTGGCCACACACGGCAACAGCAGGTTTGTCTTGAAGATTAGATCCGGAGAAGCCCAGATGATCCCTAGGGTTTCTCACAATGACCATGATTGGAAGCGTCAATTCTTCTTTGTCAAAAGGAGTAGCCTTGTCGGTTGTGAGAACCTTCCTACCCAGTGGGTTGTCAAGGGTAGGAAGAGTTTTAGTTACATTCCGATTTCAAATACTCTTCAATTTTGTTTAACTGATATGCTTGTTTTTGTTTTACAGCGCCTAAGTTTGAAGCTCTAATCAAGCCGACCCGTGAATCCTCCAAGAAGCTCAAAGATCTCTTCAGCATTCCAGTGGCAGAAAGAAGCTGTCAACTCGAAGACGTTTCAAGTGCTAGAAGCATCACCCAGCAATCTCTCAGCCCCTTAAGAACCATGTCAACAGGTATTTGTATGAGTCTGCTCTCCTTTTGTTTCGAGTTATTCTCTATGATTTTCGGAAACTGATCCCTTTCTGTATATGATGAAGCTCCAGGTTCAGCTTCCAACTTCTCCTTCAAGGACCTCAAGCTGCTCATCGCAAAGAAAGAAAAACCCGAAGAGACCAGCAGTAAGGCTCCCACTGACCCTTCAGCCGCCAAGTTTTGAGCTCCCAGCACTCGATCCAAGACCTCTTCTGCGAAGAAGCGTAAGGCTCCAGACTCCACCATCAATGTGGACAGCTTCGATGATCTCCCTCCCGTTGTAGCTGCTAACAAGCTGCTATCGCTGTAAGCTGTGGTGAACATTGTAAGTAATAGCACAATAATAGAGAAGTTTGTTAACACTATAATTGTAATACTTCCCTTGTTGATTCTGATGTGTTATGCTTTGGTGCAGGGTATCGACAAGCTGAGCCACGAGGTGATTGATCTCGAAGGCAAACTGGAGGCTATGGAGCAGAAGCTTGAAGCAGTTGAGCAGAAACTTGAAGCCTCTGAGCTTAAACTTGACCAGGCCATGCTCCGTCTTGAGAAGGTGAGTAAGGCAGCAGCCAGCAACACACACCATTACGAGAAGCAGCTCAAAGAAAGAGATGCTGCAGCTGCTAAAGCTCTAAACCTGGCTGAACAGAATGCTCAATCCTCAGCCGCCATCAGCGTGTTGGAGTGTATGATTGAGATGGCGACTGCTGCTCAGGCTGAAGGCTTCACTCTAGAGAGCTGGCCGGTTAAGGATTGGGAGGTGAGCCTCAAGAAGCTGTTGGCTGAAAGGGGGAATGCTTCTGAAAAAGCTGAGAAGGAGGTCGAGCCGGAGGTCGAGAAGGAAGCTGAGAAGGAGAAGGGCAAGGGCAAGGAGGTGGAGCAGGCGGAGGCTGCTGGTGATAAGTTGGGCGATGAAGGCATTCTTGACTAGGTCGGAGCCCACTTTTTTAATTTGTTTGTTTGGTGGTTAGTTTTTTGTGAAACAATGGTTGTGGTGAAACAGATACAATGGTTACTTTACTTTTGGGGGCTCGGATGTAGGGACCTTGAGTTTCAAGACGAAGTCCAAGCTCCTTAGACAATGTAGTTGGCCTCAGGTGGAGGGATCTTGAGTTTCAAGACGAAGCCTGGGGTCAACCTTTCTAATTTCCTGCATAAATATAACTTAGTAGTATTTTGATCATCATGGTGTGTATGTTTTTAGTTATTTTGAAAAAAATGTTTGAATGATGATCCAACAGGATGCTTAGTTTAAAAATTCTAAAGCCCATAAAACTTTGTCAATGTTAACAAACCATGATGTTAGCCAATACTTGGTTAGTAATAAGAACATGCAATATAGGCAGTACCAACATCACCTGTTCAAAAGTAATCCAACTGTCGAGATAACCAGGATCCATGAGGATCCTTAGGAATCCTTAAGATGAAATTCCGATGAATCTGAGAATAAGTCTTGAGCATTTAGGAACAAGTCAAACAGGGGTCAAGCCCAACCTTGTCTTCTGAGGTACGAAGTGCTTTATAAGTCTTGGGTCTAAGCCAACTGGGGTCAAGCCCAAAAACTTGAGAGACACGAAAGTGCCTAAACCTTAGTTAATGTGAGAACATTAAAAACCTGTGCTATTCTGAGGACAAGCTCAAAAATACTTGGGACTAAGCCAACTGGGGTCAAGCCCAAAAACTTGAGAGACACGAATGTGCCTAAACCTTGGTTGACATGAAAATGTCAAAAACCTTAGAATCTTTTCGAGATGACACGTCTGCCACCCATTTTGAAGTGCACTCTATGGCCAACAGTGATGAAATTATCAGCCACCCTCAGATGGACTGGTCGCACCACCTTGAACCATAGGCCACCACCGTGCGCTCTTGGCGAGGGTCTTGCGCTCCTGGCGATTCCCATTAGTGACCGAGAAGGTGAAAACCTCCTAAACCTTTTGACAACATTCAGAATGCTTTAGACTTAGAAGAGGTGATCAGCCTCTAGCTTATGGTAGGACGCTCGGAGCACCTACAAAACACTTCAAGGCTTGGTGAGGGGTAGGTGTCAGCTTGGCTAACACCCCTCCGATGCCTAAGTCAGTAATCATTCCACAAAGATAATAATATGAAATTGAAACAAGGGTCAAAAATCATACCTGAGGTTTTCGAAGTCTAAACAAGAATTCTTTTGATATGCTCAGAGGATCTAGAGAGCGCTTACATAAAATATAACTTCAAATGAATTGCATTCCAAGCTCTTGGGAGCAGCTCACCTTCCATAGTAGCTAGCCTGTATGCTCCCTTTCCAGCTTCTGAGTCTATTAGGTAAGGACCTTCCCATTTAGGTGCAAGTTTCCCATGTGCTGGATTGGTTGTATTTTGAAAAGCTTTCCTGAGTACCAGATCCCCTACTTGAAATCTTCTGATCCTGAGATTCATGTTGTAGGACTTTGCTATCCTTTGCTGGTATGCCGTCATCCTGAATTTCGCGAGGTCTCTGATTTCATCAATCGTTTCAAGATCTTCAAGGAGCTCTTGCTTATTTGCTTCAAAATCTTGGCAGCTTGTTCTGGAAGTTGGCATCACCATTTCAGTGGGTATTACAGCTTCTGAGCCAAACACCAGGGAGAATGGTGTTCGACCAGTGGCATTCTTGGAGGTCGTTCTATCAGCCCACAATACGAAAGGTAGCTCTTCAGCCCATTTCCCTTTTTTGTCACCTAGTTTCTTCTTAAGATTATTGATGATAATCTTATTGCTCGATTCCACTTGACCATTAGCTTGTGGATGTACGGGAGTTAAAGTTACCATCTTGATGCCCCATGCCTCACAAAAACTAGTCGTTCTCTTTCCAATAAACTGAGACACGTTGTCACACACTATTTCTGATGGAATTCCAAATCTTGTCAGAATATTCCTTTTAATAAAGGAAATCACTTCCTTTTCTCTAACTTGGACAAAGGCTTCGGCTTCAATCCACTTAGAAAAGTAGTCTGTCATAGCTAGCATGAAGACTTTTCCTCCAGGTGCTACAGGCAGCTTACTAACTATATCCATCCCCCATTTCATAAACGGCCATGGAGATGATATTGAATGGAGCGGCTCAGCAGGCTGATGGAGGATATTGCCGTGCCGCTGACATGCATCACACTTCTGAACAAAGGCCATAGCATCCTTCTTCATAGTAGGCCAGTAGTATTTGTTCTCAATACTTTGGAAAATAGTGATCTGCCCCCAGTGTGATTGCCACAATCACCTTCATGAATATCTTGGAGCACCGCAAGTGCTTCAGGCTGCTCGAGGCATCTCAAGTATGGTCATGCAAGAGATTTCTTGTATAAGATACCATTTATTATTGAATATGGGATTACCTTTGTTCGGAAGAGTCTGGAGTTCTCGTTTTTGGGGATTTCTCCTTCTTGGATAAATCTCTTGATGGGAAAAGTCCAGGATTCCTGATTTTTATCTGCTGTGACGTCATTGACTTCTTGTTCTTCGATTGCTGGTCTCAGGATATGAGTTATGGGAATCTTGACACCTTCTGGGATCCTTAAAGATGATGCCAAATTTGCCAAAGCATCAGCTTCTGCGTTTTCTTCTCTAGGTACCTGTGATATGCTGCAATTTTCAAAAGATAATGCTAACTGTTTTACAAGGTCTAAATATTTGGTTAGCCTTTCGCCTTTCACTGCATAGGTTCCATTAAATTGGTTAATTAATAACAAAGAGTCAATAAAAACTTGAATGTGTTGGATACCCATATCTTTAGCGAGTTGTAATCCTGCAATTAAAGCTTCATATTCAGCTTCATTATTAGTAGCTTTGAATTCGCAATGGATAGATAGAGGGATAATGTCCCCCTGTGGCGATTTCAGTAGCACACCCAATCCTGTTCCTCTAACGTTAGATGCTCCATCTGTATATAGGATCCAGCTGCCTGAAGCTTCTTCGAGCTGCTTGACCTCTAGTTCAACTTCTGGCAGTATATCGCTGCTGAAATCAGCCACAAAGTCTGCCAGGGCTTGTGACTTGATTGCTGTTCTTGGCTCATATATGATGTCATAGGCACTTAATTTAACTGCCCATTTCGCCATTCTTCCTGACATTTCAGGTTTCCTTAAGACACACTTAATAGGATAGTTAGTTTTCACATGAATAACATGAGTTTCGAAGTAATGTCTTAATTTTTGGGAAGCCATGACAAGGGCTAAGATTAGTTTTTCTAAATAAGAATACCTGGTTTCGGCGTCTAATAATGTTTTGCTTACATAATATACCGGATGCTGTTGTCCCTCATGATCTTTCACAAGCACGGCACTTACTGAGCTGCTTGAAACTGCTAAATAGAGAGATAGTGGTTCGCCCTTGACTGGTTGCATTAGAAGTGGAGCAGATGATAAATATTCTTTCAAGGAGCTTAGAGCTGCTTCATGCTTTTCACCCCATTCGAACTTTTTGTTCTTCTTCAATATGTCATAGAATTCTTTGCTTTTTTCAGATGATCTTGATATGAACCTGTTGAGTGCTGCCACTCTACCAGTTAGTCTTTGAACTTCTTTGACATTTGCTGGAGACTTCAAGTTTATGATTGCTTGGATCTGCTCAGGGCTGGCCTCAATTCCTCTTTCAGTAACCATGAAGCCCAAGAACTTGCCGGCTCTTACTCCAAAATGGCACTTGGAAGGATTCAATTTCATGTTGAACTGGTCCAAGATATCAAAAGCAGCTTGAAGGTCTCTAGGATGATCCTTTGCTTCCTTCGATTTTACTACCATATCATCTATGTATACTTCCATGGTGTCCCCCAGTTTGTCTTTAAACATCATGTTGACTAGCCTCTGGTACGTGGCACCTGCATTTCGTAAACCAAAAGGCATTGCAATATAACAATAAATACCTGTGGGAGTCATGAAGGCTGTGTCTTCCTGATCTGATGGTTCCATTTGAATTTGCTGAAAGCCCGAAGAAGCGTCCATAAAAGTTAGCATCTCGTGTCCAGCAGTTGCGTCCACCATAGAATCGATATGTGGCAGGGGGAATGGGTCTTTTGGACAGGCCTTGTTTAGGTCTGTGTAGTCTACACATACCCTCCACTTACCGTTTTTCTTCTGGACTACCACCACATTAGCCAGCCATCGAGGATATTTAACTTCCCTAATCATTTTTGACTTGAGCAGCCTGTCAACTTCTTCTTGGATTATAATGTTTCTCTCAGGAGCGAACTTCCTTCTTTTCTGATGTATTGGCCTGAAAGAATAATCTATACCAAGTTTATGAGTAATAATATCTTTAGATATACCTGTCATGTCTTCATGTTTCCATGCAAATGTTGTGACTCGGGACTTCAGGAGGCTCACGAGCTGCTCCTCAGTATCCTCAGGAATATTGGTTCCTACCAGCACTTTGATTTCAGGATCTTCAGGATTAAGTTGAACTTCTTTGATTTCTAATTCCTTTGTCATCTGAATTCTTCGTGCTGGTTTCTTTAATTGCTATGCTGGCTTTGGCTTGATGGTGTTCTTCATAGCGGAAGTATAGCAGTCTTTGGCTTCTTGTTGATCGCTTAGTATTCTTACAACTCCCAAAGGTGTGGGAAGCTTCACACATTGATGATAAGTAGATGGAACTGCTTTCATGTCATGGATCCATGGCCTTCCCAAGATTACATTGCAACAAGGAAGGGAGTCAATAACGCAGAATTTCGGCATGGAGTTGACTCCTTCACTGTAAATAGGAAGTCTGATGTCTCCAACCGTATGCTTGGTTTCTCCGCTGAATCCTACTAACACCGAGGATCTTGGGATTATCTCTTCTTCTGGAATGCTCATCTTTTTAAGCACGTCCAATTGAATAATGTTGACCGAACTGCCATTGTCTATCAGGATCCTGCGAACATAATGGTTAGCAATACATAATGTAATTACCAGACTGTCGTGGTGAGGATCCTGGATATCTAGCTTATTAGTTTCGTCAAAAGAGATAACTTTGTCTTCAGCCAATATCGTGTTCTTCTTTGGCCGACTGCTTTGGTCCATCTTGGCCTCCTTTGCATGTCTTTTTGCTGATGAGAAGGAGGCTCCACATATGTCAGATCCTCCTGAGATGAAGTTGATTACTTTTGCATCTGCTGGCGGCGACTGTGCTCTCTTGGGCAGCTCGGCAGCTTCTTGAGTTTTACTTCTCTTCCTGCCAAACAATTCTTTAAGATGCCTTTTGCTGAGCAGGTAACTGATTTCTTTCCGGAGTGCTATGCAGTCATCTGTTAAGTGCCGGAAGTCTTCGTGGTAAGCACACCACTTAGACTTATCCTTCCACGATCCTTGTTTTTCTGATTTTCTTGGCCACCTGGCTTTATCTCCCAGATCCTGCAAGGCACATAACAAACCACCCATGTCAACTGAAAAGCAATAATCAGATACC
Source organism: Deinandra increscens subsp. villosa (assembly GCA_039602395.1). Taxonomy (NCBI): domain Eukaryota; kingdom Viridiplantae; phylum Streptophyta; class Magnoliopsida; order Asterales; family Asteraceae; genus Deinandra; species Deinandra increscens. The sequence continues at coordinate 67,130,638 of JBCNJP010000012.1, read as the reverse complement.
TTTGGGAAGTTTTCTTCGTCGTCCTCTTCTTCAACTTCGTTGACCCTAGGATTATCGTTTCGATAATAGGGTTTGTTTCGTTGTTGTTTTCCGGGAGAATCTGTCCTTCTGCCTGATGGTTCGTCACCTCTTTTTTGGATCTTCTTATCATCTTCTAGCCTGATGAACCTTAATGCCCTTGTTCTAACTTCATCAAGGTTCCTGCAAGGAGTCATAACCAAATCATCATAAAAGCGGGAATCTCCTCTAATCCCCATTTTGAAAGCTTCTACAGCAGCAGCCATATCTAGGTTGGGAATATCCAGAGCTTCTCGACCAAATCTGGCCACATAATCCCTCAGGGATTCGTTGGGCTTCTGAACTATTCTGTACAAATCACCAGTGAGCTTCTCAAAGCTCCTGCTGCAAGAAAACTGGTTATTAAACAAGTTAACTAAATGGGGGAAAGAAGTAATGGTATTAGGAGGGATACTAAGCAGCCATTTTAAGGCTGGTCCTGTCAGTGTTGAGCCGAATCCCTTGCATAGGCAAGCTTCTTTGATGTTTACAGGAATGGGGTTGATTTTCATCCGTTCCCTGTATTGCGCCACGTGCTCCTCAGGATCTGTGGTCGCATCGTAGAGTTTCATGTTGGGGGTTTGAAATCTTTTTGGTATCTCCACGTCACAGATGGGCCATGCAAATCTAGAAACTCTGTGGCTGCCTGCTGGCACTTCAGGAATTGGACGAATAACACCGGGAACACTTGAGATCATGTCCTTTAACCTCTGAAGTTCCCTAGCGATAGTCGGGTTGATACCTGTATCCTGCACAGTTCCTTGGTTAGGGTTAGAATAAAAATTATCAAAGTTGTTACCAGCCCTGGAAGTTTGGAGATGGATCTGGGGTCCATATTCAGCATCTCTAAGGACGGTTGGCTCAGTTGTGGTTCCCACTTGCATGGGGATAAAGTCTCCCTCATGCATCTCCTGAGATGAACCTGGGAATGTGCCTGCAGAGACAGTAGGATTAGGAAATAAGGATCCTTGAGGATCCTGAGCAGCTCGGAAGCGGCTCCGATATTGTTGGAATGGCTGAGATGAAGATCCCTGTAGGATCTGAGGAGTAGGCTCTGTTGACCGCTAACTCCAGGGTTCATGAAGGTTCGTCGCAGCAAACCGCTGTGGTTGAGATACAGGTTGTTGTATCGAGACTGTCGGCACTTGATGGCTTAAAAACCCGGCTGGTTGCTGACTCGAGCATCTCGGCGGCTGCTGACTTCCATATCCACTGTAATAAGATTCTTGGGGCTGCTCGGAGTAGAACCCAGAGTATTCCAGATCTACCACCCTGGAAGCCTTCTGATGCTGAGAGCCTGAGAATCCTGCAGTAGTAGCCGTTGCAACACCTGATTTTGGAGCAGTAGAGGGATTTGCCTTCTGTTTCGGCTGCTCCGATATTTCCGGAGAGTCGAAGCCAAATGATTTTGGCATCAAAGGACTGATTTCCTCTACTGGTTTCTTTGATTTCTTCAATTCCATGATCTCCTTCATCATTTTCTCGTTGGTTTTGGCTTGCTCATCCACATGAGACTTCATCTGCCTGATCAAAACATACAGATCGTTATTAGAAATAGCAGAGTCAGTGGACGTACCTTGAGATCCCTGAAGAGTAGGATATTCCACTCTTTTAGCGTCGGTGCCGGTCACTTTCTTCAGCATTGGGGGGAGACTAGTGTCGACAGCCGGTTTAATGGATGAAACAGATTTCGAAGTAATTTTTTGTTGGCTCGACATTTTCAAGAATTGATTATGGGAAGAAGATCAAGGCTCTTAATCGAATTCAAACACCGTTTGCCCCACGGTGGGCGCCAAATTGTTTTGGTCAAAAACTGCCTAAGCAATTAGTTGATCAAACTTTGTAAGTGGGGTAGCGTGTTTGATGTAAATAGAGATGAAAATGTAATTGTGAAGATTGACGCGAGGATGTAACGAGGGAAAATCCAGGAATCCTTGAGTATCCTCAAGGAGCCTAGCAAAAAACCTCGGGGGCCGGTTCAAAGTACCTGCCTCCTAAAACTTTTATATAATAAATGTTTTGAGTACAAATGAAATGAGCTCGTAATCTAAGTGTTGTAGAGAATTGTGATCATAGAAGGAAGTAAGAAAAGGTGTCTTGTGTGCAAGCCTAGAGCTCAGTTTAAATACAGATTACATCGTAACAATATTCCTAAAAACTAGCAACTAACTCCACGTCCCTCACACGTCCGTTAGAAGTCCGCTCAGTCCACGTTTCCGTTAGTTGACCGGGTCTTTAGGACACGTGATCCATGCTCGAGCTAACCTGCGAATAATAAACAAAAAGGGAAAGCAATAGTTAGTCAAAAAATTTAATTCAGGATCCTTACAGTGAGGTGCTTGCGAGCTGATGTGAGCTGCTTGGTGTCTCCTGAATTCTAGTACCAACATTTATCAGTCAGGTGGTAACCTTTCATCAAACACATAAGCCTAGTCATAAAGTCAGGGCTAAAGGGTTTTGGACGCTAGAGGGTCTCTTTTTTTGTGCACATTGGCATCTTTTGGGGTGTAAATTATATACAGCGATCTGCAAGCACGTTAATCCAGACTAACCTGGTCTTTGCTCACGCAAAACAGAGGAAAGTCTGATTAACACGTCAACCATTCTACACCAGGTCATTGCTCTCGCAAAGCAGAGGCAAGACTTGACTGACGGCTTTGACATCCCCAGATCTTTGCTCACACAAAACAGAGGGGACGCCGACTTTTTGAGATTTTCGATTCAACACTTTGGAGTCTGGCGTGTGTATCGGGAACAATTTCGCAGTCAAATAGAACAAGCACTTAACCTAAGTGTGTGTTTCTAGTCAAATGACATACTTTATCTTTAAGTGTTGTGACCCATACCTTTGTTTTTGGAACTGAGCCTACCGAGCACATCACCACGGATCATGTCTTTCACTTTTGCCTTACGCGTGTCAGTCATTCTGAGAACGGAAATATTTCACTTCCCTGCCTTCTCAAACACAAACAAAAGATTAAAAAATTAAAAAGCACAATTTTTTAGGGGTCAACTATTTCATCTTTTCTATTCTTCCCCTTGCTTTTTGATTTTTAAAATCAACACACATGTTTATCTTTTGAAAATTTTCAGAAATGGGTTTTGTTTTATGCACAACCATACTTCACATCAATTTAGCCAAAAAACAAATAATTCAAACAATGTTACCTTTTCTACTGATCTTTTAATTCTACATCTCATAAGGAAACATACTCTTCATTGAAGTCTTCATGTCATGTTGTGGAGAGATGCCTCCTATCCTGTGCCTAGAACAATCACTATCACAAACAAAACGTTAATGAAAGTCCTCCTTGACTGTTCCTGCACACTGTGAGAGATTAGTTAGACAATGGAACCCAGACCATTGTGGTTCTGGGTAGTCCTGATGAATCAATAAAAGTTACTTCTTTTAGGCACATTCCCTTTGTAAAATCAGGGAGTGGGGGTGTGGTTGCCTTGGTTTTGGGTTTTACATGGTCATTTTTGGGAACATCTTTGTTCTTGACCTTCCAGGTTTGGTGGTTCGGCTTTTCTTTTACCTGAGGACTCTTGGGTGGATTCTTCTGAAGATTTTGATTTTTAATCTTGACATTTTGAAATTGTTTGGAGTGTTTTTTATACACCCCTTTAGGCTGGTAATTCTGGTTTACCACCTTTGGCTCATTCCACCTCTCTTCCTCACACCTCAAATTAGTTTTTGAATAACCGACTGGTTTAGAAAAACGAGCAGGTTTTGGAAGACTGACTTGTTTTGAAGAATTGACTGGTTTTGAAAAAGAATGACGCACTTTAGTTTCTTCAAAATTGGTCATTTTTGGTTTTGGAGGTAACTTGGGCTGTTGAGTCACCTTCTGTACCTTTGGTTGTTGGGGTACAGACTTCTGCACCTTAGGGTTTGAAGGTGCAGGCTTTTGTTTTGAGCCTGCATATGTTTGGCGTTGTGAGACAGGTCTCTGATAAACCCTCTTAGGGTAATAGGGCTCATATGGTCTGTGCAAGCAGTTTCTTGCGAAGTGTCCAGGATTACCACACACATGACAGGATTGCTTCTTGGGATACGCGGGAGCTTGCGATTGGTTTCTCCTAGTGGATATCCAAGATGGTTTTGAGCAATTCTTGTGTATCCAATAGGTTTTGCCATTAGGCTTGGTGGTCAAGTTATACTCCCGTTGTATAGGCTTAAACTGGTCATAAGCAGACTTAATTTCAGGATACGGGACAAAATCATATGGTCTGGCGTCCCGTATTTTCTGCACATTTTGGGTCACATTATCCTTCTTATCCTCACACTTCTTATCATTTCCAGTTGAGGGTTTGGGACCAGCAACCTGTGATCCCGTACCTTTTCTCAAGATTTTGACAGTTCTTAAAGGTTTCACAGGTTTCACATCACACTTGCCAATATTAAAAACACCAGACACATAATTTTTGTTTAGGACCTCAGACTCAGACAGTTTTGAACCAGACTCAACCACAGGAAGTTTAAATTTGTCCCAATCAACATTTTCAAAAGAAGAACATGTTTGAATCTTAGGACTCTCCTTTTCATCTGTTACCCCTGCCTCCTTGGTAACTTTATTTGCACAACTGATAGAATTGTCAGTAATGTCAGAAACAGGAGCAGAAATTTTAATGGGGCATGCAGCAAGTTTCTTTTCAATTTCAGCCTTAGCTCTCAAAATTTCAGCCTTGGCGTCTAAAGAGGTCTTTGAGCTCACATGATCCGAGATCATTTCATGCATTAATGGCATCGGAACAGTGTGTGTGGATTTTTTATCTTTTTCATCTGACGCAAGACCCAACCTCGAATTGGCCTTAACATGCTTCATCCGCTCATCAGTATTATAAAATAAGGTGCTGGCTTTCATCATTTGTTTTGTAGCTTTTTCATAATGTTCTAGAGTGGATTGAGTTTGACCAAATTTATTCTTGAGTTCTTCAAGTTCATTGGTTAAAGTGTCAATTTTTGTGTTTGAAACTCTAAGATATGTAGTTTTATCACTCAGATCCCTTGGAAGATTTTTAATATCGACTTTGGCAGCTTCAAGTTTTTCACTTAATATCTTATTCCTACTTTTGTATTCTCTCAGGTCTCTATCAGATAGTTCACGATTTAATGTTTCATTAATGAACTTACGTTGCCAATCTTGAGATTCATTAAATATAGTTTGGCATTTAGAGTTTAAGCATACCTCATGATTGTTGGTAGATACAGTGGTACCTGGCAGAATGTGGGCCATGACTAAAAAATCTCAACCGGATCGGAAAGCACCTTTTAGATCGGAAAGTACTTTTCGATCGAGCAAAGGTAAATCGAAAAGTGTGCTTCACGATGGGGCAGAAATTCGGCTCGAATCGGAAAGTGTAAGCTGATCGAAAAGTCACGAAGAAAGACTTTCCGATCGAACAGTGAAGCTGATCGGAAAGTCACGAAGGGACTTTCCGATTGAAACGGAGCTGATCGAAAAATCACGAAGGGACTTACCGATCGAAACGGAGCTGATCGAAAAGTCACGAAGGGACTTTCCGATTGAAACGGACCTGATCGAAAAGTCACGATGGGACTTTCCGATCGAAAAGTGGTGAACCGGGAAGTACTCTTTGATTGAGAAGCACCGAGGCCGATCGAAAAGCTTCTCAGCCTAATCGAAAAGCCCCAGGATTCGATCGAAAAGTATCCAAAAGGGTCGAAAAGCCAAAGATTTCGATCGAAATAAGGGTCAAAGCCACAGATTTCGATCGAGGGGCTTATGAACCACGAGCTGCTTGCTTCTGCAACACTTGTAACCTGCACAAAATCTCACACGAAACTCACAAAAACCGTTAGTAACACCTTGAAACACTTGGAACAATAAATTTTGAAAATTAAAAAAAAACGAATTACTCCAAAAGGTGCAGAAAAATTCAACGATCAGAACCCCGTCAAAATTAATTTACACCAACTTAAAATGAGCGGCCGTTTACTGCTTCAAAACCCGTTCAATATGGGCCACACGTTTTAATTAATTTCCAATGGCAATCTTGTAAATAATGGAACATAAATTTTCTCACAGAATTCGTTTTTTTTTCCGATAAGACTTGGTAAACAGGAAATAGATTTTCGATCGAAACCCGAACAAAAAATTCGCTCAGCCTTTAATTCCGTTGACGGTGATCTTAATTTTGCAAATATTGCGTAAATCAATTTTGAATACACAATTAATTTGCAGTGGACCTTATCCAAAAATGTCCAAGATGTCGGATTTCCTTTATTTTTTTAAAGGAACTTTGACAAACGAATTTGGATTCCGTAATGCTTTTTTCGATAAATCATTCCAAACAAGCAAAAGAAAAACATTGATCAAACATTAAAATTTTATGAACCCTAAAATGTTCTTCACAGCCGTCAACTAAGAACCACACCCAGACCCAACCAAAAAACGTAGAAGAAAAAAAAACCTTGAATCAGATATCGTGAGAGCCTCGAAACAGAGTTTCTTGGCTCTGATACCAATTGTAAGGATCGAAAAGAACCCAAACACGATATCACGATCTCTAGTGAGTGTGCGGAATCCAAACACTAGAGTGACTCAAGTATAAACGAAATAAACAAGAACAAACGATTAGGAAAATAATAAAACACACAAACCGATTGAGAATGCTAGATCGAAACTTGATTGCAACACACTTGAAAGATTCGAAATTCTCTATGGGAGAATTTCGATTACACTTCTTTAAAACACCAAGAACACCCCAAAATCAGCAACCCTAATCTAGTTGTTACATATTCCTTATATAGGGGAGGCAAGCTTGGTTAACAAGCCATCTCAAAACCCTAATTAACCTAAAATTCCCGTATTTGACTTTAATGGACCCTAAACACTATCTAAACTCTTTCTAAATGAGCCCAAATATGTCTAAATAGGCCCAATGACCCAATATACCCATAACCCATCTAATTTTCACCTATTCTAACACATAGGTCTTCACAATAATCCACCAAGTGATGATTTAATACACAAGCCACAAATTATTCCCTTACAAATTATTCTTTCTCTTCTCAACCAAGTCTCGAGCTAAGTTTCAAACTTCTGGTTCAGGTTGTGAAAATATGTGGTAGGGAATTTATATGCCTGATAGTGTGCAATAACATGTACCTAGGATTTGTTGAAACCCACTTGCTGTTCATAATTAATGCACCAATAAAAGATAATAAAGTGACAAACAACCTGATTAAGAAAAGGGTTAGAGTTTGAAGTGGATCAGTATATTGTCAATCACCTGGACGTGGTCGAGTAACAGAAGCTGAAAAGGGTTCCTTGGTCAGATTCATACGGTTTGATCCCAAAGAAACCTTCTCGTTTAGTAAGTTGGTATGTCTGCTTTCATTTTCATTTTTCTTTTGTGTTATCTTAAGTTTTTATTGTTTATTTTTCAATCATGGCCAGGTTAATTTAAAAAGTTTAAATAAATTTTTATGGGGTTTATGCAAGAAAGTATGACTCCCCTCATAATCTCAGGGGAAGATAATGTGAAGAGTCCTCGGGTTCAGGGGATGTATTAACCTATGTTAGGTTTTTTTTTTCGGTTAAATAATGCTAACCCGATAACCAGTGATCATTGTCTGGTTAGTGTCTGTTCCATGTTGTGCTTTACAGGTTAAGTCAGAAAAGACAACTCATGGACAAGAAAGGCAAGGACTCAGTTGACCAAAGCAAGAACTTTGCTACTGTTCGTGTTGAAGAACCAGCCGGAAAAGGACTTACCCTATGCTTTGGGGAAGTTTGTTGGTTGTTCAAGTAAAGCTTCCAAAGACTCAAAAGACACTGTTCACATATTGAGGGGAAGCTAAATGCCGACAGTTCAAGATCTACAATCAAGGATGTCAAGATAAAGGTTTTCAAAATTTATCCTCTGAAGTCACCAGCAGGTCAAGACAGTTACTACTTTTTCAGCAAGGACTCAACATTGTTCAAGAAGGAGCAAGTATTTATGAATCCTCCTCTCATTACATGCTTATCATTTGGAGTTCAAGCTGATGCTGATAAAGAGAGAGAGCCATCAAACATCTCTCATGCTGCCCAATGAAGATTGTCCAAGATAAAAAATCTTCATCAACCCATGTTCAAGCCAAGGAGAAGATTGCAAGTCTGAAGATTGAAAGTAGAAGACATTTAATATCACAAGCCAAGGGGAAGATTGTAAGGGTATAATTTGTGGCTTGTGTATTAAATCATCACTTGGCAGATTATTTTGAAGGCCTATGCATATGAATAGGTGTAAAATAGTTGGGTTTTCATTGTATTGGGTCATTGGGCCATTTTGGACATGTTAGGGCCCAATTAGAAAGAGTTTAAGGGGTGTTTAGTGGGCCTGTTTAGTCAAATCCGAAAATTAGGTTTAGGATTTGTTTATCTTTATAAACAAATCCTAATTCTCATAGGAGGGGCTAGTCAGTTGAGAGAGACAGAAGGAGGCTTTTCGGTTTCTATTGAATCTGTGTACCAGACGATTATTAATCGTGTGCACGCATCAAAGGTGATTAATATTGTTTGTTTGTTTAATCGTGTTCTTCATCGTTTACTGTTTTCATCTTTGTTCTTGAATCAATCAATCGTCGGGATTCCGCACCTTCGATTGACCATTGATATCGTGTAAGGATTGTTTTGGGACTTACAATTGGTATCAGAGCTAAGTTTCAAAGTGACAAACAGCCAGGAAAATGAGGAACATGGGTTTAAGAAGGACCAATATACTGGCAATCGCCTGGACGTGTTCGAGTAACAGATGCTGAAAAGGGTTCCTCAGTTCAGACAAAGACGGTTTGATCCCAAAATAAAACCTTCTCGTTTAGTAATTTGGTATGTTTGTTTTGTTTCTTTTGTGTTATCCTAAGTTTTTATTGTTTATTTTTCAACCATGGCCAGGTAAATTTAAAGGTTTTAATATGTTTTTTTGTGGGTTTTTGTGTAAGAAGGTGTGACCTCCCCCTCAGGTTCAGGGGAAGTATTTATAGGAAACCCGTAACCTATGTTAGGGTTTTTGGTTAAATAAGGCTAACCCGATAACCAGTCATCATTGTCTGGTTAGTGTTTGTTCCATGTTGTGCATGATAGGTTAAATGAGATGTCATGGAGAAGAAAAGGCAATGAGTGCTACTACTGTTCGTGTTGAAGAACCAGCCGGAAAAGGACTTACCCTATGCTCAGGGGAAGTTTGTTGGTTGTGCAAGTAAAGCTTCCAAAGACACGGTTCTCAAGTTTAGGGGAAGCTAATTGAAGAAAAGATACAGAGCAGTCACAACAAGAAATTCAAGAATGCCAAGACAGAGGTTTTCAAATTTTGTCCTCCGAAGTCACAAGCAAGTCAAGACAGTTACTACGGATTCAACAATGACTCAATTGTTTTCAAGAAGAAGCAAGTATTTGAGAATCCTCCTCTCATTACTTGTTCATCATTTGCAGTTCAAGCTGATAAAGAGAAAGAGCCATCAATCATCCCACATGCTGCCCAATGAAGATTGTTAAAGAAAAGAATCTTCATCAACCCATGATCATGCCAAGGAGAAGACTGCCAGTCTGAAGATTGAAAATAGAAGACATTTAATATCACAAGCCAAGGGGAATATTGTAAGGGAATAATTTGTGGCTTGTGTATTAAATCATCACTTGGCAGACTATTTTGAAGGCCTATGTGATAGAATAGGTGGAGATTAGCTGGGTTATGGTTATATTGGGTCATTGGGCCAACTTATATGTGTTTGGGCTCATTTAAACAATGTAGAGAGAGTTTAGTGGGCCTATATGGTCAAAAACGGGAATTAGTGGGTAATTAGGGTTACCAAAGATAGATTAGCTTGTTTTCCAAGCTAATCTCCCCATATATATAGATAGCTTACTTTTGTAATTAGGGTTGGTATTGCTCAATTGGTGTTTTGCGAATTTAGTGTTCACGAAATTCTCTCTGAGAATTTCGACAGGTGTGTAGCAATCAGTGATCAATAGTAAAGTGCTCTCTTCTAAATCGGTTTGCGTTCTTTGTTGGGCTATATATATTAGAGGCATGAACATTAGTTATGGGCTTAGTAGTTAATGGGCTTTTGGGCTTAGTTAGTGGGCTTTTATAATGTTTATGATTGGGCCATGTGGGCTATTAGGTTTACGATTTTTGTATTGAGGTAGTATATAAACCTCACTTGTTTATGATTGAAGTAAGCTTTTCAATACAATCTAAGGGTTTACGATTTCTGTGTGCTACCCTATTTACGATCAGCTTCAACAAGTGTAATTTCTCATTCAAGATTCAATCTTTCCTCTAGATTGAATCTATTTCTTCTACTTGTTTCTTGAATCGATCGCATTTGAGGATTCCGCACTCATTTGTGATTAGATATCGTGTTGACGGTTTGATCTCGGACCTACAATTGGTATCAGAGCCAAGAATATTAGATTCGAGGCTCTCACGATATAGATTCAAGTGTTTTGCTGGGTTTGTGTTCGTTTTCTGTTGAAGATTTGAAGATTTTGGGTGTTTACGACTGTGGTTTCTGGGCTGCTGTTGAAGATTGCCTGTTTACGACATCAAGACAGCATTTTTGAGTGTTTACGATTTGAAGAAAAGGAGATTACGATTGTACTTTTTGGTGTACTTGTGTTTACGATTTTGCAGAGTCGTAAAGGGTGTTTACGATTTTTTCTTGGATCGGAAATAGGTGTTTACGATCCGGTGGTCGTAATCAGGAATCGGAATCCCAGTTTACGATTGCTTAAGGCGGTTAAGTGTGTTTACGATTTGAGGCTTGATCGGAAACATAGTATTCACGATCGTAATCAGTCCATCTTACGATCGTAATCGAGCTGTTTTTAATCGTAATCTCATTTGTTTGGACGTTTGGACTTTAGTTTTAGGTTTCCTAAGCTTATCGAAATGGATTTTGAACCAAGTATGTATCAGAAATTGGACTTCGAGATTGGGTCTATTACACGTCCACCTAGACTTACTTCGGCAGATAACTTTTTGGAATGGAAGTATAGGTTCGAAAACCACTTGAAGAGTGTTGACTTGAGATTGTGGAGAGCAGTGCTGAATGGACCACATGTGCCTACTCATGGAGAAGGAGCTAAGTCAGGAAAAGCTAAGACTGAAGAGGAGTATGAAGATGACGACTGGGAAAGGTGCAACAAGGCAGAGAGGGCATTTGCAATTATGACCATGGCGTTGACACCAGACATTGCTCAAGGTTTTAAGCATTGCAAGACAGCGAAACAACTGTGGAATGCATTGATTGTTGCTTATGAGGGAAATCCTGACATCAAGGCGAGTCGAAAGCAGATGTTGAAGCAGAAATTCAATTTGTTTAATCACATCCAAGGAGAATCTTTCGAAGCGCAAGTTCAAAGATTTGTCTCTCTAATGGCAGAAATGTCAAGTTATGGTGTGGAGCCGGAGTTGGAAGATAAAAATTTGAAGTTGCTGAACAGTCTACCAAAGTCATGGAATACCAATATCTCAATTATTAAGGACAACAACAAATTGAGTGAGCTGTCTCTGGATGAAATGATCAACAAGTTGAAGTCAAAGCTCATTGATGATAAGCAGCGAGAGTTGAATCATATAAGTTCCTTGAGTTTGGCTGGGAAACTGAATCAAGCTTTGTTGTCGGAAGAGGTAGATGTGAAGCAGAAAGGAAAGTCTGTCGGAGGTGGATCAAGTTCGGTGACTCAAACGAATGCTTTTGTAGCACAACCTCAATCTAGTTCAGAGTGGAGGTGACAATTCTGAGCCCAACAACGATCCCAATTTTGCACTGGGTATGGGATTCATGAACAGTTACCATGCCTTAATGGCCGGAACTCTAATTCCTTCTGAGATCCTATCGGGGGAGCTGAATCAGATTAATCCAGAGGATGTGGAGATGTTGGACGTCTCTTGGCAAATGGCTATGGCGGTGTTCAGGGCTAAGAAGTTCATGGCGACTACAGGGAGAAATGTTTGGAAGGATCAGGACAAGATCAGAATGGGGTTTGATAAGACGAAGCTTAGGTGCTACAATTGTGATGAATATGGGCATTTTGCTAGAGAGTGTAGCAAGCCAAGGAAGGAGAAAGCAGAGATGAAGAAGCCGGCTGATGGGAAGGCAAAGGCCGAGACAAGTGCTTTAATGGTGCAGGAAGGAGGAGGATATGACTGGACCTCCCAAATGAAGGATCTGAGCCTGACACATGCTATGATGACTGCTATGGATGATGATGATGAGGAAGAGCATGCATTTGTCGTGACTGAAGATGAACCTGAGGAGAATGAAGCTATGGCAGCTGACCACACCAAGGTATGTTCTAACCCTGTTTGTCATCGTATAATTACTGGTCTTAGACAATTTTGCAAAAACTTTGAATTAGAATTGTTTGAGACAAAATGTGAAAGAAGCTCATTTAAGGGTAGATGGCAAAAGAACGAAGAAAAAGTTAAAGCCCAGAAATTAGATATAGTGAAATATAAGAAACTTGCAACTGAGAATGCCTATTTGTATGACAACGCTAAGTTAGAAATAGCTGAGCTGAGTAAGCAGATAGATGACCTTAAGCATAAGAACAATGAGTTGCAGGTTAAGCTTGACATGAACCTTATGAGAAGCAAAAGAATGTTACAGGCTAGTAAATCTCTAGATACTTGCATAACTGAGGTTAGAATGGGTAAGGATAAAGGTGGAATAGGAATTAGCTTTGCAAACAAGAACGTTGTTCCTCAAGATAAAACTAGAGATGTGATAGGAATGATCTTAGAGGAGGATCAGATAGATAGATCTGCATCGGAAATGCATGAAGAAGGACCTCCTTTAGATAGTGTCTTGGTTGGAGTAAAGCCTATGACAGTAGAGGAAATTGAAAATGAAAAGCACATGACTTATGGCTTGGGTAATAAGGATAGTGTGAAGACAGATGCGTGTGAAGCAGGTCCATCAAATACTTCTCTGAATAACTGTGTGAGCACTTCTGATGTATCTATTTATTGTGCAGATGAAGTAGAAATCAAAGACATTTCTGAGGAGGATGCAGAGTGTCAGAGAGTGGCAGAGAGTCATGAGTCTAGTAGTTCTAGTAGTTCTAGTTTGTGTTTACCTAAGGATGATGTAATGGCACTTGTGTCAGAACTAGAAACATCCAAGTCAAAACAAGTAGCTGTATCGTTGTTAAAAAATGTTTCAGAATCGAATGAAAAAGTGTCTGGTTTTAAAATTCGTGTGCCTAACACAAAAATAGGTCGTGAGACTAAGCCCAAAGACTTTGTTGCTTATCCCCAGGTTGTGTCAGCTTTTAATAGAACGAACAAATCTAAATCAGAACAATTTTGTTTAATTACACAATCTGATAAGGATAAACAACGTGTTATACACAAATGGGATGATAAGCCAGAGTGGAAGTCGTCTTACCCAAGACGTTCGTACCTCTGCAGTCATGTCAATGGGCCTAGACTCATGAATTGCTTTCAATGTGGAAAGCCAGGACATTTTGCAGCTAACTGTGTGAATAGACCTTACCAACCATACTATCCGCAAAACCCACGGACTAGTATGTTGGAGAAAATGATGACCGGAGAGAAGCAAAAACAAAAGCAGAAACAACAAGCTGTGTTTCAGGGGAAGCAGTGTTTTGAACCGATGAAGACTGAACAGTCTAAGGTTTCAAACGCAAAGGCTCCTGTGACAAAGCCTGTTGTTGATAAGTGGAAGGTGACCAGAACTCCAAAACAAACTTATGTATCTAAAGGAGTTTACCACAAGATAAAACCAGAATTTGTTGAAAAACAAGTGGCTAAAGTAAAAAGAGCTAATCAACCTAATGGCAAAGCGAAAGCCGAGCAACAGGTTTTGAAACAAAAAGGTGTCACTCAAACAAAACAACTTGTGTATACTAAACTGAAACTTGAGTGGACACCGGTTAAAAAGCCAACTGGTAAAAAGGTCATTTCACCACAAAAGAAACCTGTGACTGTGAACAATTCAACAACTGTGTTGAAACCAGAGAAAACCACCACATGGAAACCAAAAGTCAACATCTCAAAATGAGAATGTGTCTGGATCAAAGTCTGAAATGATTCTTCAATTAGTTAACTACATTGATGCAAAAGGTGTGCCCAGATCTGTTATGGCCTGGGTACCTGGATCTCATTAATTTCTGATTGTTGTAGGGACAGCCAAGAAGATCTATCAACAATCTCTGGTACGTTGATAGTGGTTGCTCCCGACACATGACCGGAGATCTGTCCCTTTTGGAAGATGTAGAGGATTTCGATGGTGGAGGAGTTTCTTTTGCAGGTGGTGTGGGTGGTAGAATTAGCAAGAAAGGTGTTGTGAGAAGTGGAAATCTGTCCTTTTCTGACGTTCACTACGTGGAGGAACTGTCTCACAGTTTGCTGAGTGTCTCTCAGATCTGTGACAGAGACTATTCGGTGATGTTCAATCGAAAGGAGTGTATTATTTTGAAGCCTGGTGTGAAGATACCCGAGGAGTGTGTACTGATGCGCACTCCAAGACGTTCAAACTCATATCTTCTCAACATGGGCAATCCTCCAACGTCAGAAGAAGCATGCCTTATATCAAAACAGAATGAAAATTTGGCTATGTTGTGGCATAGACGTCTCGGGCATGCTAATATGAAGAATTTGACCAAGCTCGCAAAGGGAGAGCATGTCAGAAAGCTACCCATCAAAGACTTCTCAACTGTGGAAAAATGTGTGGCATGTGCGAAGGGGAAGCAGCACAAGTTGCCACATCGTCCGAAGATAGCAAACTCTGTGTCATCAGTTCTACAACTTCTACACATGGATCTATTTGGGCCTATGCAAGTTCAGAGTATCAGCAAGTTCTCCTATTGTCTAGTGATTGTGGACGACTATTCACGTTTTACTTGGGTCTACTTCTTGTCAAACAAGTATGAAACTCCAGCCCTAGTGAAACAGTTTGTCACTCTCATAGAAAATCAGCTGAACAAGAAGGTCAAAGCTATCAGATCGGATAACGGAACAGAATTCAAGAACGCTGAGTTGAATATGTTTTGTGGGGCTAAAGGGATTGACAGACAGTTCAGTGCGCCCTACACCCCTCAACAAAATGGTGTAGCTGAGAGAAGAAATAGGACACTCATTGAAGCTGCAAGGACAATGATGTGTGAAGCTAAACTCCCGATCTTCTTCTGGGCCGAAGCAGTCAATACGGCGTGTTATGTGCAGAATCGCGTCTTGTTGAACAAGCGTCATGAGAAAACACCGTATCAGATTGTCTATAAAGAAAAGCCAACAGTGGGGTATTTTAAGACATTTGGATGTCCGTGCACGGTACTGATACAGTCCGACGTAGGGAAATTCGAGGCGAAAGCTGATGAGTGTTATTTCGTTGGTTATTCGGGAAATAGTGCTTATCGTGTCTATAACAAGACCACCGGTTTGATCATTGAAGCGTTCAACGTGGACTGGCTTGAGGACAATCCGTCGGATGCAGGGACCGGACCAGATTGGATTTTTAATTATGGGTCTCTGTTTGAAGGATTCAAGTTTTCGAATGAGCTTCACAACTTAGGAGAAGAAGAAGAGATTATCACTCAGCCATCTGAATCAAGACCTCACACTGAAAGAGCCTGTGAGAAGACACCAGTTCCTGTTCCCACAAATGTTAACGCAGATGCTCCGGGGACTTCAGGAACTTGTGATAATGATTCAGAAATTCCACAAAGCTCAGGTATGAATGATTTAAATGATAATATTGTTAGTTCTAATCTGCCTGTTTCTGTGTCTGTGCCAGAAGTTCAGGTATCTAGAATCAACAAGGATCATCCAGTTAGCAACATTCTTGGACCAGTGTCTGCAGGAGTTTCAACTAGAAGCCGCACAGGGGATATCAATTTCTGCATGTACTCATGTTTTATCTCCCAGATTGAGCCTCCGAATGTGATGGTTGCTCTCAGAGATCCGAATTGGATAGAGGCCATGCACAATGAGCTTAATCAGTTCTCAAAGCTGGGAGTGTGGCGACTTGTGAAGAGGCCAGATGGCAAGAAGGTGATTCCCACGAGGTGGCTTTATAAGAACAAGAAGGATGACTCAGGAATCATTGTAAGAAACAAGGCGAGGTTAATAGTACAAGGTCACAGGCAAGTTCACGGGATTGACTATGACGAGGTATACGCTCCGGTGGCAAGACTGGAAGCAATTCGGATCTTTCTGGCTGTGGCATCGTATCTCAATTTTACAGTCCATCAGATGGATGTGAAGACTGCCTTCCTGTATGCAGAGATGAACGAAGAAGTTTATGTAACCCAACCACCAGGGTTCATAGATGAAGAAAATCCAGATCATGTTTATCTACTGGATAAGGCCTTGTACGGTTTGCATCAAGCTCCTCGTACCTGGTATGAAACGTTGTCCAATCACCTGGTGGAGAATGGATATACAAGAGGAGTTGTTGATCAAACTTTGTTTAGAAAGAGGGTGGATGAGGATATAATCATGGTGCAAGTGTATGTAGATGACATCATCTACGGTTCAACAAACGAGGAATTGTGCACCGAATTTGAGGAGATTATGAAGAAAAAGTTTGAAATGAGCGATCAGGGGGAGATGAGTTTCTTCCTAGCCTTGCAAGTTAAACAAGATGAATCTGGGATTCTTATTCACCAAGCCAAGTATGTGAATGAGATCCTAGAGAAATTCAAGATGCAAGACTCAAAGCCAATTTCAACTCCAATGGCATCCCGACCTCTCCTGTCAGCAGATGCAGAAGGGGAGTCAGTGAGCGAATTCACGTACCGATCAATGATTGGTTCACTGATGTACTTAACAGCAAGTCGGCCAGATATTATGCATGCAGTTTGCTTGTGTGCTCGCTATCAGGCTAACCCTAAACTTTCTCATTTAAATGCTGTTAAACGTATTTTTAGGTATCTAAAGGGCAGGCCTAGGCTTGGTCTTTGGTACCCAAAGAACACTGACTTTCAATTGTATGCATATACTGACAGTGACTATGGAGGCAGTGACTTGGATCGGAAGTCAACCACTGGAGGATGTCAATATCTGGGCGATCGACTCATTTCCTGGCAGAGCAAGAAGCAGCATACCGTATCTAAATCAACTGCCGAAGCAGAGTACGTGGCAGCATCTGCCGGTACTTCACAGGTAGTATGGATCCAAAACCAGCTCACAGACTACGGTATGGAATTCGTTAACACTCCTATCTTTTGCGACAATGCTGCTGCTCTGGAAATTGTGAAAAACCCTGTCCAACATTCTAAAACCAAGCATATAGACATAAAGGTACATTTCATTCGAGATTGCTATGATCGGGAGCTAATTCAGCTTCAAAAGGTAAGCTCCGATCAGAATGTGTCGGACATTTTCACAAAACCCCTCCCGCGACCAAATTTTGAAATGTGTGTCGAAGGCCTTCGGATGATTGCCTTCGAGGAATGATCTGATCAACTTTTATTTGTCAATATTGTTTTTAAGAAAATTTAAAAAAATATATAAAAATAGAAAATTATAAAAAAAATGTTTTGTTTTCAAAAGCCTCATAAAAACAGGGGAAGAAATATAATTGTCTCAGAAAAAATCAAAAAATATCTGTTTGAGGTTTTTATGATGTCTTTTGTTTTTGCCTTGAGTTGGTAGGAAGTGATATAAATTTCCATGACGATCGGAGACTGACACGTGTAAGGCAGAAGTGAAAGACGTCTCAAAGATGATGTTCGGTAAGTTAAATAAAAAACAATGATCATCCATTGTAAGTGCAGTAAACTTAACTCTTATATATGTTTAGTTTTCCATCCTAGTTTACATAGTTTAAAAAACTGAGACCCGGCAAAAATGGGTTGAGAGTGGTATTTACCTAGTATTCACTCTCTCACACGCCATGTTTATACTGTAAATGACAGCTCCACAGAAAAAGAAAAAGAAAAAGAATTCAAAAAAATATATATATGAAAATTGTGAAAAAGAAAATGAAAAAGAAAAGAAAATTATTCAGTTGGTCTTCTCTGCGTGCTTATACGGCCGACCTGATCACCAACCGATAATTCATGAAAATAAGAAATAAGTGGTTGTCAAAGCAGTGTTGCATGGTTCCTCAAGTTGGGGGTTTGTGAATCCTCAATAAACTCTGAGGTTGGGTAGGTTTTGCTATGAACAATTGGGTGTGGGGACGGTTAAACATGACGGTAATCATGTACCACAGCTTAAGCACTTTAAAATTTTTAACTGGATGTGAGTTTATGTGATTTCAAAATTTTTAAGCAATTGTCTAGAGCGTCGAGTAACGGAAGCTGAAAAGGGTTCCTCAGTTAAAGATTTGTCTGGTTTGATCCATGAAAAACTTCAATCTCAAGGTAAGTATGTTTTTGTCTCGTATTTAGATTATCTTAAATTTTGTGCTTTTTAATTTTTTGGTCTTTAAATATTTAAAATTTATTTAATTTTATGATCAAGATCAGTTACTCGGGGCTAAGTCTGAGGGGAAGCTTCGTAAATTCTCAAAATCTTCAAACGTTAACATTACTCATGAGAATTATCTTGTTTAAGAAGTTTGGGTGTTAAATAAAATGTTTTTGAATCATGAGGGGTCAAAATGAAACTTTTTGTAAACAAAACCTTGATTCCGGTTTTTCTTCTCATTTACGATCCATCTGTTTCATTACTCTCCATTTACGATTCCCTCTCAAAACCCTAGTTCCGCCGCTCCCTCACCGGAAACCTCTCACCAACCATCTCCGACCACTCATTCTGCTACCTAAACACACCTTCGCTCTCGTCATCCATTTCCGACCACGAAGACACAAAAAAAACCCTTGTTTCAAACTAAGATCATCGGTGTATTCTCGGTTTTACTGTTTCAAGCCCTAATTCGCAATTGTTCTCTGTGTCTACTGTTTTCGAGACGATTTCACGAGTGTTGAAGTCGTTTTTGTGCTAAAAAAAACTCTTAAAGGTAGTTACAGATGGTTTTGGTGAATATTTGTGATGCTTTGATGCGTTTACGAGATTTTGCAGGTTGTTTAATGGAGGTTTCAGGTGTTTACGATAATCTCGGTGAAGAAGACGATGACTGGAACGTTTACGATTTCTGTTTACGATTCCCCGTTCACGATCGAGATATTTACGATTGGAGATAACGACAAAACAGTTTACGATTGGGCCTTGACAAATTTTTGGTGTTTACGATTGGATAAGTCGATTACGATTGGACCTAAAATAAACCCGATCGAGAACCCAGTAGCGGATTGTAAACCCGTTTATTGGATCGTGAACCCAATTTTTGAATCGTAAACTCACATTAATGGGATTTAAAATCTTAAACACCTAATTTCTTCAAACTTAAGCATGTTGAAGTTAAAATTTATTGATGTTTGTGAACGTGTGTTTCAAAATCAATTTTTTTAATGTTTAAATTGAGATTTTCTGAACTTAACAAGTAAAATGTGATAATAAATTGAGATTCAAGATGTTGTTGACAAATATAATTTCACTTTGATGAGTTTAGGATTGATGCATTTGTCTTGTCTTTCTCAGATGGCAGAAGAGATGCTGGACGAGGAGATAAAGTTTGAACAGGATCACTGCATCCCAGCGTATCTGGAAGACCCACCAGAAAAGCATATGGAGTTATTCTATTCTCTGGTGGCCGGGATGAATACTTGTAAAATCAACCATGCCCTGAGGACGAATGTACTTATTGATGAGATGCTGATCAGAGAGTTCTAGGGTACTACAAGAGCAAATGCTGACAAGACAATTATTACTGCAACTGTTCAGAACAGACATGTTGTGATTGAGGAAGATGATATCAGAAAGGGGCTGAACATCATGGATAAAGCCACTGATCCAATCAAGTACCCGAAGGAGGTTGTTCTTGCTGGTGCTCAATCGATGGGATACGAAGGAAAGTTTCCACCAATCTTTAAGAAGCTTCTGCCGCACTATTGGAGGTGCCTGGCACATTACATGCAGAAGTCATTTCTTGGAAAGAGAACGAGCTTCGACCAGCTGAATCAACTTCATGGAACTGCTTTCATCTCTTTGGCTTTGGATTGGGATTTCAACTTCTCTAAGATGATGCTGATGGACTGGGTAGGCAATGCTGATTTGAGTGCCAGAGAACAATTTTTGATGACACCAAGGTTTGTGCAAATGGTGGTCATGAAGAAATATCCGATGATTGAAGAAAGGATTGAGAAGTTGGACATCAAAGTAATGGATTGTGGGGTCTTTGGTCTTCAAACCCAAGATAGAAAGGGCAAAAACAGCTTTCAAGGAAGACTTGAATGGGTTAAGAGAGGTGCGTTCCCAGAGGTTGCAAGGGAACAAGTGATGGGTGATTCTGAACCTGAAGCTGACTTGCCTAATGTTAATGCATCCGTTGCAGAAGACCAAGACTTAACGGCAACTCCGGCTGTTAATGTACAAGAGGAAGATGTTATTCCCTCCGATGAAGAAAATGTAATGGATGACATTCTTGCTGGCCAGGACATCACAGAAGATGATATATATGGAGACTTGGAGCCTCTAACCCATAAAAGGTCAAGGGATGATATGATTGGCTCATCTGGCAGTGACACTACACCTCCAGAGCTGAATTTAACTGTAGATGATGTTGTTGAAGAAGAACCCGTCCCTGCTCGCGAACCTTCACCTAGAAAGAGGTCAGATCCAAGAAGCATCAGATTCAAGCTATCAAAGACCAGCTCAAGCATTTTATTAGTACATCCAGCTGGGCCCAGTTCTGAGGGTCCCAGTACTCAAGAAGAAACAGCTGCTGAAGATGTACAAGATCAACCTGCTTCTGTGCAAACCGAAACTCCAGTTCTAACCGAACGTAGCCCAGTTCGGGAAGAAACTCAATTCCTGGAGGTTGATCATACCTTTGTTTCTCCAAGCCCTGTGAGAGTAAGCGCTGCACCTGTCTTAACTCTGCCTACAGCTGCCCCTAGCTTCAGGCCATTTCAAGCAGCAGAGCTTCCAGTAAATATGAGGATAAGTGCTGATCCTCAGATCAATTTCCTGATCTCTCAAAACAGAATTAGAGAAAATGAGATCAAGGCTCTTCAAGCTGAGAACAAATATATGAGAGAGAAGGAGGTGGCGGAAAAAGACAGAATGAAATATCTGTACAGCATGCTGGTGGACCTGAGGAAGAAGTATAATGAGTTGAAGGATGTTGTGGGTTCCAACTCCTCAGGTGCCCCAGGTCAAGGTTCGTCACAGGGTCTGCAAGGTGCTGAAGCGTTGAATGAAGACGATGGTGATGAAAACATAGAGATGTCTGACTATGCTAGAGGAGGAAGAGTGATCTCCAACGCTCCTGAGGGTCATGACAACTGGTTCCGAGAATTCTTTCAAGGACCAGCCCCCACTAAATATGCTCTTGATCTTGGAAAGAGCTCTATTGACAAAAAGGGGAGTTGTGAACCCATCTTGTGCTGGCATTACGACGCTGAGAAGAAACTATTTGCTGTGATCCGTGAAGGCTTCAGTCCTGTTGAATATTATAGAAATCGTGCACAATTCCATTCTTGGACTGAGCCTGAGATCAGAAATCTGCTTCGAGCTCCTTACATAAACAGGTGGAACAGCCCTGACGGAGACCTCATCAGAAACAACCTGCTGAGCCATCAAGAAAACAACTTTGCAGATTTTGAGTTGAAAGAGGTCAGATGGAGAGAGACAGGGACTGACCCAGTGACAGGGGAGCCCGTTGGTGAAGCTAGGAGGCCACCCACTAAGCGTACTAGAGTCATTAACATGTTGGACGAGATCGAAGATGGCACTCTAGTCAGAAATTTTGATTGCTGGTGTTACGATCCGACAACACATGAAGTGGTGGTGCTCTGCAAACCGATGAGGCAATTCCGATTCTATGATCCAGTGGACTTGCTAAGATTTGGAGAGCGAGACATCAAGCTCCTAGCCACCCAACCCATACTTGGAGATGAAAACGACATGGAGAATGCTATAAGGGTTGGTATCTTTGATGGAACTGCAAAGCGGATCGTAGAGAAGGGATGGTGGTTCAACAACGTTCAAAGCACATTCAGATTTGATCTGCTGCTGCCGTAAAAAGGTCTAATGGTTCATGCCTAGGGGAAGATTGTTGGGCTATATATATTAGAGGCATGAACATTAGTTATGGGCTTAGTAGTTAATGGGCTTTTGGGCTTAGTTAGTGGGCTTTTATAATGTTTATGATTGGGCCATGTGGGCTATTAGGTTTACGATTTTTGTATTGAGGTAGTATATAAACCTCACTTGTTTATGATTCAAGTAAGCTTTTCAATACAATCTAAGGGTTTACGATTTCTGTGTGCTACCCTATTTACGATCAGCTTCAACAAGTGTAATTTCTCATTCAAGATTCAATCTTTCCTCTAGATTGAATCTATTTATTCTACTTGTTTCTTGAATCGATCGCATTTGAGGATTCCGCACTCATTTGTGATTAGATATCGTGTTGACGGTTTGATCTCGGACCTACATTCTTACTTACATTGTTATTGCTTTTTCGTGTTATTCTCGTTTGATCTTGAATCACTCTAGTTTTTGGATTCCTCACACTCACTAGAGTTCGTGATATCGTGTTTGGGTTATTTTGATCCTTACATAACTGTTTAGATGTAGGTGGCTCTGCCCCCATTTTGTGGACCGACTCGTCATCTTTTCGATTTCCGTGAGACATTCTTCACATAACTTTCTTGTACCTGCTCCACTCTTTTGCCTGAAAGTCAATTATAGATTTACATTAACACTTAGAACATTTCTTTAACGGTTTAATTGCATCATGACTTGGAACCTTGGTTCTTATAGAACCAGTAAGATTAACTTTTTGGGACATCACTAAGGTACAGTTTTCCCACCCACTATATATAACAAGTGGTGTTACTAACTTCATACCTTCATTTAACTACTGGAAATTACAGTAATAAGGTTTTGTCAATACAGTATTCTTCAATGACCGTTTATACGATCCCTGCAAGAATATGTAGGATCCATTATCTACTGCGTATCCAGTGTGCAAGTAATATTGCACTTTTAACTGGGATAAGATTTCTAGGAGTTCTAGTGCACTTATTTAAAGCAGTCTACTCTTGGATCCTAAACTGAGGTACTTAAGAGAATTTACTTAAGGTAAACTATAAATCTAAATGGTGCTAGGAATTGCACTATGGTATAGTACTAATCAAATTCATAGCATGGGAACTTATGAAAATTCCAAACAACTGAATTTTTAACAAACGATTACATAACATGTGTCAAAGGTCAACTTATTCAGGAACACAACAACACAACTATCAGAATCGAACTGAGCCTAAGCTAATAAACAGAAAACATCAGGAAAAACAAACACAACAAATACAACGACCAAACTAGAACCACATCCATGCTGACTCCATCAGTGTTTCTTTTTCCTCCCAAAAGTAGCCATTCCCAACAATGCACTTGAAGCCTTCTTTGCTGCCTTTACCATTTCTTTTTCTTTCTTCTTTTGTTTCTCCAAACTCTTGGCCAGAATACGGTTTTCCTCAGCCAATATGTTCATATTAGGCGACCCCATGCTTGGCCCAACAAGTCCCTGATATGGCCCAAAAGAGTAAGGTGGGATTGCTCCAGTAAAAGAGGAATGGTGGGGGTCTACATAAGGCATATATGGAAACTGTGATGGCTGAAACAGTTGCTGGTACGACATCAGTTGCTGGAAAGGAAATGGAGTCTGCATTTGATAAGACATCTGCTGATATGGCTGCATGGGATACGCAGGCATTCCAGTCACATAAGGATCCATTGGTAGTGTAAACATGGCATTCTGGAAGCTACCAGATCTCTGCAACACGGGATAGTTGAAATGATCTGAAACTGACTGGTACTGTCCCTGTAATATTCCATTCACATAAGGATCCTTTGGGTCGTTTTCAAGTGATGCCATCTGGTTAGCTACTGGTACATCCACTAAGTTTCCCATATGAGGCATGGTATTCACTGGATCAACATGAATAAGAATTGATTCATTTGGTCCTTCTTCAACCTTAATCAACATGCAAGCTATGAGTATTGTCGATACAACATTTTCATGTTTATTTCAGCTCAGACAAATCAATTTTTATGGTTTTCTGATATGTTTTAGGTATTAATTGTTAGGCATAGATAACATGTCACCCACATTATCAGAAATACTGGCAATACCAATTATTATATTTTTGTATTATCTTTTATTTAAGCCAAGTCACATATAGTAGATTTCTCATACCGGAATCATGAACTTGATTATCATCAGAATATTCCTACAGAGATATATTGTCCAAAGTGTTTCATGTAAAAAGAAAGCAGAACGCTAGATCTTCAACTCTAAGGTCGGTTTTATGGACAAGCAGATAGAATTTCAAATTTAGAAAAATAATTTAAAGCAAGTGCCCTCTTTAGTAAAACTGTGCAAGAAAGGGAAGCCATCTTTGAGATGACAGTTAGGTAAACAGCCGTATGGGAGTGTCTCCGTCAATCACATGCCCAAGATTTCCTCCTCGCTCTCCCCATTGACGGGTTGGGGCAACACATGTTGCCGGTTGAGTATTGGGTTGTCCTCAAGTACCGCCTTATGATCCCTATGTTTCCTGTTTATGAGAAGTGCCCTGGTGTAACAAGGCATGCTTAGACTCATTTGGGGAGCATGCTGTGCACTGTAAAGAGCTCCTCGTGTTTAAGTACCAGCACGACGTGATGCAGGATGTTCTGTTCGACATCTTCAAGAGAGCAGGGATTTTAGCCAAAAAGGAAGCCCCGATCAATTTTTTGTCAGATCCCTTGGATAGGCGTTCAACACTCCGGCCGGCTGATATCCTTGTGTTTGGGTGGCAAGAGGGAAACATGCTTATGTGGACCTTACTGGGGTTTCTCCCCTGGTAGGGCTGAAGCCTGGCACGTTCAGGGCTGGTCAAGTCGACTTCTAAGGCGGCTGCTGGGAAGGTGAACAAACACAAGAAAGCGTGCCTCAAGAATCAACATGTGTTTGTTCCCTTCGCGTTTGATACTTTTGGTTACCTCGCTACGTAAGCTATGGACACGCTTAGTTGTATCCAAAAAGTTATGTCGGGGAATGTTTCGTCCCCTAGGCCGATGAACGTTGTTTTTACGCGTATTGGGTTCGCTATTCAGAAAGGCTTGGCGGCGCAGCTTGTTGCCCATCTTCCTTGTTTGGTGTCTTGAGTCTTCTCTGTTTGTATCTTCTTATGTTGAATGATTAAACATTAAATTTTTTTTAAAGAAAATAAAACAAGTTGATGTTGTATAATTCAACAACGATCAGGTCGATACTTTCGTATACGCAGAGAACGTCCGTTGAATTATACAAAACACCAAAGAGAATAAAGCAGAACCTCAAACGAACAACAATCAGGTCGGTCTTTCGATACGCAAAGAAAGTCCGATCGTTTGATAAAATAAAGAAAAACAACAAGTTGAAGTCTTTCAAATGGAAAACATGCATACACTAGGACATCTATCTCTTATTCTGTTTTTTTATATTTTATACTAGCATCACACAACATCCATCAAAATGTTTACCATAGTTATCAAGCAAGCGTTATCTTTATATCATACTAACACATATTAGAGTTGCCAAGCACAACATACAGTTTAAACATGAACTTATAGCCTTTAGATCTAGTCTATCCATGGCAATAACATATGTTGATGTACCATCACTTATCAAAGGTTGGATCAATTTCTCAATTTTTTTAATTTTTTTTCAATTCCCCCCCCCCCCCCCCCCCGCGCCCTAAAAAATAAAGATACTCTATTTTTGGATAAACTGTTCAGTGGAAACACATGACTAGCTCATATCACTTTTCCCAAGTGCTAAAATCAAAACCCATCCAATGTGCTTAGGGTTAAAGATGGAGGTGTCAAGAAGAAATCCAAAACTATAGCTCATAAGGTCAAAGGCAAGAAAGTTGAAAAATTGAAGCCGCCACCTCTCAAGGAGCGCATTTGCTTTGAATGCAATGAAGTGGGACACTAGAAGCTTAATTGTCCCATTCATTTGGCAAAGCTAAAGATGACTAGAAGCTCTCAACAGAGATCCTCATCAGGTATGTCAATAAATGTTATTGAACTTTTCACTGTTTCCTTCAATACAAGGGTCTTTGATACTGGAGGTAGTCACCACATTGTTAATATTTGCAGGAACCTGAGAAGTGGAAGAAACTGAAACAAGGCGACATGGAGCTTATTGTAGGCGATGGAAAGAAGGTCCCGGTTCTTGCAATTGGAGTATATTCTTTGACATGTCATTCTGGCCTTGTAGTTAAATTGGTTGACTGTTTATATGCCCCTAGTTTATCCAGGAACATCGTTTCGGTTTCTTCGTTGTTTGAACAAGGATTTAAGTATAAATTTGATGGTTTGACTATTTGAACTTACTTAGATGATATATCTAATTTCGAAGCTAAACCTAGACATGGTATATACGATATAAATGTTCAAACAAACAACCAAATCTATCATGTTTCTAAACGAAACAAAACGGATAGTAATGATTCCTGGTTATGGCATTATAGACTTGGTCATATAAGCAAGGCACACATCAAGAAGCTGTAAAATGTAGGGATTCTTGAATCCACAAGTGCAGACTCCTTCAATAATTGCGATTCATGCTTATCTGGTAAACTAACCAAGTCACCATTCATAATTGTTGGAGAACGGGCTGATGGACTTTTGGGACTAATACATACTGATGTACGCGGACCCTTTAGGACCGCCATGAGAAATCAAGAAAGGTACTTCGTAACCTTCATAGATGACTAAAGCAGATTTGCTTATGTCTATCTGATGAAGCATAAACATGAAACCATTGATAAATTCGAAGAGTTTCAGAACGAAGTACATAATCAGTTAAGTCAAACTATTAAAATACTTCAATCTGATAGAGGCGGTGAATACCTAAGCTCAGATTTGCTCGATCATCTGAAGGCATGTGGAACTATTTCCCAGCCCATTCCTCTTGGAACTCCATAATTAAATAGTGAGTGAAAGAAGGAATCGAACCTTATTAAATATGGTTCGATCTATGATGTGTAGGACTAACTCGCCACACTCCTTTTGGGGTTATGCCCTTATGACTGCCACTCACCTAATTAATTTGGCACCGACTAAGAAAGTGGATAAAACACCGTATCAGATATGGTATGGCTCTAAGCCTAAATTATCCTACCTTAGGATATAGGTTTGTGATGCTTACATCACAAATGATTATGACAATAAGCTCGATCCCCGCGGTAAAAAGGTAACTATTGTCGGTTACTACAGTAACAACAATTATTATTTTTACCATCCTGATGCAAATTATATTTCCATCAAAAGGAAAGGTAAGTTCCACGAAGAAGAATTTCTAAAAAGAGGAATGAATGATAACCAGGTGGATCTTGAAGAAATTCGAGAAACACCAAACCCTGAGGAAGTCGCTGCGTCTGATCAACAAGAAATTGTTAAACCCTCATACATAGACACAAACATTCGTAGGAGCGGTAGAATACGATGGCAACCTGATAAATATCTTGGATATCTGAATGGTCCAGATGTATTATTAGTAGAAGATTCATCTAATGAACCTCCTAACTACAAAGTTGATGTCTTAGATTTTGAATCTAAAAAATGGCTAGAGGCCATGAATGCTGAGATGCAATCCATGCATGACAATCAAGTATGGGACTTGATTGAGCTACCCACCGGTTCCCGGGATGTTGGAAGCAAATGGATCTTCAATAAGAAGACCGACATGCATGGAAATGTGCAAACCTATAAAGCATGACTAGTTGCGTAAGGTTTCACTCAAACCCAATGGATTAACTACGATGAAACCTTTTCACCCGTTGAAGTGATCCAATCGATCAAGATTTTACTTGCCATAGCTGCGTATTATGACTACGAAATATGGCAAATGGATGTCAAATTCACTTTCCTAAAAAGACTCCTCTCTTGGATGTCTATAAAGTTCAGCCTGAAGGTTTTGTTGATCCTGAATATCCTAATAGAGTTTGCAAACTGAATAAGTCCATTTATGGACTTAAACCGGCATCTCGGAGCTGGAATCATCGTTTTGATAAGAAAATCAAAGAGTTCGGTTTTAGTAAAAATGAAGATGAGCCCTGTGTTTACAGAAAGGCAAGTGGGAGCACTATATCATTTCTCATATGTATGTAGATGATATACTAATCATAGGAAATGACATACCCATGCTTAACAAGGTTAAGAAAAGGCTACCTACTTGTTTCGATATGAAGGATTTAGGAGAAGCCGCTTACATCTAGGAATAAAGATTCACAGGGATAGATCTAAACGACTTCTTGGACTCAGTCAAAGTACATACATTGACAAAATAATAGCCCAGTTCAACATGAAAAATTCCAAGAAAGGAACTGTTCCTATGCCTAAAGGAACAGTCTTGAACAAATCACAAGTTCCTTTAACAGACCTTAAAAAGAAGCAAATGGAAATAGTTCCATACGCTTCAGCTATTGGGTCAATTATGTATGTTATGTTATGCACGGGACCTGATGTCTGGTATGCACTTAGCATGACCAGTCATTACCAACCGAGTCCTGGAGTTGCTCACTGGACTGCTATGAAGAACATTCTAAAATACCTTGGGAAAACTAAGGATGTGTTCTTGGTATACGGATGAGGAGCTCACTATAAGATTGTAAGGAATATTGCGCTTGGAAGATTTCCGGCTGAATGCCAATTTTACTATGTTTCGGCTGAAGTTGAAGCGGAATTCTCACTTCAAGCGGAACTGGCAGTTCAAGCGGAAAGAAGCAGTTTTGTCTTATAGCGAATATTCCGGGTGAACTCGATTATCCACCAGATAATGAGTTCAACCGGACTTTTCCTGAGATGTCTTTTCAGCAAGTCCAATCCTGCAAAAGCTTCTCGTTTGCTTCTATATCTGATTCAAGCCGCTCTCCTAAAGTAGTATGTTGCTGCAAACACGCAAGATATTCCAATTGCCGATGTTTATTCTTTTAGTAGTTTGTATTTGACTTTTTAGTTTACGGTCTAGATTAGATCGCATGAGATCAATGGCTGTGATTGATCTCATCTGCACTATATATAGCTTGTTAGCTCTCAGTTTACATAACAGTTGTCATCACTTGTAATAGTGTAGCTTTGAGTTAATGCAAATAGTGCCAAGTATTTGATACTTTGTTGTTACTACTATTATGCAAATCAAGCATTTACATTATACAAGAATTCAACATTGCTTAAGAAAAGTGAAATATAACTTAATTCCGCAAGGTTATATTTGCAAGTAAAGGGCTTTGTTTAAGTTTAACTCTGACTTATATCGATCCTACAATTGTTATCAGAGCTTTGGCTCTTTACTTTGAAGACTTCTAGTGCTTCAAAGTTGATACTTTACTTGCTTACTTAATTTCTACAAGCTTTTTCTGTTTTACAAAACTGTTTTTCACAATGACTGACTTAACTCTTGGTTCACTTAATGGTAGCTCTAACAAACCACCAATTTTCACTCCTGATGACTTTAATACTTGGAAACTCAGGATGGAAGGTTTTGTTAGAAGCCTAGACAGACGCATTTGGAACAGGTTGACTGTAGGTCCTTATAATCCAACTGTTCAATCTGCTGATGATGCCCAAGTGCAAATACCAAAACCACTAGACAAATACATTGAAGCTGATTATACTGAGCTTGAATATGATCACAAGGCCTACTGGACTCTCCAGGCTGCATTACCCAACTCTATACTGGTAGGGTTTAAGGGATATAAGACAGCACATGGCTTGTGGAATGCTCTCAGGGAAATGTATGAAGGGTCTAGTGAAGTTAAGGAAAACAAGAAAGAAGTTTTGAAACAAAGATATGAAAAATTTACTTACAAAACTGGTGAATCTATGACCAACCAGTACCTTAGATTTGTTTCACTTCTTGATGAATTGCAAAAGGTAGAAGTAAAAACTGAACAGGCTGATGCCAACAGGAAGTTCTTGAGATCCTTACCTCCAGCCTGGACTGTCTACACAGTCAGCATCAGGGAGTGCAAGGACCTCAAAAAGCTTAAACTAAGTGAACTCCATGGAGTTCTTAGTGCTTATGAAATGGAGCTTAATTTTAAGCAGAACAACTTTCTAGAAACATCACCACAGTTGCAAACCACTGCTTTACTTACAACTGATTTTCAAAAGATCTCAAATTCACCTCAATATCACTCACCCCCAGTCAGTTTCATTGAGTCACCTAGAGGCTCAGAGAGTTCTTCAACACTGTTTGACAACTCTCACTCTACCTATGTGGCAACTGACTCATCTCAAGGCTTCACACGTGAAGACTTGGAATGCATAGGGGCAGATGATCTAGAAGAGATGGACATTTTAACTCAATTAGCTATGGTTTCTGTAAGGGCCCAAAGATTTTATAAAAGAACTGGAAGAACTTATAAAGGGTCAAAGGGATCATCAATTGGGTGGGATAAATCTAAAGCTAAATGTTTTAATTGTCACCAACTTGGCCATTTTGCCAGGGAATGCAAGCAACCAAGGAGAGATGGACAGAGCAATAACAACAATGTCCAACAGAGATCAAATCATGGAAGCAACAACAGCAGCAGTCAACACAACAACAACAATAGCAACCAGCAGCCAACTTAACCAAAACCACTTGGAAATCAAAATGTGGTGGCAGATGTAGCTAACCAGACTGAATGCTATGAGTGGGATGACTTTATCACTGAGTTTGAGCCAATCAACCATGCTTTAATGGCCAAAGAAGATTCAACTGCACAGGTAAATAAGATTCCTGAAAAAGTTTTGGAAAATCTGTGCAGCCCTGCCTGCATGGAACAAGTGTCAAAATACAGGAAACATAACACGGATCTGATTGATGAAGTTTCTAACTTGAATGAGTTAAAGAATTGCTTTAAGAAAACTGAAACTGCATACATCACCAAAATTGAAAATTTAAACAAAGAATTTGATGCTTTAAAGCAAACTAACTCTATTTTGGAAACACAATTAGAGGATTTGTTGAACAAACTAACTATTTCAAGACAAGAAACAAAAGATGCCAAAGCAGAAAATGATGTTCTTGAAATTAAGTTAAAAGATGCCTTGTTCACCTGTGACAAATTCCAAACAGCTAACAAGAAAGCTGAGAAACTTTGGAATGGATCAATGCATGGGAAAACAGGTATTGGGTACAACAATGTTGAACCACCCAAGGAATACTCACCTGTTATTGCTCAAATCCAAGCACTTCAGAAGGAGTGCAGTGTGAGTTTAATTGTTGACAGCACTGCATCTTCTTCATCTGAATCAAAATCTGTTGAATCATCTTCAAACTGTGAAGTCAAAGATGCTAGCACATTAGTATCTGTTGACCAATCCAAGGTTTTAAAACCAAAAGTTGCTTTTCCACCACTAACTATTTATGAGCCAAAAGACTCAAAAGTTGGAGGTAAACTACCTGAACAGCCAAAACCAAGTGAAACTGAGAAAATGGGTAAGCTTACTTACCACCAGGTCACTAATGAAAAGATAACCAGAAACACAGATACTTATCAAAGAAAAATGTTTGAATGTGTCTTCTGTGGTGAAAAAGGGCACATGGCTATAACATGCAAATTCAATCCATTGAGCAAAGGACAAAATTTGTTAAAGCCCAAAAATGTTTCTATTCAGAAAAGATCTACAGGTAGAACCTCACCTGTAAGAAGTAACACAATGAAGTATTTTGATACTGAGTCAAACAAAATTTTAATTGGGAACGACAAAAATGGAAGTTTTTCAGTCTTAAAATCAAACAGGGTTCCGGCTAAACTTCAATCGGAAAAATTTTCAACCGGAAGAGAAGTTTAACCGGAAATCTCCAGAACACTCAGATCAGTTACTGCACCTAGACAACGACCCAGGGTTCAGTTCACTGATGAGTATGACCTTTGTGAAAGTCAAGAAAGGAGAAACCCATCTAGAGGCAAGACCTTCTCTAGAGAAAATTTTGTGAAAAACAAATACAACTCTCACCCGAAAGTTCCTTCTAGCTCAAGTGGAAGTGCAACTGCTGCATTCCATAGTGAGAGATCTAGCTAAACCAACAAATTTTCAAACTTAAAAGCTAGAATCTCACTGGTGACTAGAGTTGATCAGACCTACATCTCACCAAGTGAGCTGCCAAAGGTTTTGACCAACAAACAAAAGAAGTATAGGGAATATAGAGAGAGGAAAATTTCTGAGAGAAAGCTTAGCAAAACCGACAGGCAATGTCAATCATTACACAACCTGAACACTTGAACATTGACCAAGATGACCTGCTGAATGAGGATCCAATACTAAATACTTTAGTACTTAAAGAATACAAGTATTATGATGCTTCTGGCAAGCCCAAGACCACAAAGGCTTGGGTTCCCATTAGAAATTAATCAATTTCCTTTGTGTGTAGGTGCATAATAAAGGCCAACAGAGCCTATGGGTTGTTGACAGTGGATGCACTTGCCACATGACGAGAAATAAGCATGTATTGGAAAACCCCAAAAACATAAATGGAGGTCCTGTAGCCTTTGGGAGTGCAAAAGGACACATTACTGCACAAGGTGCTGTCAGTAATGGGATGCTTACCTTTGACAAGGTAAATTTTGTTGAAACATTAAATTTCAATTTACTTAGTGTCTCACAAATGTGTGACAAGAATTTGAATCTGATGTTTACTGAGAAAGAGGCCATAGTCTTGAAACCTGGTGTTAAAATCCCTGAGGAACTTGTGTTGCTCAGAGAACCTAGGAGAGAAGGACTATATATTTTGGATCTGTCTGCTGCCACTCCAGCTAGTGGAATTGCATGCTTTATATCCAAAGCCTCAGTGGATGAGTCTGATTTGTGGCATAGGAGGTTATTTCATGTTAACTACAAGAACATGAACAGAATAGTGAATCTCAGCTTGGTTAAGGGTCTTCCTAACAAGCAGTTCAACTGTTCTGAACACTGTGTTTCTTGCCTCAAGGGTAAACAACACAAGATCTCTTTCAAACCCAAAACTGAGTCTTCTATCACTCAACTTCTAGAACGTTTGCATATGGATTTGTTTGGTCCAACTAAAGTAATGAGCATAGGGAAAAGGTCATACTGCTTTTCATAATAGATGATTTCACTAGATATACATGGGTGTTTTTCTTAATAACAAAATATGAAACTGGTGATTTGTTGAAAACACTAATTGTATCTTTAGAAAATCAAGCGAAACTGAAAGTCAGGACAATCAGAAGTGACAATGGCACTAAGTTTAAAAGTCATGTTTTGAACTCATTTCGTGAGGAAAAGGGAATCCTTAGACAATTCAGTGCTCCTAGAACTCCACAGCAAAACGATGTTGCTGAAAGGAGAAACAGGACATTGATTGAGGCTGCTAGAGCAATGCTAGCAGATTCTAAGTTACCTGTGATATTTTGGGCAGAAGCAGTGAACACTGCCTGCTATGTCCAAAATAGGACTTTGATTGTTAAGGGTAAAAATAAAACTGCTTATGAGCTTTGGAGAGATAGAAAACCTAACATTTACTTCTTTAAATCTTTCGGCTGTCCTGTTACTATTTTGATAACTAATAGGTTGTTGCCTAAGTTTGCTGAAAAGGCAGATGAAGGATATTTTGTTGGATATTCTGGTGTGTCAAAAGCATTCAGGGTATACAATAAAAGTACTAAAATTGTTGAGGAAACCATTAATGTGACTTTTAATGAGAAATCTCTTAACAGTTTTGTATCTCAACTAGACCGGTTATTTGACATAGATGCACTAACCACTGCTTTCAATTTTACCATTGAGAAGCCATTGAGTTCAACAGTGCAGGAACAGGAACATAAGCAAAATCACATAAGATCAGCTGATGATATCTGGCAGATAAGCGCAAAGGAACTGCACATGCAACCTACCTTCTTTTCATCCATCAGCACCAAGCCTGTGAAACACAACAACTCAAAGAAAACCTCTGAAATTGTTCTTGCTGATGCAGAAGTTTATCCGGGTGAACTTCCGGTTGAAGTTCAAGCGGATCCTGTAGCAGTAGAATCTCCGGTTGAAATTCAACCGGAAAACAATTTTTCAGTAAATTCTGAGAACAATGAATCTAACGACTCAACTGATGCTGGTTCAAATGAGTATAGTTTTGAGCATCTAATTTCAGATTTAAACCCCTGTTCTCATGAAGCAACTGAAAGTTCAGAACCTGTATCACAAACCAACAATATTGAGTTATTACCTCAACTCAATATTCCTCACAATGGGAGAAGCCATGAATTCCCACTATGTCCTGATAGAAGAGTTGGTAAGAATCATCCAAGGGAGAATATTATTGGAGACTTGTCTGCTCCTGTGCTGACAAGAAGCAAGTCTATTGATGCAAACATTTGCCTGCATGCTGCATATCTGCCTCAAGAAGTACCCACAAAGATCAATGATGCTTTGGAAGATGAAAGCTGGGTAGAGGCAATGCAAGAGGAATTGTTTCAGATCAATAAACAGAAGGTTTGGGAATTGGTAGACTTACCTGAAGGTGAAGAACCAATTGGAACTAAATGGGTATTCAGAAACAAGAAGGATGATAGAGGAATAGTGATAAAAAACAAGGCCAGACTTGTAGCTCAAGGCTACACACAGGAAGAAGGCATTGATTATGATGAAGTTTTTGCTCCTGTGGCCAGGCTTGAAGCAATCAGAATATTTCTTGCCTATGATGCATTCAAAAACTTTCTGGTATTTCAAATGGATGTTAAATGTGCTTTTCTGTATGGTCTTTTGGAACAGGATGTGTATGTCAAGCAACCTCCAGGCTTTGAAAACCCTCATTATCCCAACAAGGTTTGCAAGCTGATTAAAGCCTTATATGGTCTCAAGCAAGCTCCTAGGACATGGAATGAGACACTCTCAAACTATCTCCTAGTGAATGGCTACAAGAGGGGAGCTATTGATAAAACACTGTTTGTGAAATCTGATGGCAAAGATACCTTGATGGTACAAATCTATGTTGATGACATCATCTTTGGTTCATCTAATGCTGCCTTATGCAAAGAGTTTGAGGGATTGATGCAATCTAAGTTTGAGATGAGTTCAATGGGAGAACTGAACTTCTTCTTAGGCTTGCAATTGAAGCAAACTGCAAATGGAATATTCTTGAATCAGTCCAAATACATCCAAGATATGCTAAAAAGGTTTGATATGCAGTCTGTTTCAACCTCAAGAACTCCCATCTCCACTTCTCACAAATTACACAGTGATTTAAATGGCAAACCAGTGGATGTTCACCTCTACAGGGCAATGATTTGATCACTGCTCTATCTCACAGCCAGCAGACCTGACATCATGTTTAGTGTCTGTTTATGTGATAGATACCAGTGTCAACCAAAGGAAACACACATGTTAGCTGTGGAGCGAATCTTTAGATACCTTAAAGGACAACCAAAGCTTGGGTTGTGGTATCCAAAGAACTCAGATTTCTCCTTCAAAGCTTACACTAATAGTGATTATGCTGGTTGCAACTTGGACAAGAAGTCTACTTCAAGAGGATGTCAATTTTTGGGAGAAAGACTTGTGTCTTGGCAATGCAAGAAGCAAACCTGCGTGTCTACTTCTACTGCTGAGGCTGAATACATTGCTGCATCAAGCTGCTGCAGTCAAGTCTTATGGATCCAGAATCAAATGTTGGATTATGGCATCAAGTTCATGGAGACTCCTATCCTTGCAGACAACAATAGTGCTATATCAATCACAAACAACCCCGTTCAACACTCAAAAGCAAAACACATTGATATCAGGTACCGTTTTATTAGAGATTGTGCTGAGAAACATTTAATTAGAATGGTTAAAGTTCATGCAGATCAACAATTGGCTGACTTATTTACCAAAGCATTTGATGAAGCTAGATTTTTCTATCTCATTAGTGCCATTGGTATGATGAACTTTGACTGATTAAGCTATTTTCACAATTCTAATAAAAGAGAGACATGTGCTCAAAGAGCCCGTCTCTTGATACAAAAAGAAAATGAAAATGAAAATCTTTAGTGTTAATCAAACGACATTTCAGTTCATAGTCAGTAACTGCTGATAAAGCTATGGATAATTAACACAAATTTTCAAAAATCATCTGTTTTGGATTTCCGGTTCAAGTTCAGGTTCAACCTGAGAAGACAACTTTTGAAATTCACCAGGTGAACTTCAACCGGAAAAATGATTTAAAAAGATGTGGAAATTTATTTTGAAAAAAAAAATTCTTTCAAGCAGAAAAATTGTCCACTTGATGTTCAGACGGAAGAATTTTTGTTTTTAAAATAAAGGAGAAAATGGGTTCCGCTCGAATTTCCGGGTCAACAAAGTCAAAGTCTCATTTAATTACCCGGAAGGCACAATTTTCTAAGCGGATATACATTTATTTACCCATTAAGTTTTTAACTGTTTTAAATCCGAGGTTTCAGTAAATTAACTTTTGGATAAGGACATGCTTTAACCAGTTATACCATATAACCCATAAAGCACCTATCCCATCAGTCTCTGAACCGTCGATTTTTAACCTCTCTCCTCCACGTCAGCACTGAAAAAGGTAAAAAGCCCTAATTTACCGTCAGTTTCCCCATTTCTATCATCCCCACTCCGAAATTACTCCCAATTTCTCTCAAACCCTCTCCAATAAACTTCCGATTAACCGTCAACATTCTCAATTTTGTGTCAACAATGGCTCCTAAAGCGAAGGCAAGTGGCAAGAAGCTAATCGGTGACTCAAAGTTTCCCGTAGAGCATAACCTGGTGGCATACCTAGAACAACCAACAAAAACTGATATCTACAACGGCATGATAAACTTCATCAAAAGTTCTCATCTCCATCATACGCTTACTGTTGAAGCCGAAATTTTCGAAGAAGTGATGGAAGACTTTTGGGTTCATGCTAGGGTTACCAAAGGCGAAAATGGTGGTGACAAAATTGTGTCAACTGTTCAAGGGAAGGAAGCGGAAATCGATGAGGCCAAGGTGCGAAGACTGTTGAAATTAAGGGATGAAGGTGGATATGAAACGGTTGATCACACCAAATATCTCCGTTTGTTCAGAAATCTTGGTTACGGTGGTTCACTGCAGAGCAAAACCATCAAGAAAGGGCAGTTACCATACAAGTGGAGGTTCCTAGCACACACAATTCTGGTGTGTTTGTCTCCAAAGAAGGGCGGATTTGACGAGCTCTCCAGCGAACAAGCTTCTGCTTTCTATGCTATGGTAAAAGGTGAAAATTTTAATTTTTCCAAACTCATTTTGTAAGCCCTAAAATCAAATGTCAATTCTGAATATATTTACCTATATCCTAAATTTTTAACTTACATTCTCAAAGAAGAGTACCCCCAAATAGTTTGGCTTGGTACAATTTTGCATCAGAAACTTCTGAATGAGAAAATTTTTTCCAACCTTGCTTTAAACAAGTCTCCATTTCTTGGAAGGGACACTGACTACCCCTTACCAATTCCAAGGCAGTTTCCTGATGAACCTGCTAATGCAGAGGTTCAACCGGAAACTGTAGCAGCAACTGAGCTCCAAGCTCAAGATGACAGAACTGTAGACCTAACAGTATCTAATCCCACATCTGTCCCAGCTTCCTCTTCACTCAAAGTCTTTCAATCCAAAAAGAGGAAAGCTCCCACAAACAGTACCACTGCCACCTCCTCATCCAACTCACCTCCTGTCACTTTTAAAAGACAGAGAAATGTGGTCACTAGGTCTCCTCCACCTAGCACCACCAGCCAACCCGAAGCTTCTAACCCCGCCCAAGGCAAAAAGCCTAAGCGGAAACTGGTAAAATTGGGATTATCTCTTAGGGATGAACCTTCAGTTGAGGGGGAGTCATTAGAAACAGATGTACCATCCCCATCTGAACATTTTTCACCCCTACTACCCATGTCACCTAGGAGTGACAGTGCTCCCATTCTTGGCTTAAATGAAGGTGTTATTAACTCACCTGCCTCATTACATGAGAACATCCCGATAAGCCAGGACCCTGTAGCACTGCAACCCCACTCCTCACCGGAGGTGAATCTCAGGAGTCATGAAGAGATTCATGCAAAAAGGGCTGTTGCTGCCCAAGGATCCCTACTGGATCTTGGTGTCCGTAGTAACATCAATAAGACCCAATTTGCGGCAATCTTCTCTGAATCAGCACCCAGAAGTCCTTTACTGGAACCAAGGGCTGCTGAAACAGATAAGGAGAATCCCAGGTGCCAAGAAGCCATGGGTACCAATGCTGATCAATCTCGGATTGATAGTTTGGTTTTTTCCAAGGATACTGGCAAAAAGCCAGTTAAGGATAGTCTTACACAACCAGAATTGACGAAGTTATACCTTTCTCTGCAAGCACAGGTTGAAACTCTCAACACTACTGTTGCTAAATTGGTTCAAGCTGATCCTATCCAAACTGAAGCAGGTCCCTTAAGCTCTTTCAGAGATGCTGATGAAGTTATTGCAACTGATGAAGCTGATACTGTCAAATTAGGGGAGAAGATGCTATGAAGACCTGTTATCACAGAAATTGAAGAAATGGAAAGGATACCGGATGAAGTCAGAGCCACAGCTTGCCAAAGAATCGGTGTGAGTCCCTTCTCAGTTGAAGATTGTTGGGTAAACATGAGATGCAGTCAACTGATTGCCATTTCTCCTTTTGAGGACCCAAATCTTGCTGAATTAGTACAGTCATCCATGCTGGTTACTGGTGCTCTCCCTGAGCACATCAACATGATCACGACACTCCTCAAGGATGTCATCTTTCCGGCTGAAAGAGCCAGTGATCAAGTGGTAGGAACTATTGCCTCCACCAGCAAGACAACACTTGATATTGATGAAAGCACTGCGACTGTTGCAGTTGCTACAGTGACTGAAGGAGAAGACGAAAATTTGATTGGTGAAGGAGAAGGAACTGAGTTACTGGAAATAGTTGATAAAAAACCTGAAGTCACCAAACCCCAGGTGGTGACTGAAGGGCAAATTCATGTTCAACCGGAAGTTCAACCGGAAGAACACATGAGTGAAGGAGCAGAAGGTATAGCCGAAACCTTGATAGCCTAAAGGAGCTCAGAACCAGTTCAAGCGGAAACACCTGTTCAAGCTGATGTTCCAAAAACTATTCAACAGGTGGTTCAGACTCCAGAAGCTGAGGCTATAGTAAAAATGTTGGAAAATGCCAAAAGAATAGCAGAGGATGAAAGGCTAGCAAAAGAACTTTAGAAGGAATATGATTTGTATCTGCAAGATGGAGTGTTTGAAAACTTACTTGAAGAAGCCAAGACTAGGTCTTTCAACTGGAGATTGAAGGATTATGATTTGGATGCAGTGTCTGATGCTGATAGGGAGAGGCTAATCACTATTGCTTCTCAATTGCCTACCAAGCTGGTAAAGAATGATGAGAATTACCTACTGCTGAAAAAGGTAAAAAGGGCATTTGTGTTTAGAAATTTGAGGAAAGAGGAAGAGATAGCTCAGATGAAAGTTAGGGGACTTTGCAGCTTGATTGATGAAATTTTCTATGAACTAAAAGGAGAAAATGCTGCTGTCAATCCTAATTTAATGATGCCTTCACCTTCAGAGCTAATCTCAGGTACAATAACTGCTGATGTTAAACCTGAATCTATTGATTTTGTAGATGTACCACCTCCACCTTCATTTATTTACAACCCAAACCCAATGCCTACAACAGTTCCATCTATCTTACAGTCACTAGCCATCACACCTTACAAACCACCCTCCATCTCCAAGAAAGTAGCCACCAAGCTTGCCAACCCCAAGTACAGAACCGACAACTTTACACCCATCATTCCCTTCAAGAAGAAGCCTCCACCTACTATGAATTTTTCTAATATTTTCCCACCCACTCCACCTTCTAGCCCAACTCCTAAAGCCAGTAAACCACCCTCACAAATCTCTCTTCCTCCACTCACCATCAAAGAACCTTCCACCTCCATCAAACCTACTCAAGATCAACCTGATCCCTCTTCTCAATCCTCAAAGGGAAAAGCTCCAAAAGTAATAGAATCAACTGATGATTCCAATGAGGAAAACAAATTGAGAAAGAGAAGACTGTTGCATCACAAAAGAAAAAGAGAGCAAAGGCCAAGGAAAAGAGGCCCACCCAGGCAAAACAAAATTGTTGGGTGGACAGTTAATGAAGACACTTTTGACTTCAAATTCCAGTGCCTAAGTGGAATCACCAGAGTAGTGAATGCTCATCTTGCCACCAGAATGCTTGACATCTTCCAACTATCGGACATCTATGCTAAACTGCAAGGGATAATGAGTTTGTCCAGAGCTGAGCTCCTGCTAAGAATGAGCATAGAACCAAAAGTGCTCGAGCATGGATTGATTTCTGAAACTCAAGTTGATGAAGACATTGAAGAAAACACAACCAGTCCGATAAAATTTGTAATTTGGGAAGAAGAAGAAAAACTCTTCTATGTACATAGGGCAGATAGCAGCTTCACAACCCATCAAGCAATTAATGTTCAAGATCAGTGGAATGAACAAGATTGGGAAGCTCTGCAACATGCTAAGGTCACCATGACCAGCATGAGTGATCTCTCAAAAGATGTGAATGCAGGGGATAAGGTCTTCAACAAGTAGGTCAAGGAGAAGAAAATTTTTGGGTACAAGTCAATTTTTGAAGATAAACATTGGAATTTGACAGCATCAGCTTAGGGGGAGATTGTAAGGAATATTGCGCTTGGAAGATTTCCGGCTGAATGCCAATTTTACTATGTTCCGGCTGAAGTTGAAGTTGAAGCGGAATTTTCACTTCAAGCGGAACTGGCAGTTCAAGCGGAAAGAAGCAGTTTTGTCTTATAGCGAATATTCCGGGTGAACTCGATTATCCACCAGATAATGAGTTCAACCGGACTTTTCCTGAGATGTCTTTATAGCAAGTCCAATCCTGCAAAAGCTTCTCGTTTGCTTCTATATCTGATTCAAGCCGCTCTCCTAAAGTAGTATGTTGCTGCAAACACGCAAGATATTCCAATTGCCGATGTTTATTCTTTTAGTAGTTTGTATTTGACTTTTTAGTTTACGGTCTAGATTAGATCGCATGAGATCAATGGCTGTGATTGATCTCATCTATACTATATATAGCTTGTTAGCTCTCAGTTTACACAACAGTTGTCATCACTTGTAATAGTGTAGCTTTGAGTTAATGCAAATAGTGCCGAGTATTTGATACTTTGTTGTTACTACTATTCTGCAAATCAAGCATTTACATTATACAAGAATTCAACATTGCTTAAGAAAAGTGAAATATAACTTAATTCCGCAAGGTTATATTTGCAAGTAAAGGGCTTTGTTTAAGTTTAACTCTGACTTATATCGATCCTACAAAGATGTTACACTGAAGCGAGTTTTCAGGTTGATCGAGATGATTCTCGATCATAGTCCAAATTCATATTTACTCTGTATGGAGGCGTCATTTCATGGAAGAGCTCGAAACAGAGTGTTATGGATGATTCCACAACCGAATCTGAATACATAGCTGCCTCAGAAGCTACTAAGGAAGCTGCTTGGATGAAGAAGTTCATTTCAGATCTTGATGTGGTTCCTTCGATCAAGCAACCGATTGAGATACTATGTGATAGCACAGGAGCCGTTGCTCAAGCTAAGGAGCCCAGAGCACATCACAGAGCCAAGCATATTCTGAGAAAATTCCACTACATTCGAGAAGTACTGGAACGAGGAGATATCCGAATAAACAAAGTATACACAGATCAAACCTTAGCTTGTGACAACCCGTAAGTTCTAGGTTTACTTTAATAATATATATATATATATATATATGTGCAATTATTTGATTACCTGTGTGCATTAGGCTTAATTTATTCCAATTAGGTGAACTTTCCTACAAACATAGTTAAAGTAGGCTTGACAACCCGTTTTGGAAATCGTTAACAAGGTTCTACGTTTATTTAAACTGGAACTTCAATAACAAGAGAGTTTCAAAATAATTGGTGGAACTTTAATAATAAGAAATATAAAATTTAAAATGTTCATTTTCTAATACGTTACGTCGTAACGTGTTCAAACCAAGTCGTTCATTCAAACGACGAGTTCATTTCGTTCAAAACAAAGTTTTATATTCGTAAAACTCAGTCATTTCATTCAAAAAAATATTCTATTTTCATTAAATAATCTAAACATTCGTTTAGATTTAAATGTCAAGATTTAAAACAATTTACGTTCGTGTCGAGCAAACATATTTCAACAAAATTTAGAAACGTCAAGGTAACATGCACAAATCATCATAACATCAAGACATGTGACATTTCATTTCGGTTCGATCGAACAAAGATCGACGTCCATTCTATCCATTTTAAATATATCTGAATACGTAACGTAAACCAAATTCAATTCCCTTTGTAATTTTGAGTCAAACAAACCTTCATTTGACTCGTTGGACTAAACCGAATTCACCTCGACCCGAACCGAGACCCGATTCGGCCCAGTGAGCCCAATGGGCCAACCGGCCCAATTCTTTCTCTTTTTTTCTTTTCCTTTTCTCTTATTCAGCCCAACATTTCTTCAGCCCGCTTTCTTTCCCTTCGGCCCAACCGTTTCTCCCGGCCCGTTCCCTTTTCTCTTGGGCCCGGCCCGCCGGCCCACCTCTCCTTTTCTCTTTTTTTTTCTTTTCTTCGGGCCGTTCCGAGTTCGAAACCCTGTTTCTCTCCTTTTCTTTTTCTTTCCCGGTTCCTCTCCCCCCTTTTTATTGTTCGGTTCCAACCGGATAACCCCAACCAAACCATCATGTAACCAAAATAACCTCCCATTAGATTGTGCTACAAAATCCCCAAAATGTCATATAGATATTAGACAAACTTGTCTAATATAAGTACATATAAGATTCCTAACCCACTAGACAAAGATATTAACCAACCAACATGCATGCTTGATTTGAGACAACCTTGTTTCATTAGTACATGCCATAAACAAAATCCTTTGGTTATTAACCAACATAGAAACCTTTCCCTATTTTTTCCCTACCATATGGACGGTTTTTGTTAGGGGTGAGCAAAAAACCAAAAAAACCGATGAAACCGAACCGGAAAAACTGAACAGGAGAAAAACCGAAAAAAACCGAACCGAATAATGGTTCGGTTTCGGTTTCAAGTCTATTAAGAACCGGACCGAAAAACTGAACCATTATAAAAACCGAACCGAACCGAACCGAGGGGCAAATGTGCGAATTAACATTTTATGACGGCACATTGTAAATCTTTAAACCTTAATTTATATTTTAAGTTAACACTTAACACTTAAGTTAAAAAACTTAGTGACCATTATTCCCTTAATTTATATTTTAGGTTAACATTTAATAGTTTACGTCAAGATCTTTAGTGTTAAAAACTTTTTTATTTAAAGTTGCTTCGTATTTTCTATGGTCACACATTCACGTAACTATTTTGCTTTTTTTTTTAATTCAATAGCTATGACGGTACTTATTTTAATTATTATTTATTTATCTTTTAAGATGGACATTTAAAATTAAACTATATAATAACATAAAAAAAATATATAAAAACCGATACCGAACCAAAACCGAACCGAAACCGGAAAAAAACCAAAAAGACCAAACCGAAAAAACCGAAACTGAATGGTTTTTTTGTTCTTAGGAACTGAAAACTTCGGTTTCGGTTCGGTTCAAGCCAAAAACCGAACCGAACCGAACCATGCTCACCCCTAGTTTTTGTGACCTTCAAACCCCCTCCCCCGCTCATTTGCACATTTTCAAGCCTAAGCTCAAGAGTTCAAGACATGGTTTAAAATCCTCTCTTGGCTCGAACCGAACCATACGGTTCTTTTAAAAAACCATGAACCAAGCCTTCATCTAACCTCCCTTAAATACTTATTATCTTATCTCTTTCTAACTCTTATAGCCATCTCTACACTTAGTCATTTCATTACAACACCCTCCTCACTCTTTCATCTCTACCCTTCGACCTCCATTAAACTGCCGCCAACCACCATTATTTCACCATCTTTCTATTGCCATTCAAGTTTCATCTCATTTCTATTTCACTACTAAGATTAAGGTAATCCATTATTCATCCTCATTTCTTCATCATTTTCCTATGTAATCATCTATACCTATCATTCTAACCACTTTGTTTTCCATTAAACTCTTGACATTTCTTTCTTTCCATCATCATCTTCATCATTCAAGATCAAAGTTGGGTTGGAGCTTAGCCCGGAAGCTAATCAACAACCCATCAAAGTCATTAACCGATCGCGTGAAAGCTTTAGTGAGATACTAACCTCCTTAATGTTTTCATTCATAATTTTTTTCTTAAACTTTCACATAATCCATGTTCATACAAATCTTGATGTTAGTGCTTGATGATTTACTAGCAAACCTTGTTGGTAGTAGACATAAACTCACTTTGATGAAACCATTTCATAGATGCACATACGGTTTTTAGAAAATAAATGATGATATGATGTTATTTGGACATAAGTAACATTATGTAATGAAAAACTATCAAGAATCATCATGAAAAATGAATTTCTAAAAATGTTAGCATATGCATGTTTTGGTAAAATGTCAATGTTTATATGTATGGAGATATATTTTGGCAAAATGAATAGGTTTCAAAAGTGTGTCATAAAAATTTGTTTATAAAAAGTCTCCATAACAAAATAAATTACTAATGATCATTTTATGAAAATAAAATGCTATTTTGTTAAAAGAAGACTAAGCATAAAAATATATTTCAATAAATGATTTTTATGACTTAAAAATTATAATTTATGGATTTTTAGTGCATATAAATAT
Organism: Deinandra increscens subsp. villosa; assembly: GCA_039602395.1. NCBI lineage: Eukaryota > Viridiplantae > Streptophyta > Magnoliopsida > Asterales > Asteraceae > Deinandra > Deinandra increscens. The sequence continues at coordinate 67,085,748 of JBCNJP010000012.1, read as the reverse complement.
GACTATCTTTATGATGTATTTGAGATCAATAAAATGTGTGTTCATTACTTACCAAATCAGTTTTCAAAGTCACATTGAAACCTGAAATGTTAAACGTTCAAAAATGGAATATTCGGACCCATAACACGACTTTTCGAACTAAAATATTTGGGATTTTTGGAGATGATTAAGTTCTGTTCCAGAACGTAAAGTTGACTCATTTTCATATATAAAAATCTCTCATGAAGTTCAAAAATAGAAAATAATGTTTTAGAAGCAAACCGGACAAAAAAACTGTGACTTTCGGTAACTCAAAAACACCGATTTTTGCAAATTAAACTCCTACCGACACACTTGGTAATTTAAAACCATAAACCATAATAAATCAGCCTCATAAACATTTCCTAAGAGTTTAGGAAACTCAAAACATCATAAACGAGTCATTGCGGTCAAACCGGTGAAACTGGCATTCTACCGGATAAACCGGCGTTCAAACCTTACAAAATATAACTTCTTGTTAGAGCATATTCCGGGTGTGGTCATTACTGTGCAAATTATGTAATTCTAGATTGTTGAAATAGCTAGGTTGCCAACGTACCATGAAGGGTACTAGATGGTACGCTGGGTAGTCTGGTACGTTGGGTAGATTACCTATAAATAGGTAAAGCTTAGCTTGTCAGTTTAGACTTTGGTCATTTGTCTTTGTGTTGAGAGGAGAAGTCTGTCCAATCTCTCCCGAGCTTCATTAATGTAAACTCCTTCGGTGTAATCTTTTGACACAATAAATGACTAGATTTCTCCGTCTCTATCCTTCTATGATCTGGAAACGATCCTTATATGGTTTTACACTTCTATATTTTGAAATCGTTATTTCATAAAAATAAATATATTATTATGTGACAACTGATATGTTCATAAAACGCGACTAATACCGTGTATTGACGCGCGGTAAAAAATACGCGTTCAAACCTTAAAAAATGAAAGAAATTATTTATTATTTTTGGAGGTTCAATACCTTACAAATATTTAATGACATTAAATATTTATATTTTTCGTGTCATTTCGTGAAAAAAGTATATTATTCAATACAATATCTTCCACACGCGAAAAACCAAATATTATTTATTTATTCAAATAAATAATTATTTAAATAACTTTGTAATATTTGTTTGCTAACGAATAATAATTCAAGATTTCCATCAATGTCATCAGGTGATTTCTGTCAAGACTTAGCATCAAAAGTGGGTGACGTATTCACTTACCCAATTTAGCCAACCCCTAAGACGTATTAATATTACTTTGTAGACGCTTGCTAGGCTACGTTCAGTTCATATCTGTCAGTCCATCTTCATATCATGTGAGTTTTCACGGCCCCTTTTATTTTTCTGTTTTCTAAACTATGGGGGAGAATTCAATGAATGCCAATTCAAATTCATTTTTGTCTGATATTATTGATAGCTATAACACGTACTGGTTGCATGTTCTTTTCTTATTTCCCCAACCTGTATATTCATGTTGATTCATATTATATGCCTAAATTCCTACTATTAATTGAGTTCAATCAGTTCATTCGAAACGATAGCTTGTGAATAGATCTATTTGGGTTGACGATCCTGTCCTGATTAGTCGCTCAAGTCCTGACTCCATGGTTATAGTCAAGAGATACATGTAGTTATTCTGGTCATTCGGTCTACCTGGGGAAGGACACCATGAGTGGGTAATCAGTTACTTTTTGAATTCAAGGTTCATGTACAATCCTCACAACCTCGGTATCAACTATATAATATCATGGCGGCCAAACATTTTCAAACATTGTTTCAAACATTTTCATGTGTCTTTAAACCTGTCACCAACAATTCTGTTGACTTTTTAAATTCTTGAATTCTCAGGTAATTAGAGATGCTTTTCAGTAACTTTCATCAAGGATCCTGCTTGTCGTTGTCATGTTCTTCCTGCTGCATGTTCATGCATTATTTTGGAGATTTAGTTGCATTACTACTTTTCTGCTGCCACTATTTAAATGTTTTAAATAAATGTTTAAGACTTATGTTTTCAAAGACAAATGGCTTTTCTAAAGGATCATTTATAGGTCGTTCATTTATAACCATGACCATGATGGCAATCAGTCATATTCCCATGTTTCGCCATTTCCGGGGTGTGACATAGCTGATCCAGTTACTAAGTCTATGGCTCAAGCCCCTCATGAATATCATAGAGAGGCTATAGGGCTTAAATTGGCTAATAACATGTTTTGATTATGTAATTGGATGTACAAACTTTAAACAGTTATCTATTTATTATTATTATTCCTTATAGTGAATGCAATTAAAAAAATTATATAACTGTGTTCGTTTTTTAGTACGTTTAAATATCTTAGAATTTGTTCTAAATTGTCCGTAATAGATCAAAAATTGTGGGAACGATATTTGAAGTAAAATTACTCCAACTTTTGAATCTCAAAGGAGTTGACATTCGAAACTCAGAGGACTTATTAAAGAATAACGTTGGACGTAATTCGCATTAAATGAAACTCCATGGATTAAAGATTTCTTTGATTAGATGGTGTGCTCAATTGTGTCCTCTAACCTGAGACGTATACTGGAACTCCTGTTTACCAAGGTCTATTCTTTGATTGTAGTAAACCTTTTTCGCGTAACTGCCAGTCATAAAGGCTATTTTTAGGAATAGATCTAAAGTTCAGTGGGAATTGTGTACAGGCAATATGGGATTCCAAGTGATAAGTGTGAGGCCTCACCCAACTTACTCTGTGTTTGACTGGATCATTTCGAATCTAGAATCAGAAGACGATGGAACATAGTATGAGAGCCATGTCTCATAGTTCATCAGATGTCTAATACGAAAAGGGTCAATTGACTTTATGAATACCATAAGTCATAATGTATTATGTCTGATTTACAGATATACTTTGGATTACGACTTAAAGTGTCATGGCTCGTTGAACAGCCAAGCATAGCTAGAGTGCCTCAGACTGTACATGTTAAAAATGTCGTGATCAGTCCAAGTGGGAGAGTGTTGGATATTATGTGTCTAGATTCGACAACTAATGTAATCGTCCCGTAAGAGTTACACTGGGGTCAACGTGTCATAAAATCTAATTAATTTGGTAATCAGTAACTTAACGAAACTTAATTGCTAAGTTTAGTAATTATGGTGGATTATTATTTATTTACTAAAATTAGTTCAGTAATTAAATAAATGTTAATTAATTAATTAATTGATTTTATTTAAATTGTAAATTTAAATTAAATCAAATAAATTAATTAGTTGAGTGGATAATGGTGACAAATAAAGTAAAAGGTTTAATTTATAAATAATCAAGAACAAAGCAATTGCAATTCGATTACAACTTCTTTGAATCAGTTATAAATATAACTGATTGAGAGAGATTTAGGGTTAATGAGAAAACACAAAAACCTCCCATCTCTCTCTGTCTTGATTTTGGCGACCCCAGGGGAGGTCACCTCCGACCGCCGGTCGTACACCGCCTCTGAAAACCGCCTAACCGTCATGCGTCGCCGCCTCCAGCCGCTGCAAATTGCCAGCGTCGTCTGCTGCCGCTGCTCAAGGGGGCGCGCCGCCGCTGACCGCCGCCTCTCGTGGTTTTGTGATCCCATTCCATTCTTGGCTCTCTCCTCTTTATCCAAAGCAGTTTACTCCAGCCACCGTCGTCGCCTTGCCACCAGCGATCGGAGCACTACCACCGCCGGTCACTGTGGCGCCGCCAGTGGTTTCTATTGAGAACCCGACTTCTTTAGCCGTCTCTGGTTTATGCTTTGGGATGATTCCGCCTTTGCCGAAATTTAAGGATCAAGATCCACTGGTCACCGCTGTTCCCGGTGACGAAGAGATGATCCCGTCTTCACCACCGATGATTGTTGCTAATCTGACTCGCAGGTTCGAGTCTACTATTTCTTTAAATCCTAGCGTCAACATTTGGAATCCTGGTGTCTCGAACGGTTATTCGGATCCGACTAAGGTATATCTAAAATTGATAATTTACACTAATTTAACTTTGTCGAGTGTATCTGATTTCGTGTTTGCGTGTAATTAGTGATTTGATCCTATAACTGTTTTACGCTTTTCTGTGTTATAAAATTAATTCCGTTGCGTTGACTGATTTATATATTTATCTGGTTTATAAATATATATATATATATATATATATATATATATATATATGTAAGTTTAAAGACAATAAATAAATAAATATTACTAAATTCGTCACCCGAATATCACAATAAAACTCAACACTATAAACATTACCTCGTTCTGAATCTTTCTCAAAAACACTTGGCCTACAAGACCCCTTTAACAAAGATTTAGTAAGTATAAAGCATAACAAATTTATACAAAACCTAATATTCAATTATAGCAAGGCAACCTCTACATTGAGCACGGTCTATTTAATCATGCTAAATCGCAAATGACCGTCGCCATTTGATAACTAAGGCGGCTGTCGCCACCCCCCCAGTGATCGTCTTTACCAGTCCGGTTGTTACAACCCCCCGATTTGAGTATACACTACTCGTTCCCCATAGAAATGGGTTGACAGTATAACTTAATATTACCAAGTTAGCTCTTTAAATATCCATTTTCGAACATACTTTAATTCTGTTTTATCTACTGGCTAATTAACCTAGAATAAAACATCTGTACAATGAAGCCTCTCATCCAAAGTCTCTTTATTTACATTTCAATAACTAAACATTATCATCCCCCTCCCCCCGAGTCCTTAACTTGTTTACTGTAAGCATTTGATAACACAATGTTATTGGTCTCGTTAAACCACAATGGTTAATGATCTTTACTTGCACAGGACTGTCTCTATTATCATTTCTGATTATGCTTCGGGTGATTATATAGGATGTACCAGCGGTGTATCCACCACACCTTTAGTACAACCAGATATTAAAAATTTCCAGACCGGTGTAAGAAAAAGCCCTGTAACCACAACAAGGCCAATAATATTACATTTATCTAATACTTATTCACACAAACAAGCTTAGCTCAAAGCTTTGTCTTTCCTTTTTCCCAAAACTGTTTGAAAGATTTATCTTTATATTACCGTTTATTATAACATTACCAAAATAGTTCATAACAAGTAATTATAAATCAAAACAGTTATTGATAATAAAATGCTTCACATATGCATATCAGCCCGAAAATAGTTAAAATCATGTAAAAGTGGGCTCATCTACTCACCTTAGCTTAGCAAAGAAAATACTCAGGTTAATCCTTTGCTAAACAGTTAACTATCTGCTTTAACATGTTGTCCCTAACAAGACACCCTATTGGTTACAAATAGTGATTTATGATTAACCCTCTTATCTAAAACTTGACACAACGGTTATGAAGGCGTGCATTCCTATAAGCAAACGATCACTCCAGGCTCACTCAGGTAAGTGCGTCAGGCCCCAACGAGGATTTATGCGACACCCTTACCTATCCAGAAAACCAGTGTACATGCGCTTACCCTTCCGGTCCGCACGAACTTCTAAGTATCCGAGTATCTTGGTATTTTTGATACTTTATTATTTATCCAAATTAAACTCATATGTACTTAATATATATATAAACATGATCTAATACCAAAAATCAAATCCCAATTCTTCCCGGTTTGTTCTATTTAATAATCATCTTTCAAACTCTAATTTGACGTATTTATCAAATACATACCAAACTGTTTATAATATGAAATACACTTAGGGCTTTTATCCATTATAGAATAGTATAACACACCTCAAAAAATTAGCCTCCAATTTAATCCCGATAGCTTAATTTTGACAAAACATGATTAAAAAATCATAATTTTGACCCGTTTCAGAATTTCATATCAAAACCTTAGGAATCATAAAATTGACATAGGGCTTTCTTATGTCACACCTAATATTTTTTTTGTATCGGACGCGAGTGTGATGGATCATAGTCAAGGCTATACAGAACGACCTCTGGATGATTAAACAACTAGAGCCTTTTGGAAAATTTAGTTAAGTCAAAATATGGAGTTTCATTTAATTAGCAGCGCAAATTGTAGTAAAGGTATGTTGTCTGAATTGTTACAAAATAATTACATTCAAAAAGATTTTAGGACATGACACCGTTGGGTGTTATGTAGTGAAATCTCCAAAAGAACGGCTAAGTTTGACCATGACTGCAGAACGACAAAATGCAGGTCCTAACATGATAAGGCAGTCCAGTATGCAGCAGAAATCAATCACCTGAGAATTCATATACTAAAACGAGTTAACATAAAGTTGGTGAGTTCACAGGTTTCGATAGCATGCATGTAATAGTTTGATAAAAGAGTTTGATTGAATCATTCCATTGTTTGACGATTCGTTTAGATACTGCTTTATAAATTACCGTGAACCTTGAATACCGAAACTAACTGACTACCCACTCATGATACTATGTCCAACAGTACAGCTTGGCCAAATATAACAGTATGTACTCTCTTTACAATTAAAATGGAGTCAGGATTGGAGCTACCAATCAGAGCAGGTGGTGTCCTGTGGTATATATATAAAATATAGCGTTATTTTGTGACACCTTTTTAGCATTTGAAGCTTTTAAATTTATAAAACCTGATTTACTAAAAACTACTATTTCACCACATTCACGAGCAAGTGCATCCATCGTGGGCGGTATAGTAGTGGTAAGTTGAATCGGGGTCGATCAAAGACATAAAGGAAAAATGAGGGCTCTTGATACTTCATCGTTGTTGACGTCTAACCTGAGCAAACTTCAAGTGAAGAGGTAAGTAAAAAGTAAAAATAATTAAACTAAACTAAATTACACTAAAAAGGCGTGATTTGGTCTACTCAGTCGCAGATAATATCATTTGGGAGACTTGTCAGTGTTGAAGCTGGTACCCCGTAATTATAACTTTGTTTTAAGATTGTTTACCAGCGGAAGATCAATCACCTTTCGGAATCTTAGGATGATTCACCATCTCCACAATCAACCGTCTACGAGGAGTACGAACGCCGTGGGAAGGTGCCGTTGATAAACAAACAAAGTGGTATAATGCCACTTACTTACGGGGTCCTTCAAACCGGCAACTTACCTTACTTGACACGCCGTCATGAACCAGCAGGGGAACAACCCTGAGTGCCAGATTATTTTATTATAAACATAACCTTTTTAAAGGACTTTGGTCCATTTCGTTCGCACCTAGCTCTCCGTATGTGTACATCCGACGTAACCAGAGCCAAGTTCACAAACACGTACCATCTCGGCTTCCATGAAGTGACAAAATATTACCAACCCTCATTCCTAACCAAATACTTTCAGCCCGCACCTGCGTAGTCAGCCGAGTTTGCTTACATAGACATAAGGACCTCGATCGTATCATGTAGCATGGGGCGCGAGTTACCTTTCGGATCATGCATCGTCCCCCGACTGGGTGTCACAAGTCCGGTTCGGAAAATCAGTTTATAAAAACAGTCTGCCAACCCATTAAAGACTTGTTTATTCCCAAATGAGTGTAGGAATTTGACTAACACTTGTTAGATTGAGGCTTACAAATGTTAGTCTAAAGATATGCTTAAGTGATAATGAAGATTCATAAATAACAATTCATTATCACCAAAAGTTATAGTTCTTACAATCTTTGAGAGTAGACACAAGAACACTAAAACAAATGGCTCAGAACCGAAAAGATGAACTAACCTACAGACATGGGGAGGGAAGAATTGAGCGGTTTGGAAGAATGGCCACCCTCTCCTTATATAGCCAAACTTCTGACATGGCGTGTTGGTTCAGGCGGCACGGGCCGTGTCTTATCGGGCATGGGTCGTGCTATGTCAGAAGGTTGATCTCGAATCTTTGGTGTCAGGTAACATGGGAGCGTGCCCTTTAGACACGGAGGCGTGCTATGTCAGACGCTTGATTCGCAAATTTTTATGTGCAGAAGCATGGGTCGTGCGAAGCTTGGCACGGGCCGTGTTATGTCAGAAGGCCGATTTCCAAATCTTGTATGAACGGTTCTTTGCGGGATTGGGCATGGGGCGTGTTGGGTCAGACATGGGGCGTGCTAAGCTTAAACTTTCACATAATCTTCTGTTTTTCTTGCATTATTTGTTCCTTTTTTATTTTGGCTTAGTAGAACCTGAAAACTACAAAGAAGACAAAAACATTGTTTCTTTGTGACAATTAGTCAAATTTTACCTAATATGTGAGGGATATTTGTTTATAAAACATGTATATTTTGAGGCACATCAAAGGGGCTACTAGGGGATATTTTGTCGGGTGGTAAATAAATATTTAGGGGTGAAAGAGAGAAGAGGGGTTTATCCTAGGGGCCTCAATCATATGAAAACATGTTTTCCGACTTTATCCATCTTGGACTGTATACCCTTACCAAGTTCTGTCTTGAATGATTCACCTAGTTTCTCACTATTTTTGTGGAGTATGAGCATGTTAGATATTTACAAGTTTAGGCTCAAACACTCAATAAAATGTGGCAAAAAGGGGTTTTAAGTACCAGTTGTATAAAAATAAGCTTTGGGTTCGGTTTACAGTACCCAAAATAGCTTTAATGTATCCATTGAACTTTAGATGGTTCGAATCTTTCCTATTTGAAAAACATTGTTTTTATTCAGATTATTTTGGTCCATAAACAAGTTTTATTGGGTATTTCATAAGACAAATTTTTGCTTATTTTCGAAATTTTTTTACGGGTGGAGCAAAAGTTTAGTGTTGCGTATTTTCGGCTAAAGTTGATAATCCCGTCCCCACACTTAAATTGCATATTGCCCTCAATGTGCTTCTGCTAGCACAAAATAAAAGAAACAGTGTGATTTAAATAGTTTAAGGGTAAGAAAAATTGTCACCGACTGCACTCTTTAGATATGGATTCTGCCTTTGAGGTTGCATTGCCTTGGCTGACGCTTCTAGCTCTTGCTTGTCTTTTTCTCAGTTGTCTTCTTTATTTATTACCTACACTACTAAGTTAAACTATGAAATACTTGTACTACAGATCTGTAAATCTGCCCGCGTATCAGTAGAAATATTTCCTACTGGTCTGAGATCAGAGTTACACTAGGCAAACCTCGTTCTCTAGTAATAGTAACTAAACTACCAGTACTAAAAATAAAAATTAAATAAACTAAGGTAGATATCTAAAAATAAAAGTGAAAAGAAAAGGAAGGGGCGGAATTTTAACCGTCCTGGTGATGTGTTCTTTTAAGTTCATCCTGTTCTATATGCTTTTACTTTAGACTTCCATGGTAAGCCACCATGGTGCGCCACGTTTAGTGTACGGGTCTGCTGGCTAGACCCGTAGTCCTGGTCTTGAAGAGTGATAGTGGGGGAGAGGCTTCCTCCATTCTTTGGTATGCGAACTCTAGGCCTGACTCGATACGGTCCACCACCTGTAAGGTGCTATCCATTTTCTTACCTACGTCAAAAGTTTCTTCATGGTCACCAAACTCGATCCTTAGCGTGCCACTGCTCATGTCTACCACTGCTTGTTTTGTTGCAAGGAATGGTCTTCCGAGGATATGGGGTACCTGCTTGTCTTCTTCCATGTCCAAGATAACAAAGTCTGCATGATAAATGAACTCTCCAACCCGGACTAAGAGGTTCTCAGCGATACCTGAAGGGTACTTCACTGACCGGTCTACAAGTTGGATGCTCATCTTGGTGGGAATAGGTTTACCGAGGTTCAATTTGTTGAACATGGAGGATGGCATAAGGTTTATGCTGGCCCCCAAGTCAGCAAGTGCATTTGAAACCTCAATATCGCCTACTACACAGGTAGTGTGAAGCTGCCAGGATCTAGTTGCTTTCAGGGAATGGTGTTTGAGAAAATGGCAGAGCCTTCTTCCCCTAGGCTAACAGAGTTGAGTTCCACGATCTTGCGCTTGTTAGTCAGAAAGTCTTTCATGTATTTTGTGTACTGCGGCATCTGTAAAAGAACTTAAACAAAAGGTAAGTTAATATGTAGTTGTCTCAGAAGGCTCATGAACTTACCGAACCGTTCCTCATTATTTGCTTTGTTAAGCCTGCTGGGGTAAGGAACCTTTGGACTCTTCATGACTTCTTCTACAGCTAGACGATGAAGCTGATGATGAGACTTCAGTGTCCCTGGATCAAGATGATCTTTTGATAGATCTTGATGTACCTGATAGTCCTCAAGTGTCTCCTCCACAGACAAATCTAGACAACCTGACTGCGACCATTGCTGAGCATGGGACATCTGCTGAGTTCATGTTTGTCCGTGAACATAGAAGTAAATCCTGCCAAGAAAAATTCAAGATTAGGAGAAAGTCTGCACCACAAATTAGTCTTGAGGTCACTAACCCATCTGGCACCGTACCTGATCTAGCTTCAGCCACAACAAACGTCTATCCACTTCCTGAAATTCAACAACATATAGTGGATATGGACATGACACCGTTGGAGAATCTTGCTAAAACTGTAATTACCACCGTTTAAACAACTGGTGATGTTGCTGCCAGCTCGACCATTACTGAGTCTGAACATGTTATGGAACTCGAAGCTGAGATTGAAACTCTTCAGAGTCAGAATGATTAGTTCAACTGTTCTCTACAAGTGGCCAACCAGAAAATCACTGAACAGTCACAAGTAATTGTTGAACAGGCTACTGAAATTCAGAAACTCAAAGGCTTGCTAGCCAAATCCAATCGAAGATAGACAATTGACCAGCAAACCATATGACAACTCGGGCAATCAAGGATCAGAACCAACTGATGGACCGACTCAAACTGATGATGTGACTGACAGGACTATGCTACATGATCAAGAGTCTTCTACTCCTGCTCCAACTGGCAAAGACTCATATGGTATTCAAGAAACTTCAAGCCCTATGAATGACAGTGATTTTGAGGTTAATGCTGATACTGTCATTGAAGGAGATGAGCTGAACTTTTGTAACGCCCCAAAACCCTCTTATATGATTTTTATGTGAAAATGTTTTGTTTGGACGGGACGGGTCAGGTTGTGTGTGGTTAATGAACGCACCCCGACGGGCTTCGTATACACCGACATAGCTAATAAGTTGTGTTTTGGGACTAGATGAGTTTTTATTAAAAGTTAAGGGTTAAATGGGTAAATATATAAGTTAATCATAAATTAAAAGATGTAGCAAAGTAGGGGGACTGATTATGTAACATTAAATAAACATCAAACAAAAGAAAGAAAGTCTGGGATTTCTCCCAGACGTGGGTCGCGAGCAGAGAGTGAGGAGAAGAGAAAACTAGGGTTCCAACACAAATCCACCTTAAATCTGTGAGTTTTTGTAAAAATTCGAAGTGGGGAACTGAAATTCGACTAAGGAAGGAGTCTAGGCTGCGATTTTATCATCCATTTTGGATTCCTCACATCAAGTAAGTGTGTTTGATGTTAGGTGATTTTATAGAAAATCAAAGATAGATCAAACTGATGATAAGGGATGTTATGTAGGGACTAGTATGCCTAATTGATGTATGATTTTACCCCTGCATGTTCATATTTGTCATGATTGATAGTAAGATGATAATGGGGTTAACAACCCACCTCATGTGAATCGAAATTTATAGATAGATGGGAGGTTGGGTTGAATTCTAGATCATAAGAGCTTGATTCTTATGGAAGACTAGTAATTTCTCATGAAATTTGATGAATGTATGCATTTATATCAATGATGGATTGAATGGTATGAAAGAATATTACATACAAGTAATAATGCTATTTGTGCACTCTAAGTGTTTGATGAAATGCCTAGGAGAAGATTTATTAGGCTTAAGGCATGAATTATTGCATAGATGGTAGTATTGTGTTATGCAATATGAAATTATATATGTGTTATGATAAGAGTCTAGAAATACTTAGACTTTGGTCTTCTTTTAGATGTGGCCTTGTAAGTGTATGAAGATTGGAAGCCAAAGTGTTCCGATAACTTACTTGGATTTTTAATGTGTATTAGTATTTGTAAGAATGTGGATGATCATGATTAACTAATAATCATGGTAATATAGGTGAAACCGGTGGAAGCTCAAGCCACCAACGTGAAGGAAAAACCAAGATTTAAACTCTTGAGGTAACGTAAGATTGTTTAGCTATGTAGATGTCTATATATATATATATATATGCCTAAAGTGATCAATGTATATATATGTGCCATGTTATATCCATGGTTGGGAGAATTGGGATTTACAAGTCCTAAAGAATGAAGTAGATCAATGAATTTAAGTAAGTTTGAACAAAATCTGCGAATTTAACCCGTTTGGGTAAGAATGGGAGAATCGACCCTTTATGGGTAAGAGGTGAAAACTATGTTTTCAAAGAATGGCCTTCGGGTAAGACGAGGGGATTGTATACAATTCAATTCCGAGTGCAAACGCAAATTAAGAACTAACGTTTGTGTGTGTGTGATAGGAACGTTAAAAATGGGTCAAACGGGTCAAATGGGTTGGGATTCCATTGGTTTGATTCTCATGTGTTGATTTGTAGATGGCTATGGGAATTTAGTGGAAAGGATTGTCAATTTGGTCAAATAAAGGATTTGTGGTACTTGGAATGAATTTTTGTTATGTGCAGGAAATCTGAAACTTAGCCAAAATTTGGCTAAGTATGAAAACAGGGGAGAACTGGACGAATCCCTGGAAATCTCTCTCCAAGCGTATCGCTTGGAGAGTGGGAACCAGGAGGTGATACGCCAGGGGTACTAGGCGTATCGCCTGGTAAGCCAGGAGTTCTAGGCGATACGCCTAGAACTGCACCACTCGGATTAGTGTGGTTTTCTCATTCTATGCTATAATAAATGATTGAATTTGTTGTAGGTTACCTTTTACTAATACGTTACTGGTACTTGGTGACAGGTAGTAAGGTAAATGGGGAAGCGGGTCCAGATTGAGCATTTTGGGAGAAAGAACCGAACACACACACAAGGAAGGGTAGTTTTATGGGGGTGTCATAGTCATCCTGTTTTGTTAATCTTTGCGCACTCTGAATATGATGTATTTAAACAAACAAACCTATGGTTGTAAGAATGTTAATGGTTCAAGTGGTCGAGTATGGACCCGTCTTTTAAAGGAAAAAAATTTACGGGTCGGTTTTTCCTTGAAAAATTATCAAAAAGGTAGTGGGATGCCACAAGTTGGTATCAGAGCCACGGTTTGAGGGATTCAAGTGTTGTGGGACACTTGAACTCAAACCAAGTGCTCGGGGAATTGATACAGTGTTCGGTTCGAGGCTCAATCGGGTGACCCGGTAAGTATTTAGTGTTGTTTAAATTCCATATAATTATTGACATTAGATGAACAAGTATGAACTTGAATGTACGTGATGCGTACAATTCAAGTAAGAATGTAAAGATGGGATAAAACTAAGCATCTGGGGTGATGAATGAAATCTCACACTCAAATGCGTAAGATGTAACAAGAAGGCCAGGTTGGCCTAAGGGGTGAGAATGAGATGTAAGAATGATGAAATGACCCTCGATTGTGATATTCACAACGTGGGTAAGATGGAAATAAATAAGAATGGTGGTGAATGATTACCTTGTAGTGACGAGTGGATAGTTATGTTGAACTTTGTTTTCGCATAACGCATATGGATTGTTAATAAGATGCTAACCTATTGTAAACTTTCAGTTGCAATGGTGAATGAAGATGATCAAGGGGGAGCTTTGACGGAAGCCATGTTGGCGGAGGTCAAGAAGATTGTATCCGATGAAGTTGAAACCTCCGTGGATGCCAGTATACGACTCCACGTGGGTAAGATGGAAGAAACTCTAATGGAGTTATTGGATAAAAGGCTTGAGGCTTTGAAGGATGAATTGAGGGGTGAAGAAAGTGCAGCTAAAGACAAGGGGAAGTGCACGTACAAAGACTTTATGGCGTGCAAACCCCCACTTTACACTAGTGAAGCAAATCCGATAGCTTGCCACAGGTGGCTAACGGATATGGAAGATGTGTTTGAAAGAAGCAAGTGTGATCCAAGGGATCAGGTGATGTTCGCTACCGGTCAATTACGGACGCGAGCAAAAGATTGGTGGGACATGATGAAGCTTGAAAAAGGAAGGGAAGTGGCGAATGCCATGGATTGGGGGCAATTTAAAGAATTGTTTGAAACTCACCATAGCCCTCAATCGGAGGTGGAAAAGTTGCAAGAAGAGCTCTCTCTATTTCGACAGAAGAAAGGGCAACCAATTGCGGAGGTGATAGGCTTCTTCCTTGACAGGGTGAAGTTTTGTAAAGATGAGTTGCGAACCGAGAGACAGAAAATTCATCGGTTCAATGGCATGTTACACATGGACTTTAGGGAGTTTATAAATGCCTCTAAATGTCAAACCCTTGAAGAATTGATCAATGCGGCACGTGAAAGAGAGATGGAAATTAAGAGACAAGTTGAAAGGGGGTGAAAAGAGAGGGATTGAGAGTAGTGCCACACCTAGTAAGAAACCAAAGGTGGCGGAGACTCCAAAGAAGAATGAGGGTAAAAGTGGTGGGACCTCGGGATGTCCCCACTGTGGCCGAATGCATAAGGGCGAATGTTATCTAAAGACAAAGCCATGTTACAACTGTGGGAAAACGGGACATGGGTACGCTCAGTGCCCTAGTCCTACAAAGTTGTGTTACAACTGTGGCCAGGCGGGCCACAAGAAGAGTGAATGCCCGGGGTTAAATCCGGGGGGAGGTTCAAGTGGAGTAAAGGTAGAGATTCCCAAAGCCAGAGGGAGATCTTATCAAATGACCGTGGAAGAAGGAAAGATAGATCCAGGGGTGGTGACAGGTATATTCCTTGTAAATTCCATTCCTGTTCATGTATTGTTTGATACGAGTGCGAGTAGGTCGTTTGTTTCACTCGACCTTATTCGTCATCCATCCTTTGTTACTGATAAGTTGTTTGTACCTTTAGAAGTAGAGATAGCTGATAACAAGAGTGTGGTAGTATTTGATGTATGTCGTAACTGTAACATTTCCATTGAAGAGGAAGACTATCCAATTGATCTCATACCCATGTTAATGGGAGAGTTCAAGGTAATAGTGGGGATGGATTGGTTATCGAAGTACCAAGCCAACGTAGACTGTCGCCGCAAGGCGATACAATTAATGTCGCCAAGCGGAAAGAATGTTCAAATCCAGGGAGAAAGAGAAAATAAGATGATGCTATGCTCGGTTATGAAGGCTAGGAAGTACATCCAACACGGGTGTAAATCTTTCCTGGCCTATGTGAAGGATACTACCATGGAGAATAAAAAGATGGAAGAGGTACCAATAGTTCGGGAGTATTCTGATGTGTTCCCGGAAGATTTGCCCGGTATTCCACCAGATAGAGAGGTGGAGTTCCGCATTGAATTAATACCTGGTGCCAAGCCGGTTGCTAAGGCTCCGTATCGTTTGGCTCCTACAGAGATGCAAGAGTTGATGAATCAGTTACAAGAGCTACTTGACAAAGGGTTTATTCGACCCAGTGTTTCTCCTTGGGGAGCACCGGTCCTCTTTGTTAAAAAGAAGGATGGTAGTCTAAGGATGTGTATAGACTACAGAGAACTGAACAAGCTAACTGTGAAGAACCGATACCCGTTGCCTCGAATTGATGATTTATTTGACCAATTACAAGGCGCGAGTTGGTTTTCTAAGATTGACTTAAGATCGGGCTATCATCAATTGAAGGTGAGAGAAGAGGATATATCGAAGACGGCGTTTCGAACTCGTTACGGGCATTACGAGTTTCTGGTAATGTCTTTCGGGTTAACAAATGCACCCGCGGCTTTCATGGATCTTATGAACCGCGTGTGTAGACCTATGTTAGATAGATCGGTTATCGTCTTTATTGACGATATACTTGTGTATTCGAAGAGTAAGGAGGAGCACGCCCAACATCTACGCGAGGTGATGGAACTTTTAAGAAAAGAAAAGTTGTATGCGAAATTTTCAAAGTGCTCCTTTTGGCTAAGAGAGGTACAATTCTTGGGGCACGTGATCAGCTCTGAAGGTGTCCTGGTGGATCCCTCCAAGGTTGAAGCAATAACAAAATGGGGTACACCGAAAAGTCCAACGGAAATTCGTAGCTTCTTGGGCTTGGCGGGTTATTATAGGAGATTTATACAAGATTTCTCCAAGATAGCCTTGCCTTTAACCAAGTTAACTCGGAAAGATGTGAAGTTTGAATGGGGAAGAGAACAAGAGGAATCCTTTAGAATCTTAAAGGAAAAATTAACGCACGCTCCGGTATTGACTTTACCGGAGGGCACGGAAGACTTGGTGGTTTACTCGGATGCTTCATACCTTGGCCTCGGGTGTGTACTTATGCAACGAGGAAAGGTAATTGCTTATGCCTCTAGACAGCTGAAGACTAATGAGGCTAAGTATCCTACTCATGATCTTGAGTTAGCCGCAGTGGTTTTTGCTTTAAAGATTTGGCGACACTACCTCTATGGGGTTAAGTGTACCATTTATACAGACCACAAAAGTTTGAAATACTTTTTCGATCAAAAGGAGTTGAATATGAGACAGAGAAGATGGCTGGAGCTTATCAAGGATTATGATTGTGAAATACATTATCATCCTGGAAAGGCTAATGTGGTGGCGGATGCCCTAAGTAGGAAAGGGGATTTGACTCCTATAAAGGTGAGATCCATGAGGTTGGTTGTGACCTCGAGTATTCTTGATACTGTCAGGAATGCTCAAGTAGAAGCTATGAAGGAGGATAATTGGAAGCAAGAACGGATCAAGGGGATGGTAAAGGACCTAGTTGATGTCGGGGATGGCTTGAAGTATCGGTTTGGTCGTCTATGGGTTCCCAACACGTGTGGGGTGAAGGAGTTGTTGTTGAACGAGGCTCATAAATCTCGTTACTCAATTCACCCGGGGGCTACTAAAATGTATCGCGATTTGAAATGCGATTATTGGTGGCCCGGTATGAAACGAGATATTGTAAAATATGTGAATAAGTGCATGACATGTTTGCAAGTGAAGGCGGAGCATCAAAAGCCTTACAGGAAATTGCAATCACTTGAGATACCCGTGTGGAAATGGGAGCATATCACTATGGATCTGCTCACTGGCTTGCCAAAAACGGCAAGGAATACGAATGCGATATGGGTGGTTGTGGATAGATTAACCAAAAGTGCCCACTTTATACCCATTAACGAATCTAGTGGCTCCGAAACGTTGGCAAGGATATTCATAGATGAGATAGTATCGATGCATGGTGTTCCTGTTTCGATAACCTCTGATAGGGATACGCGTTTTACCTCGCGGTTTTGGCAGGAATTTCAGAGGAATATGGGTACTCGATTGCATTTCAGTACTGCATATCATCCTCAGACTGACGGGCAGAGTGAGCGGACGATACAAACTCTTGAAGATATGTTGCGAGCTTGTGTACTCGACTTCGGGGGAAGTTGGGATAAATATTTGCACTTGGTGGAATTTGCCTATAATAACAGTTACCACGCAAGCATTGGTATGGCTCCATACGAGATGTTGTATGGTAGGAAGTGCCGAACCTCACTGTGCTGGGGAGAAGTGGGTCAAAGAGAACTTGCCCACAATGAGATTGTGGAAATAACTACCGAAAAGATTGCTATAGCTCGAACACGTTTGAAGGCCGCTCAAGACAGACAAAAATCTTATGCTGATAAAAGGCGAAGGCCTATCGAGTTCCAAAAAGGGGACCATGTATTGTTAAAAGTATCCCCTTGGAAGGGGGTGATCAGATTTAGAAAGAGGGGTAAATTAAGCCCGCGGTTTATCGGGCCTTTCAAGATCGTCAAGAAGGTGGGCAAAGTTGCTTATGAATTAGAACTCCCGGAGGAACTTGGTGGCATTCACAACACATTTCATGTGTCTAACTTGAGGAAATGCCTAGCAGACGAGACAGCTTATGTACCGCTAGATGATATAGAGGTGGATGATAAGTTGAATTATGTGGAGAGACCTGTGGAGATATTGGACCAAAAGGTCAAACGTCTCTGAAATAAGGAGATTAAACAAGTGAAGGTAAGATGGGAACATCGGAAGGGATCGGACGCCACGTGGGAGTCCGAGGAGGAGATGAGAAGATACTATCCGCATCTCTTCGGGTACGTATTCTAGTTTCGGGGACGAAACTCCCTTTAAGGGGGGTGGAGTTGTAACGCCCCAAAACCCTCTTATATGATTTTTATGTGAAAATGTTTTGTTTGGACGGGACGGGTCGGGTTGTGTGTGGTTAATGAACGCACCCCGACGGGCTTGGTATACACCGACATAGCTAATAAGTTGGGTTTTGGGACTAGATGAGTTTTTATTAAAAGTTAAGGGTTAAATGGGTAAATATATAAGTTAATCATAAATTAAAAGATGTAGCAAAGCAGGGGGACTGATTATGTAACATTAAATAAACATCAAACAAAAGAAAGAAAGTCTGGGATTTCTCCCAGACGTGGGTCGCGAGCAGAGAGTGAGGAGAAGAGAAAACTAGGGTTCCAACACAAATCCACCTCAAATCTGTGAGTTTTTGTAAAAATTCGAAGTGGGGAACTGAAATTCGACTAAGGAAGGAGTCTAGGCTGCGATTTTATCATCCATTTTGGATTCCTCACATCAAGTAAGTGTGTTTGATGTTAGGTGATTTTATAGAAAATCAAAGATAGATCAAATTGATGATAAGGGATGTTATGTAGGGACTAGTATGCCTAATTGATGTATGATTTTACCCCTGCATGTTCATATTTGTCATGATTGATAGTAAGATGGTAATGGGGTTAAAAACCCACCTCATGTGAATCGAAATTTATAGATAGATGGGAGGTTGGGTTGAATTCTAGATCATAAGAGCTTGATTCTTATGGAAGACTAGTAATTTCTCATGAAATTTGATGAATGTATGCATTTATATCAATGATGGATTGAATGGTATGAAAGAATATTACATACAAGTAATAATGCTATTTGTGCACTCTAAGTGTTTGATGAAATGCCTAGGAGAAGATTTATTAGGCTTAAGGCATGAATTATTGCATAGATGGTAGTATTGTGTTATGCAATATGAAATTATATATGTGTTATGATAAGAGTCTAGAAATACTTAGACTTTGGTCTTCTTTTAGATGTGGCCTTGTAAGTGTATGAAGATTGGAAGCCAAAGTGTTCCGATAACTTACTTGGATTTTTAATGTGTATTAGTATTTGTAAGAATGTGGATGATCATGATTAACTAATAATCATGGTAATATAGGTGAAACCGGTGGAAGCTCAAGCCACCAACGTGAAGGAAAAACCAAGATTTAAACTCTTGAGGTAACGTAAGATTGTTTAGCTATGTAGATGTCTATATATATATATATATGCCTAAAGTGATCAATGTATATATATGTGCCATGTTATATCCATGGTTGGGAGAATTGGGATTTACAAGTCCTAAAGAATGAAGTAGATCAATGAATTTAAGTAAGTTTGAACAAAATCTGCGAATTTAACCCGTTTGGGTAAGAATGGGAGAATCGACCCCTTATGGGTAAGAGGTGAAAACCATGTTTTCAAAGACTAGCCTTCGGGTAAGACGAGGGGATTGTATACAATGCAATTCCGAGTGCAAACGCAAATTAAGAACTAACGTTTGTGTGTGTGTGATAGGAACGTTAAAAATGGGTCAAACGGGTCAAATGGGTTGGGATTCCATTGGTTTGATTCTCATGTGTTGATTTGTAGATGGCTATGGGAATTTAGTGGAAAGGATTGTCAATTTGGTCAAATAAAGGATTTGTGGTACTTGGAATGAATTTTTGTTATGTGCAGGAAATCTGAAACTTAGCCAAAATTTGGCTAAGTATGAAAACAGGGGAGAACTGGACGAATCCCTGGAAATCTCTCTCCAAGCATATCGCTTGGAGAGTGGGAACCAGGAGGCGATACGCCAGGGGTACTAGGCGTATCGCCTGGTAAGCCAGGAGTTCTAGGCGATACGCCTAGAACTGCACCACTCGGATTAATGTGGTTTTCTCATTCTATGCTATAATAAATGATTGAATTTATTGTAGGTTACCTTTTACTAATACGTTACTGGTACTTGGTGACAGGTAGTAAGGTAAATGGGGAAGCGGGTCCAGATTGAGCATTTTGGGAGAAGGAACCGAACACACACACAAGGAAGGGTAGTTTTATGGGGTGTCATAGTCATCCTGTTTTGTTAATCTTTGCGCACTCTGAATATGATGTATTTAAACAAACAAACCTATGGTTGTAAGAATGTTAATGGTTCAAGTGGTCGAGTATGGACCCGTCTTTTAAAGGAAAAAATTTACGGGTCGGTTTTTCCTTGAAAAATTATCAAAAAGGTAGTGGGATGCCACAACTTCTCAGATGATGAAGAATCTTTTGTCAACATCCTCCTTCATGTAAAACCAATTGATGAAGCCCTGGACTCAATCATGAAGCTTGCACCTGTACCTGAAAATCTGAAATTCCCAAGATTTGCACAGGCATCCAAAGCTCTTGCTATTGAGGGTTCCACATGTGTAGAGTCTGAAGCTGAACCTGACAACTCCCTTCAACTATCTATTGTTCCTACCGTTCATGCTACGTTCTCTACATCTTCTGCTATAGTTCCTGTAACTGAAGGTGTCCGTCATATGCACGTCGACTCAGCCTTCCTAGATTTTGAAATGGCAAATTTCCGAGAATACTATGCAGAGAAGATCTACTCAAGAAGGAATTCCTATGGAATTCTCATTGAGACTCTTGAAGATGATGATGATGCAACATATGAAGAACATCCATACACTGTAGACTTTGGTGATGAAGACTACATGAATGAGCTTGAACAAAGAATGAATGTGCTCATGAATGAAGCAAATCCACTAAACTACATTGACTTGCATACAATTGATAGTGAAAGTGATGATGAAGAGGAACCTCTCTTTCCTACTCCTATTCAAGTAAATGTGGAAGTAGATGGTATATATGTGAATGTTCCTCTGTCAAATGCTATGTCCACTGGAGAGACTCTTGCTTTTGATATCACTCCACATGTTCCAGGTTCTATACCAATAGATGCTGAAGTCATCTATCTTGAATCGAGTGCTGACCAAAAATGTCAAAATCAAACTGCTCCTGCTGTACCTACTGAGCAAGCTCAACGAGAACAAATCTTTGAAGCATCCATTATACATTTCTCATCTGATTCTGAATGAGAGGATGCTGATGATGATGTGACAGCACCTCAAGGACCTACTGCGACTGAGCAACCAGGACCCTCTGACAAAGATAAGGAAAAGAGGAAACTAACTCCCAAGGAAATAGAAGAGGAACGAATGGAGAAAGAAGCTGAAAAGGATAGATCACGTCGATCCCTCATTGAAGAAACACTCAGTGAGAAAAACAAAATGATGGAAGAAAAAGCAAAAGCCCTGAAAAGGTATGAATAAGGACACCCTCCTGCTGTCATGTACAGAAGAGGCTCAAGCACATTACCGGATCGATCTGAGTCAGCCAGAGCAGATGAACCAGAATCCGCATTGTCACAAACCTAGAAGGCACTGATGTAGATGAAGTAGATGCATCTGAAACAGCTCGTATGGTGAGATCTCTGATGAGTGACAACTTCACGTTGGAATATCTTATGAGTCTCACCGATACTGAGCTGACAAAACTATATACCGATGATGAAAGGTTGATCTCTCACCTTCCTAATATTCAAAATGTTGAAGATGAAACTGATATCCTGATGGATGTT
Organism: Deinandra increscens subsp. villosa; assembly: GCA_039602395.1. NCBI lineage: Eukaryota > Viridiplantae > Streptophyta > Magnoliopsida > Asterales > Asteraceae > Deinandra > Deinandra increscens. Next base: position 67,064,079 of record JBCNJP010000012.1, on the reverse strand, counting down.
TTTTCTGACACTGAGAAAACAGTCAAATTTACTCCAATCCGCGACCATCTCTCTAATTTAGTGCACGACATTGGCAAAACATATTTTCCTCCGTTTGATAATCCATCTGAGGAAATTCTTGATCCTGATACTGAAGAGTATATCATATCCACTACCAACAGGATGACTTTCAATGATCTCCGCAAGTATCTTAAATTCATGAATATGAAGAAAAATGCTTATAATCGGAAGAAACTTACAGGTCTCCAAAAGTTTGTAATTGATTACCGAAAGACTGAACGTCTGGCGAAGCTGGAACAAATCAGAATCAAAGAACAGGAACGAGCTGAGGCTCTCAGAAGGAAAGAGAATCCTCCTATCTATGATGACTGGGCAGATGGCTCCAAATTCAAAAGCTATGATGTAGTTTACTACCAATAACTTGAGAAAGATGCCTTCTAATCTCAATGTCAATCATGGGATGAAAATTCTTGGATGGAAATATGATGAAGTCTTTGACGCATTTCTGGTGAAGAGGAGGAACAGATACGTTCAATTTTTGCTGACTTTAGAGCTCTTCGCAGTTTGTTCTCCTAGGAACTGAAGCAGCTGAAGTACCTTGATCTAGTGAACCACACCAACCATGAAAAGGGTTTGAATGCCGCTTCACTAATCGGTGCTGCTTACGAATTCAAGAGAACCTGAAACTCCTGAAGAAGAGAAGAAAGCTTAGTTACTTGTAGAGAAAAGACGTCTCTGTGCCCCTCATCGCGGTATGTTTAAAGAAATTGGAGCGGAGGTGAAAGTGAAGACAATTCCAGGAAATCAGAAGAATTTTCCTATGATCAGCTGGTATTATAGTGGAAAGACAAATGAATTGGTGATTGAGAGAGTTGGTGTTGATACTATCAGACTTTTTGCAGCAATTGAACTCCGACTTCTCTCAAGATCCTATCTGAAGAAGATCTCTTATCAAAAGATGCGGACCATTCCTACTTAGATTAGACCATATGAATGCTACGACTCCAATTACTACAATCTGCTGGGAATCTCGAATCCACTGACATGGATTCCTTCAACGAGTGTGAATCTTGTTTATCTGGTAAACTCACCAAGTCACCCTTTACCCATGTAGGTGAACAGACCAAAAGTTTCTTAGGATTGATACACACTGACGTGTGTGGACCCTTTCGAACCGAAACGATAAATTGTGAACGCTACTTTGTGTCATTCATAGGTGACTACAGCAGATATGCTTACGTTTATCTGACGAAACACAACCATGAAACTTTTGACAAGTTCAAGGAGTTTCAGAAAGAAGTAGAAAATCAACAAGGTCGAACTATTAAAATACTTCAATCAGATAGAGGAGGTGAAACTCATAGCACTGAATTCCTCAATCATCATAAGGAATGTGGAATCATTTCACAACCTACTCCTCCTAGAACACTCCAGTTAAATGGCGTGAGTGAAAGGTGAAATCGAACTTTGCTAAACATGGTTCGATCGATGATGTGTAGGACCAACTTGTCCCACTCCTTTTGGGGTTTTGCTCTCTTAACTGCCACTCGCCTAATTAATCTGGTGCCAACCAAGAAAGTGGACAAGACCCCATACGAGATATGGCATAAACCTTATCCAAAGCTATCATACCTCAGGGTATGGGGATGTGAAGCTTATTTCACTAGTGAATCTGACAATAAGCTCGATCCTCGAGGTGAAAAGGTAATTTTCATCGGATTCTGTAGTAATACCAGTTATTACTTTTACCATCCTGAAGGAAACTATGTTTCCATCAAAAGGAAGCGTAAGTTCCTTGAGAAAGAATTTCTCAACAAAGGAACAAATAGTGGTTTAGTGGATCTTGAAGAAATTCGAGAAACACAAAACCCTGAAACGGTCGCTGCGTCTGACCATAAAATTGTTTTTGCATAATCAGACTCGAACACAAGTGTTCGCAGAAGCGAAAGGACACGTAAAGAACCTGATAGATACCTCAGTCATCTAGAAGCTTCCGATGTCCTGTTAGTAGCATATTCTAATGATGAACCAACTAATTACAAAGCTACAATATTAGATCCGGAATCTGACAAATGGCTTGAAGCCATGAACGCAGACATGCCATCCATGTGTGAGAATCAAGTCTGGGACTTGATTGAGCTACCCCTGGCTCTCGGGCAGTAGGAAGCAATTGGATCTTTAAAAGAAAGACTGACATGCATGGAAACGTCCAAACCTATAAGGCACGGCTTGTTGCTAAGGGCTTCACTTAAAACTAAGAGGTTGACTATGAAGAAACCTTCTCACCCATGACCATGATCAAATAAATCAGGATATTGCTTGCCATAGCCGCATACTATGACTATGAGATATGGAAAATGGGTGTCAAAACCGCCTTTCTGAATGGACAACTCACTGAGGACGTTTATATGGTTCAGCCAGATGGTTTTGTTGATCCAAAATATCCAAATAGAGTTTGAAAACTAAATAAGTCTATCTATGGACTAAAACTAGCATCTCGAAGGTGGAATTTTTGCTCGACCAGAAAGTCAAAGAATTTGGTTTTGCTCAAAACGAAGACAAGCCTTGTGTTTACAGAAAGGCAAGTGGGAGCACTATATCTTTCGTCATATTGTATGTGAACGATATATTGATCATAGGAAACAACATACCCATGCTTAATGAAATTAAGAAATGGCTTTCATCTTGTTTTGCTATGAAGGATCTTGGAGAAGCCGCTTATATTTTGGGGATTAAAATTCACAGAGATCGATGTAAGCGACTTTTAGGTCTTAGTCAAAGCACATACATTGACAAAATTATAGTAAGGTTCAACATGAGCAACTCCAAGAAAGGAGTCGTCCCTATGACAAAGGGTGTTGTCTTGAACAAATCTCAATCTCATAAAATGGAGAAAGAGATCAACCAAATGGCTACGATCCCATTTTCCTCTGCTATAGGATCAATTATGTATGCCATGCTCTGCACACGACCTAACGTCTCATTTGCACTAAGCTTGACTAATCGATACCAACAGAGTCCAGGACTAGCTCACTAGACTGTTGTGAAGAACATCCTGAAATACTTAAGGAACACAAGTGAAATGTTTCTGGTATATGGAGGAATTGAAGAAGAGCTCACTGTAAGATGTTACACTGAAGCTAGTTTTCAGACTGTGAAAGAGCGTCAGCGTTGGATCGTCTACTCGGTCGTATCAAAATCAATGTAAAACGTGAATGCAAAGAGTAAATACAAAGGACTTGTATTAACCACAGAGAGATTACACAGAAAAACACACACATAAGATATGAGCAGTTCTCTGAATTCTATACAAGACAAGCTATTTATAGTTGAACTTCAATGTGCAAAACCACGACCATCCGAACTGCCAGTTTGGACAAGTTCGTGTGAGTCTGAACTGGTAGTTCGCCTCTAGTTTGGACATCACATCTTTGTAGCCTTTTTTCTTGTATTTGATACTTCACCTGACGACCTAGAATTATGCTTCAACAAACTCCCCCTCGACATGTGCAGTATCAACATCCACATAAACTTTGTATCTTCAATCAAACTCTTCCTCAATTTGACGATGAGTCTAATCTCGAATACTTGACATTGCAGCGTGTGTAATCTTTTTATCAACAACTTCAGAAGACTTGAAGTTGTGATGTTCTTTTCCACATTGAAACCTGCCAACATAAATAATCTTGGCGCAAAACGTCTCTTCGAGACTCCAAGATATTTTGATTTTGAAATTTGATTTCGTATTACATGTTGATCAATCTAAAACAAATAAGAAATAAAATCTTTTTGATTTTTAGAAACTTTATATCAAAACACACCTAAAATCTTTTTGATATTTTCTGATATGAAATGTAAATGCATTATAGAATCAGACACTATTTTTGTCTTGTGAGAAAGATCACGACTTGGGATCATATTGGACATAACATGCTGAACTACACTTCAATTTCGATTAGTTTAGCACATAAGCCATGCCGATTGCAGATATAATTAGTCCATCTTTAAACTCAGGCATACTCATACTCATAACATCTGAATATGCTAAAGTATTGATTTAATTTGCATTGACCAGTGTACCCCACACTATCAAACATACTCAGATATGTTTTGCATATCACACTTTGTGATTTCACTTGTGATTCAACAGATAGTGATTGTATACATGATATAGTCAACTGTGTTCCATGCAAAAAGAAATAATAACGTTAAATCGTCTACCTTAAGGTCTATCTTTCGATACGCAGATAAGGCCTCAGATTTAAAAAAATAAGAAGATAAAACAAGTTCAAATTGTATAACTCAACAACGATCAGGTCACTACTCCCGTACACGCAGAGAAAGTCCAATCGGTTATACGAAACACCAAAGAAAATAAAGCAGAACCTCAAACGAACAACAATCAGGTCGATCTTTTGATACACAAAGAAAATCCAATCGTTTGAGAAAATAAAGAAAATCAAACAAATTTAAATCTTTGCAAAATGAACACATTTATACACAGTGACTTCTCATTTTTCTTTTCACACATCTATTTCTTGATATATCATGAGATATACATCAAGACGTTGTCCACTAGGTCAAGCATCAGATTTAATGTATATCACATTCGTATACTTTCTTATTTGCCGAGCCTACCTAGCACATCAATCAATGGTCTTATGGCTTTCTCATCTAGTTTATTCATGAGTCAGACATCATTAGCCAATGTACCATAATTTCTCAATCATGTCGGATACAATTTCTCATTTTTCACTCTTTTTGGATTTTTGCATTTTTCAAATTTTTTGTCTTTTCAAATTCTCCCCCTAAAAATGACAAACTCTACTTTTTAGATTTTCATTTTTAATATTTGAAAAACAACCCACTGTTTTTGTATTTTCAAAAACAAACTCCCCCTCAAAATGTGACAGAGTGAAAAAAACCAGAAATTGATTAACCAACATGAATACTAGCAGTTTAGTATTTTGAAAACAAAAATGATTTGGAAATTCAATTTAAGTTATCACAGATATTTCATAATCAGCAATTTTCCAATCTACGAAAGGTCTTCCTGAAATACATGCTGACACCAAATAAAACATTAGTCACTCTTGGATCGACCCGATTCAACAGCGTCGGGTTGCCCGATGTCTTCCACATAGTCTGTGTTGGCCTTAGAAACAACTTTCGGTTTCCATTTCATTGAAGATTTTAATTTTTATCAGAACTTGAAAATGTTTCAACCGGCAGCTTTAACGAACACGACTTACTAGTTGTTATAAATTTTGGGAACCATGGTTCATCAAAAATTTAACCTTTGTTATCCACATATTTAGCAGTGTTGTGGATATATGCAGTCGTCGGACAATCAACAGCAAGATGTCCAGGTTGACGACATGCATATGAAAGTCTCTAACTAAATGTAAAAACATTTGAAAAATTCTTTGAATTGTGAGAACCAGATGAATGACCAGAACCAAAATTATCAAAGAAATCATCATAAGAATCATACCTTGGAGATGGACTCTGTGAAGATACCTTTGATTCAGATGAAGAACCTCTAGAAGAATAAAAAAAACTTGATTTGTTTGAGGAGGTGATTTCTTTTGAATTTTGATTTTCAACACTTTCTCCTTCTTCTTTGACTGTTGAGCTTGAACAGGAACATCTTTAATTTCAAATTCCAAACCTTTGTGCTTGAAACCCAAAGTCTTTGTAAACCCAGATTGAGAAACAGAAGCATCTCTTCCTTTTGATTCTCTAGTAAATTAAGCTTTAATATCCTTCAACTTGTTCTCTTGCACCAAATATTTAGCAACTTCCTCTTCAGATGAAGAACTTGAACACTTTGCAATTTTTCAAAAAACATTTTCATCTTTCAGACATGATGAACTTGAAACAAAAATTGGAGCTTCAGCAAAAGTAACCTTCTTCTTAGACTTATTTTTCTTCTTCTTAGTTGGTGTTGCAAACTTTGAATAATCATGCATTTCAGCTTTTGAATCAAGAGGAGCAGAAGTAAATTAAGATAAATCCATCGGTTGAGGAACCTTGTGAATATCATTCTCTTTGGAACTATTTTCACTCCTATCCTGCATATACGAGAAATTTAGCAAAGTCGGTGATAAGTTGCAATTCTTGACCTGCCTTTGTAGTTCCAAAATTTCCAGCTTTAATTCAGAAATTTTCTGTTGAGCAGCAAACACCTCTTTTTGTGAATTAACGAATTTTTCATTGAGGTCATTATGCTCATATGTTTGGAGCTTTCTGATCTCACATTCTGCTAAAACTTCTTCTGTAACTTTCTCCTACTTTTTTATATATTTTCACATCCTTTGTTAAAACTTCATTCTTATCTCGAAGACGAACATTGGAATCTTGAATTGTAGACAATGTTGTTTGAAGTTTTTCAATTGTAGTAGCAGATTCAACAACAAGTGCATTAGCTTTTTCATATTTCTGTTGAAGTGAATAACTTTTCTCAAATAGATTTTCAAAATCTTGTGTTGCATCTAATGCTTCAGCTTTGGCCTTTCACAATCTTCAACCAATTTACTCTTTTCTTTCATCACATCTTCATGAACATGAACCAATTCATAATATTTCTTCTGAAATTCTTCCAATTCTTTCTTTAGCACCACAATCTCTTCAGTCGATGTTTCAAAACCTCTTTCTAGACTGACATTTTTGTTGTGTAACTTCACACATTTAAGATATTTAGAGTCTCCGACCTTTGAGTTATCAGTTACCTTTGGCAAAACCTCTTAGACCAATGATATGCTTGAATTAGAATCAGAGTCAGTGAGAAAACTATCATCATCATAACGAGTTGTCAAAGCAACATTAATAGGAACATGTGACAGTTTTGTAACATCAGAATCCGCATTCCATGCAAATTCATCTGGATGCCAAAATATTTCTGTCAAGTTGTTATCAACAGAATCATATACTTTTTGAACTTTTAGATCTGGATTTGAATTTGAGGACTTAACCACCAAATGAGCATGTTGACCAGTCTCCAATTTATTATCATTTGAACATGGACATTCACGTGCAAAATGTCCATATACAGAACATTTGTAACATTTAACCTTCGATTTTTTCAATCCAATCTTACCATCCTGATTCAATCTCTTCTTTCCAGTTCTACTAAAAAATTTCTTTGTTCATCGAACTAACATAGCAAATTGCAATTCAAATCCATTTCTTCCAAATGATCATAATCGATCTGATCATAATCTTCATTTGTCAATTCTGCGTTACTTACTGAACCAGTAATAACTCCAAAATATGAAGATACCAATACAGACATTAAAGCCATATAATCATCGGTTGATGAGCAGATAAAGCAGTTTGTGTTGAAGAACTAGGAATTGAAACATTACAACCAGTAGAGTAACTAGAATTGTCAGATTTATCTGCAATGAATGCTGTAGGAGGTGCGGAATTAATAATATTTGACTTCATAGCATTAATGGTTGAATCGTTTTCACCATGATACACAGCAGGATTTTGGATTTGGGCAGGAAGTGATTTATTCACTATTAACTCCATATCCCTTGCTTGTATTCTTTGAATCAGATCATTGAAAGACAAACCCTAATACTCTTTCTCATGAGTAATCATCATCACATAATTTTCCCATTTCTCTAGGTAAAGCCTCCAAAATCTTTTCTTTTAAATCAGCATCTTCCTTTGTAAGACTCACCAAAATCATCTCACTCATCAAATATGCAAATCTTGCAATCAGATTTGAAATCGATTCATTTTGATAATGCTTGAAACTATCAAATTCCTTTTTCAAAACCTTTTGACGACTTTTCTTATATTGGTCATTTCCTCACATCTCTTCTGCAACGCATCCCATAAACTTTTTGATGTATAGTTAGCAGAAAATTGATGTAGCAATTATTTAGGCAATGCCATTGTCAAAGTACCATATGCCTTCTTCTCAGCTTGATACGCTTTCTTTTGTTCCGAAGTGAATTTTATTTGAAGAATCGGCTCTCCAGAAGCATCCTTAGGATATATATATATATATTGTTCAGTGAAAGCTAACCACATATTAACATCGTTCGTATCAACATATGCTTCAAACCGTTTAACCCAACTATTATAATTTTCCAATTTTAACAATTTGGTAACTTTCTGACTTGTTCCAATTTAATTATCGTAGTTCATCATTGTTTGCATTGTGGCTTGCATCGAATTCTAAATTGTGGCAAACGCTTGAAAATCACTCATCTTTTCCGAAAACTTGTACACAAAAACTTAAAACTCAAAAATCGATTAGATTTTGTCAAAACCCCAAAATTTTGACTCAAAATGATGAAAAATAGAGATTTCCGACCAGTAGAATGAACCTATTACTCTGATACCACTTGAAAGAGCGTGAGCGTTGGATTGTCTACTCGGTCGTATCGAAATCAATGTAAAACGTGAATGCAAAGAGTAAATACAAAGGACATGTATTAACCACAGAGAGATTACATAGAAAAACACACACAGAAGATATGACTAGTTCTCTAAATTCTATACAAGACAAGCTATTTATAGTTGAACTTCAAAGTACAAAAGCACGACCATCCGAACTGCCAGTTCGGACAAGTTCGTGTGAGTCCGAACTGGTAGTTCGCCACGAGACTCATGATTATGACAGAGAAGCGATAGGGCTTAAACTAGCTAAAGACATGTTTGGATTTAGTATTTGGGTGTATGAACATATAACAGTTATCTTTTCTTTTCATATTCCATCAATGAATGCAATAATGAATTTCATAACTGTGTTCGATGCTAATATGTTTAATAATCCATGAAACAATTGATAATTGTTCTAAAGGTCCGTAGTCAATTAGAGGTACGGGAACGACTCAAAATTAAGAGTATTCTGATTTTGAATCTTAAAATGGTTTAACATTCAAAATCATAAACCTCAATGATGAATGACGTTGGAGGTAACTTCCCGTCAAGCAATGCAATCATGGAATTCTTGCTTGCTTGATTAAATGGTATACTCTAATGTTTCCTTAGACCTAAGACGTATACTAGAACTCTCGTTTACTGAGGACTGTTCTTTGACTGTAGCCTAACGTTGTCGCATAAACACCAATCATAACGGCTACTTTTAGTGGGAGTTGTATGCCTCAACACGGGATTCTGTACTCTTTCTTTGGCAACAGCTAGACATGATGGGCCCTCGTTCATTCCAGGTGATAAGTGTGAGGCCTCACCCAAACTTAGTGTGTGTTTGATTGGATCATTTCGTATCTATAACGAGACTATAATCGATGATTTAAACATGAGATTCATGTCTCATTATCCATTTATGTCTTATACAGAAAGGAACATATGACAGAGATTACCACGAGTCCTCAATCTGCTTGCTTTTCAACCAGATATACTTTGGCTGACTACTTAAAGTGTCAACATTGGCTGGTGTAGCCACGCATAGCTAGAGTGCCTCTGACTACGCACGTTAACTTCTCGCGATTAGTCCAAGTGGTAGACTATTGGATATTGAATTTCCTGACTCGACATTAATGTAGCTGACCCGGAGTAGACCTGTAAGAGATAGATAAATATTTAAATATTAATTATTTTTAGGTAACGAAACAAAACCGTTCATAAAATGGTTTGAGATAAAAGACGAATTATATTTGTTGTCACCAGATTGATAACTAAATATAACTGGGCTGCGAGTGTGGGCTCGGATTGGGATTTTACTTGCTAAAAGCCCATAGGGGTTTTAAAAGGGGATTAGGGTGTCATTTATGGGTGACACAGAAAACTAGACGAAACCCTAATCCATGCTCCCAGAAAACTAGACGAAACCCCCTTCCCCGTTAGATTGTCGTTGCCGATGCCACCTCCACCTTGTCGGTCGCTTGTCTCGAAGCCGTCGCCGCTCCCCGTTCATGCGCCGTCGAAGAAGGCGCCGTCGAAGAAGGCGCCACCACTACATCCGTGGCTTCCGCTACCGTCGCACCTCCACCCGCCAACCACCGTGAGGTGGTCTTGGTGCTGCCAGGACAACCAAGGCCACCACTAGCAACCTCGGCCGCCGCCTCCTCCAAAATCGACCGGGTGGCCGGCACCGTTATACGCCACTTCCTTGCCTCCGCCACCACCACGTGGTGCCAGTGATCTGATATTCGGATTGATCCCAGCTTCGCGTACCGCAGAGCAATTAGTTTTAGAAATCACAATATGTGACGTCGTTTTGTTACCGCCACCCACGTCGGTTCGCTTGCCGTCTCCGCCGTCTATGCTGAAGCGTTCAACGTCATCAACCATTGTCGAAGAATTGACTCACAGATTCGAGTCGGGTGTCTCATTCAACCTAGCACCAGATCGTTGAATCCCGGTGTCTTGAACGATTGTTCGGATCCCGCCAAGGTATATCTAACTCGTTTAAGTTAGATATACATTTATTATTCTTATTATGTGTTTGGGTGTATTACGGTGATCTGATCCTGTTATCAGTTTTATTTATTCGCGTTGTGAAACTCTTTTCCACTACGTATCTGTTTTAGATATTTAATCTCGTTAAAATATTTGTTTTAAACTTTAGCGGGCAACTCGGATACCCACTCTAAAACCCAACACTATTGCAAAACCGGATCCCGAATCGAGGATCCAATTAAAATACTCGTGTACGGCGCGTCGGTGATCATCTAAAAAACTCTCTCAACTGTCCATCCCTTGTATAAAGCTCCTTGGCCGCCCCCCTCAAACTCGTCCAAAACTCCGTTGTCGCAACCTCCTCATTATTGTAAAATCCTAAAGCTACAGCAAACTGAGGCTTACACTCATCTCATCCGCCTCCCAGAGCAAATGAAACAGTCACTGGCGACTCGAACTCCTTCGTGTTGTACTTCCAGGTAGAATGGAACTCGACAGTCAACTCCCGGTACTGGGGTCCATCACACACTACTACTCTCCTCTAGCGCTCATCCATAAGCTCCTCTAACCTAGCCATCACCCTTATTATATCCATCAGCTCTGAATCGATCGTCATGTGCTTAAGCAGAGCCACGTGCATCACTGCCTCACATCGATCGGCCTCATCATTAACCTGAAATTGTAACAGAGTATGAGGCTTGATATGTCGATCCTCAGTAGGAAGAAGCTTAACCGTGTAGTCGGGTAGAACCTCCGTCACTAAGTACTGGATCGTAACCCGAGGTTTATACATCTTCGTTGGCCGCTTCCTCTTTGAACTACTAGCGGATGCCTCCATTCCTACAAACACTGATACAATAGTGATATCCAAGCAAAAATAATCACAAACTATTTTTTTATTATTTTTATTTTTTTAATAAAAATAATAATAAATAAAAGAAAATTAAATTGCAAAAATAAAATAAACACAAATTAACCTAAATAAAAAAGAAAGAAAATATTTTTTTTTGAAAATCGGGCATGACTCCTCCGTTTATTATTCAACCCAGTTCGTCTCAAAACCTCTCAAAATGTGTCAATTTCGACTATCCACACCAAACAATCCAAAACCAATTATAATCACCATATAACCAAGAATAATATTAGCAACAGATAAACAGCTATAGACTAACACCGCAGGTCAAAGTAAATCAAATTTGAGATAAAATAGCACTATTCCATCCAGACCAAACCCATAAACACTCAGTTGGCACATTAGTTGTCAACAAAACCTCTATATCCCATATAGGAACATCCAACAACATAGCAACTAATCAGACCGGTCAAATTCAAAAATTGTTCGAATGAACAAACAATACACTATCCCTCTACTAAATTGCTATCCAAATTATCTCGAATAACACAAATTAAGCATCCTGGATATTTTAGTATATTGCTATCCAAATTATCTCGAATAACACAAATTAAGCATCATGGATATTTTTAGGCACAATCACACCATCAAGAACACATATCAGGACTGCTAATAGTGGAAATATAGATCAAACCAAACATAACGAACAATTAAAACTAATAAATCTAACATTAACAAAACTGATGAACAATTAAACTAAGAAATTGAGAAGATCAAACCTGGAGTCGTGAAATGCTAAAAAAAATTGAAATGCAGTTGATATCAGTTGAGCCCGGTGGTAACAACCGCAGCAAGCAGTGGTGGGAGTGGCTGTAGATGATGTAGGCGATGGCGGTGGAATGTTAAGGGGCGTGGGTGCAAGGGTAATCGGAGATGGTGGGAGTGGTGGTCGGTGGATTTTGTAAGTTATAGTGGTGGCAGTGAGAGTAAAGGTGGTTGTAGGGGTGAAGAGTGACAAGTCGGAGGATGGTGGTAGAGGTGGAAGTCGATGGTGGTTGAGGGTGGTGACAGCCGCGGATTGAAGGTAATCGGAGATGGTGGGTGGAGATGAGGCGGTGATAAGTGGCCGTGAGGGTAAAGGGTGGCGGCTGAAATTAGGGCAACGGTGGTTGAAGGTGGAGACGATAATGGAGGTAGCGACGGTCGACTTGGATTGTGGTAGGTGAGGTGAATCGAAGAATGAGATAGGAATGGAATTTGGATGATGAAGGTCGACAGGGTGAATGGAAGTGGTGGAGGTGGTCGGTGGTGAGTGGTCGCCGGCTGTGGGTGGCGGTAGTAAGAGAAGGAGGTGGTGAGTGGTGGTCGATGGTGGTGGTCGATGGTGGTGATCGTCGGGTGCAAGAGCTCAAATTAGGGCTTGAAAAGGGATTTGGGGGTGAAGAGGGAAAAAGGCTGATGGGGAGGTATTTAAAAGGAGATATTTTTTTCTGGTCTCCGACTCCCTAAGCGTATAGCTTGGGGAATATGACCAAACAAGCGATATGCTTGCAAGTCATCTCCAGCCCATTCCCATTTCTCCAAGTGTATCGCTTGGAGGAAGACTCATCCCAAGCGATACGCTTGGGACATAAATTCCAGGGATCATGTGAACTTTTTCTATACTTAGCCATTTTTTTCAGTGTTTTTCAAAAAAAATCATCACCCCGAATTTTAAACCCAACATTTCTATACTAACCACAACATACATGGGACTCCATTTTCGCATGAATTCTCGCTTTCAGCACTCTTCGATTCCCTGAAACACGAACAAACACAAAACGCAAAAACTAAAAAAAACGAAAAGCACAAACACGCAAAAGTAATGTAAATAAGCATGCATAGAATGTACAAACTCTACAACTCGGATTTCCACCAAGTACTTTCCTCCTCAATCATCCTCCATCAATGTTGTGGAGAACCAGGTTCTCCTCATCCGTCTCAACCAGTCCTTCTATGTAGTACTTCAATCTCTGACCGTTTACCTTCCAAACTCCACTATCCGACTCTAACTGCAATGTTTCGTACAGAAACACCTCTTTCAAAATGTACGTTCCTCTCCATCAAGACTTTAATTTACCTAGAAAAATCCAAAGACGCAAATCATATAGCAACACTCGATCCCAACACTTAAACTCTTTCCTAACTCTCAGCTTATTATCATGTAACTCCTTTGTGCGTTCCTTGTAACCCCACGATCTTTCATAAGCTTCATTTCTCAGCTCCTCTACCTCATGGATTTGGAGAAACCGGTTCTTAGCAGCCTTGGCTAAATCAAGATTTATCGATCGAATAGCCCAATACGCTTTGTGTTCTAATTTAACCGATAAATGACACGTTTTCCCGTAAACCATCATAAAGGGAGTGGTTCCTATGGGTGTTTTGAAACCAGTACGAAACGCCCATAACACGTCATCCAACTTATCGGACCAATCCTTATGATTGTTGTCGGTAGTTTCATCTAAAATCCTCTTCACTCCTCTGTTAGCGTTCTCTACTTCACCGCTTGTTTGCGGATGATAAGCGGTCGATGTGTTGTGATTCACTCCGTACCTCGCTGACACTTTCTCCATTTGGGCATTGCAAAAATGCGTGCCCCTATCACTAATCAACACCTTAGGGGTTCCAAACCCACTAAACAACTTCCTCAAAAATCTCACTACCACTCATGCATCATTAGTAGGCAAGGCTTGAGCCTCCACCTACTTGGAGACATAATCAATCGCAACGAGGATGTATAGATTCCCCCGGGAGGTGTGGAATGGACCCACGAAATCAATGCCCCAAATATTAAACACGTCAACCCCTTGGATATGGTGTTGGGGCATCTCATTCTGTAATGAGATGTTACCCGCTCTCTGACACGTATCACACTTCCTAAATAACTCGTGAGCATCCTTAAACAATGTCAGCCAATAGAAACCTGAATTTAACACCTTCTTTGTAGTATAGGAAGGCCAAAAATGTCCACCAACTAATCCCTCATGACAATGCTTAAGGATCTCTAAACCGTTCTCATGACTCACACATCTCCTAAAAGAACCATCTATCCGAACCCAGAACAAGTAAGGATTATCCCAAATGTAGTGTATAGAATCGGACATGAATTTCTTCTTCTGTTGGGACATCATGTCATCTATCATCGTACTCCTACAAACTCTCCATTAACTGTCATAGCACTCTCAAATGGAAACGTATCCCCTATTCTCTCTTCTCTCAACTTCTCTCTCTTGGGGTCCTCAAGGCGCGACAAGTGGTCGGCCGCTACATTCTCCTCCACCTTCTTATCCTTAATCTCTATATCAAACTCGAACAACAACAGAATCCATCTAATCAAACGAGGTTTAGCTTCCTTCTTTGTAAACAAGTATCGTAAAGCATCGTGGTCGGTGTAAACAATGGTTTTTGAAAAAATGAGGTATGAACGGAATTTGTCGAATGCGTAGACTACGGCAAGAAGATCCTTTTCTGTGGTCGTGTAATTTTCCTGGGTGTCATCTAAGGTTTTGTTTGCGTAGTAAATGGAATGGAAGTGTTTGTCCCTACGTTATCCTAAAACTACCCTTACCGCAAAGCCACAGCGTCGCACATAAGCTCTAATGGTAAACTCCAATCGGGGGCTATCAGAATAGGCGAACTCACTAACCTCTCCTTCAGAAACTCAAATGCCTTCAAACAACTCTCACTGAACTCAAACACAACATCCTTCTCTAAGAGATGGATCATGGGGTCTAGTGATTTTGAAAAAATCCTTAATGAACCTACAGTAGAAGCTAGCGTGACCTAAGAATCTCCTAATAGATTTACACTAGTGCATTGTGGAAGTTTGCTAATCATCTCAATCCTAGCTCTATCAATGCACGTGATTCTTATATCATAAACCTATACCCTTAGTGAAAAAGGAAAAAGTGCCTAAAGGAACACCTTTGCCACCAAATCAGAGAGAAGAAATTAAGAGTGAATGAGATTTGAATTTAGAGAGAGAAAATATGCATTGATTCTGATAGTGATAAAAGTAAATTGGAAAAGATACAAAAAGATCCCTATTCTAGGTCTAATCTTGAATATTTATAGGCTCGCGATCACGTCCTCTTGACCCTTAGCTCGAATCTTCTCCAGATCCTCGCCTTGCATACACCTATAAAACCATTATCATTTGCCCGAGGACTTAGATGCGCGATGGTCGGATGTAAACACACATCCGACAATCTCATCTATTCATCAAGTCCCCAAGTCTATTAAGTATAATGTTAGGATTAATAGACTTAACGTTCTAAAAGAGATAAAATTTGAAAATTTGAAATCTTATCTTTTACTTTTGACGGTTCACCTTCACACATCCGACATCATGCTATATGTGCTTGCACAGTACAACCATTTTATACTTTATGTCACATCTATCTTTTCAGGAAAGTTTCGCTATAAAAGCGCTTACTCAATTCTGATAACTTCTTTTTTATTCTCAAATTTACTCCGCCTTAACTCCTCCCCATTTACTCCAAAATTTTCAACTTCATCTTCTTCACCATTACCAGGTTAGTTCTTCCCCCCTTTTTTTTATAACAGCTTTCTTTCTTCCATCTATTCTTTTCAAACTTGCATTATGTCATCATCATCCAAATCTTCTAGCCTTGAACCATCCTCTAAGGTTAATGATTCCGAATCAGTTCTAAAAACCGATTCTTCAAAACCTGCAACGAAACCCGAAAACCCTAAAATCGAAAAAATTCCCACAAAGCATAACCTGAGTATATCGTTTTGCTCGATTTCCCAAGAAGACCTTGATGCATTTGTCGAAGAGTTTCAAATTCCTTTGGATCTTAACCCTATTTTACCTTCTGCCGGAAAACCTATTTACCCTTTCCCAGCAAACAAAATTGGGTTGTACTTTGATTTCTTCAAACAAGCCAATTACAGAATTCCCTTTACCTCGTTCCTTTTTAAAGCCTTGGATTATTTCGGAATTCACATTACCCAGTGCAACCCGCCGGGTCTGTCTATTTTAAACCATTTTGAACTAGCGTGCCGAGCCCTAGAAATTCCTCCCAATGTTACCTTGTTCCGTGCTTTTTACCGTCTTACTATGGCTGGAAATTGGTACACCTTTGAGAAAAGGCGAGACCTGAATCCCATTTGCAGCAGCAAACCTCCCACAAACCGCTTATGGAAAAATCAGTTTTTTTATCTTGATCACACATGCGTCCCCACAACCATGACCTGGCGTGATCCCAAGTTTGCCATTCGTGATGATGCCCCAAAAAAGGAAACTGTTAATCAAAAGCATTTTTCTCGCATAAGTGAACTTTCTTTTCCGGTTCGTAAACTCCCTGAAGGCATTCTGGTTGCCGCTCAAATTAGCACAAACTGGCATGTTCCTCACTTGCGACCTTCCCTCTTTAACGAAGGCGCTAGTGAGTGTTTCACCTTATGTCTTTATTTTTTGCTTATTTTGTTATTCCGTTTTATTTTACAAAAACCAACACAACCCATCAACTAACTAACTGTTATATTCCTTTTATCAGAAATGGACCTGTCTGGTGTATTGAAGCTCAGAGATTTTTCCTCCCTAACTTTTGAGTCAGCAAAAGATCCCCCCATGGCAACTCCTGTTACCGATCAAACCGGTGCCACTTCCAGCAATGTGATTATCCCTGAAGTGAAGCAACCCAAAACTCAAGAAAATGAATCAGCACAGAATCCCCCCATAGCAACTACCAAGAGAAAGAAGCACACTGCTAGAGGTCACCATGAGTCTCCCAAGAAAGATGAAGTTCCTGTGAATAAGAAGAGCAAGAAGGAGCCCCTGAAAAGAGCTGAAAAATCAACAGATGCAGATGTTTCATCTGCAATTACCCAAGGTGAGAAGCCCAATCAAAAAGACTTAAAAGAGGATCCCATCCCTCGCCGCTCTCCAAGGCACAATGTTCAGCACACCACATCGAATATCAATGACAGCCCCCCCACAAGCGAAACTCAAATGAGCCGACTTGCGGATGTTTCTTCACCACCTGAAAGTGCCAGCTTTAACTTCGAAATGCTCAAAGATTCTCCGCTTAGTCCACCTAGCTTATCTCATATGATCACCAATGATGACATCACTATAAATGAGTACTTTTCCACATCCCCACCAGCCACCTTGGAAATAACTGAAAAGAATCCTTCTTTCATCCTTACCTCCGATCGCCCCATCATTCCTCCTGCCCAGGTTAACCCCTCACAAGCTCTTATGTCTACCAATCCGAACACTTCGAGCTCCAACATTTCTACATTCCTTCCATCTTCCCAAAATGAGGTTGAATGGCTAAAGAATGAACTTGCATTGGTCAAGACAAGAAGAACTGCAGGGTATAACTTGGGAGAATTATTTCTTCCTAGTTGGAATATCAGCAACAAAGATACTGTTACAGATCCTGCCACAGCAAAGAACATGTTTTTGCATTGCTCCACCCCAAATGATGTAAAGTTTCTTCAAAGTCTTCCTCCGTCTGTGCTTGCCGCTCGCGTTACTGCTATTCATGCTGAGAGTCAATCTATCATACCTGAGCTGTATAATCGTTGGATTAGGGCTGAGAACGCCAATTTATCAAGTGAAATCTCCCAGATGCAAAACCCGGTCATGCAGAACAAAATACAGGGTTTAGAGAAAGAAAAAGTTGCACTTGCTAAAGCAAAAAATGATGCTTCTCAAAAGAGAATTATGGCGGAACTTGCACTGAACGAGGCCCGGTCAATGATTGATATGCTGAAGAAACAACAAATGATTCTTGAGAAGAAGAATTCTGACACCCTATCAGAGACAGAAACTTTGCTGCAAGAAAAACAATTGCTCACTGAGCAAAAGCAAACAATTTCTAATGGTAAAGTCTTTTTCCTCTAACTCTTTTCTACATAAAATTCTGCCTTGGTGTATTCCTAACTTTCCCGTGACTCTCTTTGTGTAACTTTTTTCGTCCCTCCAGAAGCATTTCTTTTAAAGGAAAAATTGAGCCAGCAGCAACATGAATTTGAAGAAAGACAAAAAGCTCTTGAGATGAAGGTGAAAATACTAACCGAAGAAAAGCAAGTTCTGGAAAATGACAGATCCTGGTTGTTAAAGGAAGGTGTTGATGCAATTGTGAGAAAATTGTTCAAAGATCCGGACATGATATCTGCTGTCGGGAACATTAATAATGCTATGAATACATGCGGCGTGAATGAAGGTCTAATTCTCGGCTTTCAGTATGCAAATATGCCCGCTTCTTCTGTGCTGTCAACGAAAGAATTCGACAGAGATGCTAATAAGAAGCTTTCAGAAGCCACCGAAGCTTTTAAACGTCTGCATATTCCATTTCTGAAGCAACTGTCGGATCTACACAATGCTCCTCTTCAAGCAATCAAAGATGCTGTTCTTGGCGATGAACCACCTCCCCATGCTGACAAACCTGGATCCACAACCGACTCACATCCTACACCATCTGGTTCTGTTTGATTACCCAGCATCTTTATCTTCCTTATGCTTTTTGAAAAGACATTTAGTTTCTTGCAACAATACCCACTTGCATGTGGATGATCTTTTGATGCCTGCATGTGTAAGGCTTTTGAACTTTGTTCGTTATCTGCACATTTGAATGACTGCATGCTTTTGTTTAACATATTTACTCTATACATTTTCCCTTCTTCTTTTTTTTTATAATCATCATATTTGCATGTTTGATCAGGCATGCAAATATAAAGATTGTTATAAAAAGAAAAACTTATTATCTCATTAAATATGCCCCATAAGCATAACAAAATTAATTATGTCAAATTGACTTTGTCATATTGGAACATATCCAACCCTTAAAACGAAGCATATCTGCTTAACTCAGTTAGGCCATACTAACTTTGTTCAAATTACATTTGTTATAACAATTTGGAACATATCCATTTATTTAGTCAAAGCATATTCAACTTGTTAAAATTAGAACATATCTAATTTCTTTGCTTAAAACATATTTAAGCCGCTTGATCGAAACATATTCAATACCATAAGAATTTGCACATAGCACATTCACACATGAAAAGTGTTAACTCATTTTGCACAAAACAATGAGTTTCTGTTATTAATATTGAGCCATACTCAAATTGTACAAAGTCTTCTTTATCATATTCATTAGTACTATAGAAGAAATATAAGAACAAAGATTTGCCTCTGTAGAATTTCTCACATGAGCCATCTACACATGGTACTTCCGCAAGTGAATACCATTCCATGACCTAGGCAAAACCTTTCCATCTCCATCTTCAAGCACATAAGATCCCTTACCTAAGACTTCTGAAATTTTATACGGTCCTTCCCACTGAGGTGTTAACTTTCCAAGCTTCAAAACCTTGCTAACATCATTGTTACGCAATACCAGGTCCCCTTCCTTAAAGTAATAAATCTTTGCATGAGCATTGTAATACTTTTCCATTTTTGCTTTATACTTCCCCTCTCTGATTGCCGCAACTTCCCGTCGCTCTTCCAACATATCCAAATTTTCCCTTATCAAATCATCATTATTCCCCTGTTCAAGCATCCTTCGAGTTGGTACTCCAACTTCTGCTGGTATCACTGCTTCTGACCCATATGTTAAACTAAAAGGTGTCTCACCATTAGCTGTTTTCGGCATTGTTCGATAGGCCCAGAGCACATGCGCCAGCTCATCAACCCATCCGCCGCCTGCCTTCCCTAATCTCGTTTTGATGCCCTCAACTAAACTTCGGTTAACTCGCTCCACTTGCCCATTGGCTTGAGGGTATGCAACAGATGCAAAAATTTGTGTTATAGCCAACTCCTCACACCATTCCCTAAAGGGGTTATCTGCAAACTGCTTGCCATTGTCGGAAATGATGTACAATGGTAAACCAAATCTACATATAATGTATTCCCAAACAAATTTTTTAACTTGTGCCCCAGTAATGTTCGCAACTGCTTTTGCTTCCACCCATTTAGTAAAATAATCCACAGCCACAATTAAAAATTTTACCCTTCCTGCAGCTTCAGGAAATGGCCCTACAATATCAATACCCCACTTTTGAAATGGCCAGGCTGACACTATTGGCACCATTTCGTGTTTGGCTTTCAAACTAACTGGGGCGAATCTTTGACACTCATCGCATCTTTTAAGTATATCATTAGCAAACTTATGCATGTTAGGCCAGTAATACCCTAGCAAGATCAGCTTATTAACCACCATCCGAGGGCCCATGTGATTACCACATATTCCTTTATGAACCTCACTAATTACATAGACAGCCTCTTCCTCAGTTAAGCACTTCAACAAAGGTCCCACATACGTCCTTCTGTATAACATCCCCTCCTGAATCTGATATTGCAAAGACTTAACCTTTACCTTCCTGGCCTCCTCTTTCCCTTCCGGCAACCGTCCTGACATTAAATACTCATATATTGACGCATACCAGACTGGTCCAGCCATAGCCACATCCGATACTTGCTTCTTTAATATTGAGGGGGCATCTAACACTTCAACTCTTATTTCCTTTCCCAAGTGTTTAAAAGATGTGGAGGCTAACTTGCTTAAAACATCGGCTTTTTTGTTTTGACTTCGAGTCACATGTGCAACCTCGCATTTGTTAAACTCCTTCATCAGAATCTTGACTTGATCCAAATATAGTGCCATCGCAGCACTTTTGGTTTCATAATCTCCACTGATGTGCTTTACCACTAATAGCGAGTCAGTACATACTTGCACCTCATGCGCCTCTAACATCCTCATCATCCTTAACCCTGTTTAGCAAAAACTTGTGAATACGTAATACTGAAAAAAGTTAAATAAAGAATAATAAATTTTCCTATTTTAATTCCCAAGTAACCTGCCAACACAGCCTCATACTCAGCCTCGTTATTTGAAACTCCAAAATTAAACCTTATAGCATAAGTCATTTCATCTCCATCTGGACTTACAATTAATATACCTGTAACTTACAATACAACAGAGTTTAAGTCTAAAATTGATGTCTTGTTTAATATGCAAAAGATAAAAATAAACCCATTATTTCAGACGAAGAAACTTAAGAAAATCTTACCTGCACCTGCCCCTTCACTTCCGGTTGAACCATCTGTAAATAATTTCCATGACAAAACCTTCTCCACATCCAACACAACTGTTGATTCTTCCGGATTTACGGGCATCTCAGCTAAAAAATCAGCAACCACCTGACCTTTGACGGCAACTCGTGACTTAAACTGTATGTCAAATTGACCCAACTCCACAGCCCATTTAACCATTCTTCCAGACATTTCTGGTTTCCGCAACACCTGATTTATTGGATAAGATGTCAATACTTCCACACAATGTGCCTGGAAGTATCTTCGCAGACGCCTTGTAGCCACAATTAATGCAAGTACCAACCTTTCCATCGGGGCATACCTTTGTTCATAATCTTTCAGTACCTTACTTACATAGTAAACTGGCATCTGACCTTGCTCTCTTTCTGCTATCAATACTGCACTCACAGATCCTATAGTTGCCGCTATATACATTTGCAGTGTCTCCCCTACAGTTGGGGCTGTTAAAGTTGGCAATTCGGTCAACACCTTTTTCAATTCTGCAAATGCATCTTCCGCTTCTTGCGTCCATTGAAAATTTTCTTTCCCCAAACATTCTTTTAAAACTTTCATGAAAGGTAATGACCTCTCAGCCGCCTTAGCAACGAATCTATGTAATGCAACTAATCTTCCATTCAAAACCTGAACATCTTTTATCGAGGTTGGCGACCCCATCTGTAATACTGCTTCCACCTTTTTTGGACAAGCACGTATCCCTTCATTAGATACCATCATCCCCAGAAACTTTCCACTCTGCATACCAAAAGAACATTTCTTTGGATTCAATTTCATATTTATACTTCGCAACTTCGCAAATGTTTCCTCAATGTCCCTGAACATACTATCCTCCTCCCTGCTTTTAATCACAATGTCATCAACATACGCCTCCAGATTTCTTCCTACCTGATCCCGAAAAGTTTTATCCATTAACCTTTGATAAGTTGCCCCTGCGTTTTTC
>JBCNJP010000012.1:66953977-67041277 GCA_039602395.1 Deinandra increscens subsp. villosa | reverse complement strand
ACAATCAGGTGCTAAAACGATCATATGCATGAGCATAGGTAGGTGCTCATATATTTTATTTATTATGTATTTTTTTATCAAACACTCAGCATGTGAGTGAGCCATTGATACTGGCTTGGTGCGGGAATATTTTGAAAAGATCACTTTCCCGCTCCAATTTGATACTGGGAATTTCTCCAGATTTAGAAGACAAAAACTCATAAGAGTTTCTTTGAATCTTCAAGTATTCATCAAATGCATTTTTAAAGGATCTCCAATTATATCTTCATCCGTCAAACTCCGAATAACATTGTTAACAATCTCATTCGAGATTTCGTTTACCACTTCTGACACTTCGGAAGTGGGTCTTCGGGCACCTTACGAGGACTTTTTATTCAATTCATAGATGATCTCATTTGAGATCTCTTTTACCACTTCCGATACTTCAGAAGTGGGTCTCCGTGCATCTTAGGAGGGCTTCGGCAGATGCATATGAAAGCTTCTTTAAACAAATGCACATCCACTGCCCTCTTTGAGTCAATATTGGCACCCACTGCTCTTGCTAACATCCAAAATTCCACATGCTAACATCCAAAGATCCACATACAGTGCTCTCTTTGGGTTAATGTTGGCACCAACTGCAATTCTTTATAATTCATTTTTTCCTGATACATCTTTCAAAAAATTTCCACCATAAAAGCTAAAGATAACATTAGTGGGAAGGTGAATATGCAACGCATTTAACTAGACCATCGTTCCAACCTCTCTTCAAGCGAAAGTAATGAATAAAATTTTCGTGTAAACCACCATTATCCATATATATATATATATTATATATATATATATATATATATATATATTATATTAAGAAATCCATTTGTTTTTATTATTATTTACCTTCCGAATAGCAAGCATACTTAACTTGCTTGTGTGATATATGCCTTACATTCTCGGCATGTATTGTATACTTATGGATGAAGCTCCATCTTTTTGTAACCATGCATAAATTCCACAAAATGCACATCCAAATCTCAAAATTGATCACTCTGTTCCATGTATTAACTGTTTCTCAAGAGCAACTTTTGAAAAAGTTAGAATTGATAATAGGTATAAATATCAAATCCATCATAAAAGCCATAAATAAAGCTTATAAACCATACCCAAAACTCGATTTCTTAAATTAAAATAAACTCAAGCAGTTGGCATATAAACAATTTCATGTTTATCCAAACCAAACAGGTCAACTTTTGATACCCAAGTCAAAATTCAACGAATCCAAGCCTTCACCTGTTGACCTTTTTATTTTTTAGAGTCAAAATCACTAAAAAGGGCATAGAAAGTTTACCTAAAAACTTTATGCAGGTGATGAAAAAACTGCTTACTCCCTTTATCATGAACTGAAAATCTTAAGGAGATTTCCATGATCACGGATCTGAGATCTTCGAGCTCAGAGGTATTCATCTATGGTGACTTTATCATGAATCAAGCATTCTCAATGGAATTGATTTCATCCTTATCAATTGGTAGATCTAAGTTGCTAGAATTACGAATTTATTTATCAATAACACCTTGATTCGATCGCCCATTCGGTACCGTCATTCCTTAAACTTGAATCCAAATCAAGTTCGCAGTTCTTCGTTGTTTAGCAACAGTTGACTTCTAAACAGTCAAAATTGATAAAAATATGTTGTACTTGATCATACAAGAACATCTACCCTTGCTAAAACATCAAGAGCACAAATACCGTGTGCTTTCTATCGCTTCACGCCAATCCATTCGAAATAGTACCAAATCTTAAAAACGTTAGCGTTAGAGAAAAAATTATCTCAACAAGAACAAAAATTACCTCCGATTCTTCGAAAAAGGTGTACTCAATAACTGATTTCAAGTAATTTTGAAATGATTTGCAACGCTAATCGGAATCTTCTCCGATCAAATCTCCGGCCTACTTTACCAAATTTCCGGTCATACTTTGTTCAATTAGTTGGAATTCTTCGGAGCATCAAATCTCATCGGAGAATATATGAAGCTGTAGAAGCTCCTCTGAGCTTCCGCCGTTGCAACACCAAGGAGCGACATCAACGGCAGCTTTGACAAACACCGTGAACACTCATGCTGATCCAATTTTCTTTACAGCTCTAACGATGATTATTTCCTCCATTTTCGCCGGCGACGATAGTAATGATTCATAGAAAATCTGGAAACTTAAATGTTTATAGATCTAATCTTCAACAGATCTGAAAATTCTAAACCTTCATAGATTTGAAATTGTGAGTTGAGATTTCATACCATTGGTCCTCAAACTTGAATTAATCCTTTCTAGATTTGAAGTTATTACAACACCATTTTTCTCATGTTATCTCGAGTCGATTCTTTCTCCATTTTTGCAGAAATCAAAGAATACGGATGGCGCCAATTGATGAACCATAAAATCCCACCGCATGTAGATAAGATTCCATGATTCAACATGATTAAAGCAATAATGAAGATCGAATGCATAAAACAAGTAGGATCAAATAGAGATTTCGTTGATTGGATGTGAGATTACAAGTGAGAGAGAGATTACAAGTGATCTAGAGGAAACACATAGTTAAAGGTGTAAAAATCTGGACCCCCACGTTATGAGCCTATAAATGTCTATTTTATAGTCTCTCAGCTGTAACTGCCTCTTGACACTTGCGCTTGCGTTCTCGGAATTGTAACACTTGCACTTCCGTATGGGCTTCGCTCATCAACATTTGCTGATATGTCATGTGCACTTCCGAGTCCAAGTGCATCTGATTTTGACCCATCCTCATCAGTTACACACACAGAACTGATGTAGAAGTGATCAAAGAACTAAACTGAGCTCTAACCAAGTCAACCTATCTTAGGTACACTAGTCAGCGAACCATTGGTTCGCTGCCTACGAACCATTGGTTCGTGGCTTGGTTCGCCCAACCTATAAACCACTCACAACTCTATTCTAGATACAGCACATGAGACATATTAACGCATATGGATTATGCTCTAACAAATGTTTTGTTTTGGGGCTGCATTTGAACTGTCCAACTATTTTTATGATAATACTATGCTTAGATATATGTGTTATATCGTGTTTTATCTGATGTGTCACTATCTACTGGGTAGTAGTTCTGTAGGGGGGATTATTCAGGTCATTAAGGTTGTCAGTTGAGAACCTCTAGCCATGTATTTGTAACCTATTAGCTGTAAAGAGGGAGACACACAGGTCTCGTAACACCCAGAAATGTAATGTTAATTTATTAGGGTTTGATATATTGTATATGCTACTTTACATGAAGGGAGTGTGGGTGATAGGATAGGTTAAAGTTGGAATTAAAGACGGAAGGTGCATTGGCTAAAAGCAGTTACTAAAAGGTCAAAAGGGATTGTTAAGCAGTAAATGATATAAGAAGCTCATGAGGATATGTTGCGGATGCAGTTCTGAAGTACCAAGCACAAATGCTTTAATGAGTAGATTCGATATTAGAGTTCTATATATAGGCCTCTTTGGGTACAAAGGAGTACTTTACTTAAGGGTGTAATCAAGCTCTATTTCCTTATTCACTTTGTAATTTCTAAATCACTCAATAAAATTGCTTTTCAATCATTCTTGTGAAATGTGTTCGATCTTCAGTCTTGATCTAATCACTTGAAACATTGAATCTGACCTACCACCATGGTATTTTGTGTTTCATCAGTTGGCGCCATCCGTATCTTTGGTTTTTACAACAATGGAGAAAATTTCAGTTCAAGAAGAAAAGAAGAAAGGTGTTTTGATGTTGTCAAGTCCAGAAAATCTATATCTAAGTTCAAAAGCATCTGGTGGAGATTTGAGTTTCAGATGGCCAATCTTTGAATTATCAAAAACAAAGAAGACAATAGAGAATCCGGAGGAGACGCGTGATGACCATGATGAGCGTAATGATGAGCGTAATGATGAGTTAGCAATTTTAAAAGAGTTCAGTACATATTTTCTATTACATAATGTGGGGCTTTTGAGGAAGCTTAAAGATTGACAAAATCGGGACCTCTGGTTAAAGGATGTGAAGGCGAAGTTGAATTTTACGCCTGAGGAAGATACCTCTAAAGGAGATGGTAGCAAGGATTTCCTGGAAATCCTTAATGATGGTCAGTTGAATCATAAGGTCGTTTGAGGTTGAGGTAAGTTTTTTCGATGAATTTTTATATATCAACATTTTCGTATGCATAAATATTAATTATATGAATTACTTGTTTCTCCGAAAACGGTATTTTAATTCTCGAGTAAATTACTATTTGCATCCCTGAGGTTTGGCCACTTTTGTCACCTGCATCCGATTTTCAAATTATTAACAAATCTCACCTGAGGTTTGTATTTTGTTGGTATCTGAGTCCCTCGGACTAATAAAGGTTAGATTTTTTTGTTAAGTGGAAGGGTATTTCAGTCATTTTACATACCAGGGACTAATTATATAAATTTATAGATTTTTAAAGTAAGATGACTATTTTTGTAATAACCTATAAATATATAAAGGAAAAAAACCTAAACTTGCATCTGGTCTACCCATCATCTAATCCTACCACCACACACACACACATATATGAGAGGGAGACTGATGAGAAGGATGAGGCCGACCACCGGCTGATCTCCGGCGATATTCACGGCGGCGGTCACCTCCTTCCCTTACTCTAAACGAATCTGGGGCTTATTCATGGCGGCGGTGTAACCAGAAAGAGGAACGGATCTAGGGCTTATTCACGGTGGCGGTGTAACCAGAAAGAGGAACGGATCTAGGGCTTATTCACGGTGGCGGTCACCACACTATTTTATTTTTAAATTTCTAGAAAATTTGGGGGAAATAATATTTCTCTGATTAGAAAGCTATTGATCGGCGATGATGCTCCCTGATGAACCACAAAATCTAACCGCTTGTAGGTTTGATTCAATGACTCAACTAGGAATTAAGCTAATAGATGGAAAAGTATTGGAAGAAAGGGATTGATTTGGTATTAAACAGAGTACATTCAGAAGAACACACAGTTAATGGTGTAAATTGTGATTTTCCAGTCCTCATTACAAATGATAAAATGAACTAATTATACTATTCTCGAAATCGCATCTTCGTAAGCTAGACAGATGCTCTTGCGTCTTGTTCATCCGTAGCTGCATTACTTCCACCTTGCCCCAATGCGATGCTTGCCTTTGGAAGTGTCATCTCTGAGGCACTTGTATATCCATTTTTGACCTATCCTCATCAAGTCCCCCTAGTCCATTGATTATTCAAGCAATAATGATGGACTAAAGGTTAAGGACATGTTACACTTCCGGCTTGTCAATCAATCTTTTATATCCATATGCGTTTTTGATTTGTTGCCTCATTAAAAACCTTGTCCGGAAAAACCCCGTGGGAAAAAAACCAAGACCAAGGGAAAAAGAGTGCAACACGCATCATGCTTCAACTTAGAGAAAAAAATTCTTCAAAATTTATCTAATAAGCAGGTTATCAGCTTTTAAAGGCTTTGACAAACTGGTCATCAAGTCCCCCTAGTCCTTATGTTATTTTGGAGAAAAATGGCTAAGGACTAGAACATGCACCTTGGAGAGAACAATGCATGTGCAACAATCTTTGTCGACTTACGATGGATCGCATTTGCAAATGCGATTAGAACACACGCATCGGAGAGTTTGATGCCTATGCAACAAGTTTTGACAACTGATGATGAACCGCATCTGCAAGTGCAGCGAATAACTACCTTGTCAAACGGACTTTTGACATGACAGTTTTTTAGCGCTAGTAGGCAACACGTGTCGGCTTAGGAACATCTGACAAGACGGTTTTATATTTTTTTAATTTTTTTAAATCCAAAAACCGTTTAAATGGCCTTTTGAAAATAATTTGTCTCTACAGTTTCTCCTCTCTTCTTCACTTTTATTTCCTCACTTTCTTCTGCCGTCATTCTTCTTCTCTTCGAACCCTAATCGTTCCTCCACGAGATTCCTCTACACAGGTTAGTCAATCACACCCCTCTACTTTTCCGTTTCGATTTTTATGATGGAATCTCCTTCTGTCAAAATAGATGACGAATCGAATAAGCACAATATGCATATTTCGTATTCAACTTTGTCACCTAGAGATTTAGATGAACTAATCGAAAGGTACCACATTCCTCCCTCCTTGAGACCCTCACTCCCTTCCCCCAATACGCCGATGTACCCATTTTCTAAAGGCAAACTTGGGGTTTATGTGGAAATTTTTCGATTTCGGAATTATCGTTTGCCCTTTACCAAGTTCTTAAATAAGGCATTGATGTTTTTCGAGGTGCACATATCACAGATGCATCCTCAGGGCCTTTCAAGGCTGAGTCATTTTGAGGCTACCTGTAGAGCCGTAGGCATTTCTCCTAGTGTTACGTTGTTTAGATCCTTTTATAGGATCACAATGGCCGGAGATTGGTATACATTTCTTCTAGAGTTAGCACTCTTCTTCCACAAAACCCTCGATCTTGGAAGTCTCGGTTCTTCTATGTGGATGATAGGTGTGTGCCTGTTGAGATGGAATAGAGAGATGTTGAGGATATTATGCATGACTCAATCCTAGTGACGAGTGACTACAAAAAAGAGTCCTTTGATAAATTGGTTAAATGTGCTAGTCCTATTCGTGAGTTGCCGGAAGCCGTCTTACCTTTTTGTAGGATGAGTAGGGCTTGGTTTACACCCGAGTTATGGCCAATTTTGAGAAATAAGGGGAAGGGTAAGAATTAAGCCCCTTCATCATTTTCGATTATCAGTTTGGGATTTTATGATTTAATCGATTTCCTTGTTTAACTTGTAGAAATGGACCTTTTTGAGGCAATGCTATTAAAGTGCTATGTAGATGTGGACCTTGGTGCTGAGATAATGGAAGAAGGGGCAATGCCATTCTTACAGCAAACGGCCTCTTCTTTCTTTGACTATCGCCCTGAAGAAACCCTTGAAAGCCAAGGTGATACGCAGGCAAAATTCACCAAGGGGATACAATTACTGAGAAGACCAATGAAGGAACAGAAATGGAAGTGAACACCAGTGGTGCTACTGGTAACGCTGCTGTGACACGAGGTGAATCAGCTAGTCGCAGTAGCGAAGGAGAAAGAGATCGCAAGTGATCAAGTTATTACTGTATCAAAGGCATCACTTCCTCCAAAGGGTGGTGTAAAAACAAAACGTCCTTCTAAAGTGGTTATGGCTAAAGATGCCATTGCCTCCAAAAGGAAATCTCCTCGCTAGAATCTTCAATCATCTCCCGGGAAGTCTAAGGTAAACACTTCCGATCCCTCTGAGATAGTCGTAGTGGACACTCATCAAGAAGAGGATATGCTGAAAACAAAAGAGACTGTGGTAATCCCTTCTTTCAATGAGGATTTTGAAATTACCGATTATTTGCTAAATTCACCTGAAATACCTCTGGATCAAATTGTTTCTGATGCAAATGTTTTGCAGAAGGGTATTACCCCATTGTCTACTTTGGCCACTCTTACTCACGTGTCTTCTTCACCGCAGAGGGAAACCCCAACCTTTGCTATCCCCACTTCCTCTTGGTTGAAGAAAGAAATTAACCTGGTGACTTTAAGAAGCAATATAGGAAGAAACTTGGATTCTGTAAGTGCTAGTGCAACCTTTGTTCCCCAATGGGATGTGAAAAATGATAACACATGCATGGAAACTCCTACTACAAGGAAGCTCACACTGCTGAGAAGCACACCTATTGACATCTCCAGCATGCAACAAATTTCCAATGAAGATCTATCCGATGAGCTGATGTTAGCTCAAGCAAAACAGCAAAGTTTAGTGGCGGATTTGTATGGGAGATGGATCATTGCAGAAGCGAAGATCGAGGAGTTAAACAAGAAGTTGTTAGCACTTAGGGCAAGTTCCGACTCCATTGGTAATCAGGCGAAAATAAATGATTTGAATAACAAAGTTGATCTTTTGACAACAAGGAACCGGAAGTTGGTAGCGCTTGAGCAAGAAGCAAATTGTTAATTGCAGAATGTCTGGACATGGTTGCAAAGACGGTCCATTCAAAAATGATTCCCATGGCCTTGAAGGTAAACTCAGCTGCCAATGTCGTTGGATTAAACGAAGGTATCAAATGTGGTTTGGCACATGCGGTAAAAGGAGAAGCCAACTTCCTTACTCTCAAGGAGTTTGATAAGAAAGCTGGAGAGAAGCTTCTAGCCAACTTGACCTCACTAAAGACCATGACATTTGACACAATTGATCAAGTATCAAAGCTGAGTTTGTCTAACATGGAGCAAATGAAAGAAATGCTGAAACCAACTCCTCTTCCGAAGGGAACAACTCTAGTTCAAAAGGCAAATGCTCCTTCTGTTTCTAGAACAAATGCTCCTGACCAGGCTGGTAAGTAATTTCTCTTAAAAGCACTTCTAATCATCATGAACAATTCCTCCCCCAAAGTCCACTTATGTTGTGGCATTATACAATTTACTTTTGTCTTTTGCTGATGATGATGCTTGAATACTCTTACCTTTGGATTTGGGTTGGAACTACATGTGTTGCAGTTTCGGATATTTGTTTAACGTTTTCCTTCCTTTTCCATGCCTTATTATTATTTCTCCACGGTTCATGTAGGATAAGTCACACTGATATGTTTAAGGCAGATCATTTACAGTTGAAGTGTACTGTTTTTTACACTTGCAGTTGTAAATTGGATATGCATTACCCTTGTCATATGAGACTTTCTATGATGTTGCATTTATAATGATTTTTTTCTTGAAACCTGTAGATTTTTTTTAATAATTTCTGAGAAGCTTCATGAGTTCTCCTTCACAAGTACTCTTTGATAAGATCTTAACAAAATGAACAAAACTTCAAAGAAAGCTGATACATGTGTTTCCCCCTTATCAGATGCGTCCACCTTCAAAGGGTTATAACAGCATTACGTCAATACCACTTTAAAAGTTAAGATTATTTTATTTTATTGCAAATCAATTCCTTGTGGAATAAAAAAGTCCTTACAGTCTTCAGTAAGGCTTGGTTGAACCATTGTTTAAATGATTAACCCACAAGTCCACCATCATAACATAAGTTATTTAGCAGCACTTGCGACCCTTGGAGAGCTTAATTGGGCCTAGTTAAAACATGCCCTACCCAATTAAGTTGGCCATCCTTCTTTTGGGCTTCTATTAACAATCGTTATGTTAACAAGGTGTCTGGCCTGATCACCTCATCCTAACATGCACTCTTTTATCATTATTGAGACAGTTAGGGGCAAGATAAACTCTCTTATTTATCTTGGATTATTACTTATAATAAAGGAAGTAACAGCGATGCTGCATCAAAGATTCAGCATGTGACCTTTTTCGATGAACTCGCAAGTGACTCATGAACCACATTGTGGAAAATGAATTATGTTGCATGTGTATTCTTTCAAGAAAGGAGGCTTTCAATTATTCATCATAGATACTCGGGAGAGGAGGTTTATTATTTGTTATAGGCAAAGGAAACAAACATTTGCATTAAACTTGATGGGTAAGGGAAATAAAACATTTTATTCTTCATCGGACTTATTATAGAAAATAAGCATAGAGACAAAAACTCAAAGTAAACTTTCTCTCTCTTCGTATTCTTCATTTGCGATATCACATGTAGCACTTGCGGAGATGCACTCCGTTCCAAGCTCGAACCAATTCAGTTCCATCAAGTTGCTGAAGTATATAAGAATCATTCCCGTTTGCCTTTTTGATTATATAAGGACCTTCCCACTTGGGAGACATTTTTCCAAGGGGAAGGGCCCTGCTCACTTCGTTACTTCTCAGAACATATTCACCCACCTTGTATTGCTGGACCTTTACCTTTGCATTATAGTACTTGGCCAATTCCTTTACTATCGAATTTCACGTATGGAAGTAATCTCCCTCCGTTCCTCAATTAAATCAAGATTAGTCCTTAGTTCTTCCTCATTGTTAGACACTCGCACTTGTATCCGATGACTAGGTATCCCAATCTCAGCTGGGATAACAGCTTCAGTTCCATACACTAAACTGAAAGGAGTTTCACCATTACTTGTTTTTGGCATTGTCTGATGAGCCCACAAAACGTGTGGCAGCTCATCCACCCAACTCCCACCAAATTTCTCAAGTCTCATCTTTATGCCTTCCACGAGGCTTCGATTAGCTCTCTCCACTTTTCCGTTAGCTTGTGGATGTGCCACGGAAGTGAAAATTTGGTTGATATGGAGTTCTTCGCACCATTCGGCAAAGGGATTTCCAGAAAATTGTTGTCTGTTGTCAGTTATGATGTATAGTGGTAAACCAAAACGGCAAACGATGTGCTCCCATACAAACTTTTTAACTTGCTTACCGGAAATGCAAGTGAGCGGCTTCGCTTCTATCCACTTTATGAAAGAATTGATTGCTACCTAATAAATTTTACCCCGCCACTTGCAGGTGGAATGGACCAACTATGTCCATTCCCCATTTTTGGAACGGCCAAGCCGATGTAACATGAATGAGCTCATTTTTTGCCCTCATGCTTACAGGAGCGTGTGCTTGACAGGCTTGACATTTCCGAAGTTCCTCCCAAGTACTGTGATACATCCCTGGCCAATAATAACCAAGGCTCATAATTTACACCACTACCATTTTTGCCCCTGCATGGATGCCACAGATGCCTTCATGCACTTCTTTGACGATCTTGTCAGCTTCGGTTGAGGTCAGGCACCTTAATAAAGGACCTAAAAAACTTCGCCTATACAGAACATTGCCTTGCATCTGATATTGAAGGGAATTCACCCGTATTTGTCGAGCCTGTTTCTTATCACTTGGTAATTCACCAGCGGTCAGATATTTAACAATGGGACTCATCCAACTTTCCTCTTGAACTTGCACTTCCGTTGTTATTTTTAAATTAACAGTCGGAGACTCCAATAGTTCTACTCTGATTTCTTTTGCTAGATGTTCAAATGCCACTGATGCTAATTTGCTTAGCGCATCTGCTTTTCTATTTTGAGCTCTCGATATGTGCAAAACTTCACATTTGTCAAAGGTTTTAATTAATTCTTGAACTTGTTTAAAATATAGCATCATGTATTTGCCTTTTGCTTCATATGTCCCAGCGATTTGACTTGCAACAAGTAATGAATCCACATAGGCTGTCAAATGTGTTGCTCCCATCTTTTTGGCTAACCTTAAACCTGAAACGAATATCTTTCGGTGCTTACATTTTTAATGGTTAACACTTGCGAAGCAAATGCATATGGATTTCGCTTGTGCACGTGCTTTTCTTATTGAACTTCACCAGATGCATGCGCACATGCAGGTGTTCAAATTCTTTTTATATACGGAGTAAATGCATGTGCATATATTCATGCACATACTTCTCTTCAAATAATCAGATGCATGAGTATTCTCATACTCATACTCTTTTTTTTAAGAAGAATAAAAAGCGTTAAAACTTATGAAGTTTTAAGTGCTCAGACCTGCCAACAATGCTTCATATTCAGCTTCATTATTTGAGGTTGAGAAATTAAAGCTAATTGCATATGTTAGCTCATCACCTTCCGGACTTTTTAGAATCAAGCCTGCATTTGACAGATGTTAGATTTTGCCAACTTTTGGTAGAATAAATGTTCTTTAGGAGAAAAAAGGAAGTAGGAGAGCATCTTGGTCTTTGGCTACATGAACGGTTTTGACATTGACACTTGGGACAAATGGCACTTCCGCTAAGAAATCTGCAACAACTTGTCCTTTCATGGAAACTCTTGGCTTAAACTCAATGTCAAATGGTCCAAGTTCAATTGCCCATTTGATTAACCTTCCTAACATGTCTGGTTTCCTTAGGATCCCTTGTATTGGATAGGAAGTGAGTACACTTACGGTATGAGCTTGAAAGTAACGTCTCAACCTTCTAGTAGCTTGCACAAGCGCTAGAATGACCTTTTCAATCATTGGATATCTTGTTTCATAATCATTTAGCATTTTGCTGATGTAATAAATCGGAAGTTGCTTGTCTTCTCTTTCAGCCAGAAGTACAGCAGTCACAGCATGGTCGGTAACGGCCAAGTACATCATTAATAGTTCCCCAACCTTTGGTGCTGTCAGGGTCGGAAGTGTAGCTAAGTCTGTTTTTAGCTCTTTAAAAGTTTGGTTAGCTTCAGGAGTCCACTCAAAGTTTCCTTTCAGACTTTCTTTTAATAACTTCATAAACGGTGTTGCTCTCTCAGTGGCTTTAGATAAAAATCGATGCAAGGCCACTAATCTCCCATTTAATGTTTGAATCTCTTTAACGGTCTTAGGATGCTACTTCTCCATAACTGCTTTGACTTTTCTTGGATGTGCTTGAATCCCATCCTTGTTGACTAACACTCCCAAAAATTTGCCTTCTTCCATCGCAAATGAACATTTTTTGGGATTCAACTTCATGTTGATTCCTTGCAAGTTCCTGAAAGTCTCATCGATATCTCTTAGCATATCTTCTTAATGGCAACTTTTTATTACAACATCGTCTAAATATGCTTCGAGATTTCTTCCTACTTGCATTTGGAAAGTCTTATCCATAAGTCTCTGGTAGGTTGCACCAGCGTTCTTGAGTCCAAATGGCATCTTTTTATAGCAAAACAATCCTTCATTGGTAATGAAGGCTCTTTTGTCTTCATCTTCTTTGGCCATAACAATTTGATGGTAACCCTTATAAGCATCAAGGAAGCATTTCCATCGATAACCGGCCAAGGATTCCACTTTGAAATCAATTTCTGGAAGTGGATAATAGTCTTTAGGATAAGCTTTGTTGAGATCCTTAAAATCAATGCACATGCGCCATGTGTTATCAGGTTTTTTAACCAAAACAGGATTTGCGACCCATGTTTGATATAATACCTCCCGAAAGATCCCTACATCCACAAGTTTATCGACTTCCTCTTTAACCACATCATTTCTAACTTTGTCATAGATTCGCCGCTTCTGTTGAATAGGCTTTACTCCTGGATAAACATTAAGCTTGTGTTCAGCAAAATGCTTTGGAACTCCTGTCATATCTGCCGGCTCCCATGTAAAGACATCAATGCTATTTTTTAACAACTGGAACAGTTTCTTTCTTGGTTCCCCTTGCAGTTGTGAGCCTATTTCAATGGTTTGATCTGGGAATTTTTCATTAATCATCCATTTATTTTTATTAAGGGTATTATCCTTGAGCTTGTCTGGGTTTTCTTTTGATGTTATTGTTATATCAACCAATGCAACTTGCGGATCTACATCAGTTTTGACAGTTGCGATTCCCCTTGGGGTTGGAAATCGAACCATACCATGTGCGATTGAAACAATGGCCCCCAAAACCCTAAGTCCAGGCCTTCCAATGATTACGTTATGAGGAGACGGAGTTGCAACTACAATGAATGTCATCATTTCTTCTCGGAAGAGTTTGTCATCTCCAAAGATCACAGGAAGAGTAATTTCATCAATCGGATGTACTACCTCCCCTGAGAAGCCTATAAGTGTGGAAGTATGAGGCTTTAGTAACAAGTTGTTGCACTTCTGAACCCATCTTCCTAAAGCAAGATTCGTACATAAATTAAGATGCACTTCCGGTGTCAAGGTAAGTTCGTTTCACCAAGAAGTCGGAAATGCCAATTGTAACCACCACAGGATCTTCCCTTGATTCTTTTCCGGATAAAGGCGGACATGTGATTTCTCGACTTTTCCATTGTTCTTCCTCAATTTTAGTTTTGACGCTTCAACGCCAAACATTTGAACTTCTTCTGATCATGCCAATGACCTTCTTTGGGGGTTATCCTTCTTTAATGTGATTTACCAGATGAGATAGCTTGCTAGATTTAATGGCTCTTTCAATTTCACTTCGCAGGTGTCAACAGTTATCGGTATCATGGCCTCTATCTTTGTGAAAGTCACAATATTTGCTCACATCCATCCCTAAGGTATTCTGAGATCTTTGCGGCTTTGCGAATTGCACGTTTTCGGTGATCAATATCTCACTTGGGGTTTTAGTGAGTGATGTATATTCCTCATTTATGGGTTCCCAAATCTTTTTATAGCCTCCGAAGTTTCCTTCCCTTCTTCTATCATAAGGCTGAAATTGATTTCTTTTCCAGGGTTAACTTCTTGTCGGAGCAGAATGTACACTTGCGTTTACGTTTCTAGGATTGGCTCCTTTTTTAGACAGTTTCTGGGTATTGACACCTTGTATATTGCCTGATGGGCTTTTTCCCTTGACATATGTTCTCACACGATCCATGAGCACTTCCATTGTTTTCGGTAAATCTTCATGTACTTTTTCAACAAGGTGTGTATGACGAACACCATGGCACAATCCCGATAATCGCAACTCATCTTGAGCTCCAGCTATCTTCATGGTTTCATTATTGAATCTCATTACGAATTTTTCAAGACTTTCATCACCTCTTCTTCGGATATTGTGCACTTCCGTTACTTCCTTGGTACATTTCCGTTGTTGGCTGAACTGTCTTAAGAACTTGATTCTTAAGTCTACAAAGCTACTAATTTGCGCGTTCGGAAGCGTATCAAACCAAATTCTAGCAGATCCTGTAAAGATTTGTACCAGCATATGACACCAAGTTTGTTCTGACCAATGCTCTAATCTCGTAGCGGTGATGAAGTCAGAAATGTGATCATCAGGATCTGACAATCCACCATACTTCTTAACAGAGGTTGGCATCTTCAACTTTGATGGGAATTTGGCATTTGTGATCCAATCTTCAAATTTGGAATGCTCTTGCATGGAAACAGGGAAATAGGGTACAAGCACGTCCGGTGTTCCTAAAAACACAAGGATCATAAATCAAAATGAAATTACCAATGTCTTTTTCTGAAAAAAGATCTTATTGTCATCGTACAGCCGATGCAAGCATAGCTTACTCGGGAATGAATGTATTAAGCCTCTTCTTAGAGCTTTATAATGACACTTCCGATGTAAGTTCAACTTACTCGGAAGCAATTTATCCCGGAGGCCTCTTCATAGGTTTTAACAAATGCATATGAAATCTTCTCAACCCGATGAATGTATACACATTTATATACATACTCGTTTTATTCTTTTAAGCATATGCATGTGCACAGGTAGGTGCTCATACTTTTCTGATATATAAAGTAAATGCATGTGCATATGTCAACGCACATACTTCACTTAAAATAATCAGATGCATGAATATTTTCATATTCATACTATTTTTTTAAACGAAACACTCAACATATGAATAAATCATTGGTGTAGGCCTATCCTGGGTAAGAAACACGTTGAACTTAATGGACAGAAATCCAGAACTGAAGAAAGAACCGAATCGAGCCATCATAGGAAATCTATGTCTGAAAAATGCAAGACAGTAAGAGATGAATCCTCTGCAAGTTCCCCGAAAGCCGAGGTCTAAGATGCGTAAAAGGGTTAGAGAAGAGTCTTCTGCAAACTCGAGGAGCGAGCCTAAGAGGCGTCGCAAGTGTAATTCAGATTCTGACAGC
The DNA here is from genome assembly GCA_039602395.1 of Deinandra increscens subsp. villosa. Classification (NCBI taxonomy): domain Eukaryota; kingdom Viridiplantae; phylum Streptophyta; class Magnoliopsida; order Asterales; family Asteraceae; genus Deinandra; species Deinandra increscens. The sequence goes on along the minus strand of JBCNJP010000012.1, from coordinate 67,025,833 downwards.
TCTGAGGAGCGCGAAGCAAAGAGAGAGCGAAAGGAGAAACGAAAAGCATACCAGTGGGGTTGCAGCTACAAGACATACATGGCGAGTAAACCAGGAGTCTTTAGAGGGTGAGAAAAGTGCCACTGAGGCACTAAACTGGTTGGATGAGGTTGAAAGCGCGCTGGATATCAGCGAGTGTGCAGAGAGAGACAAAATCAAGTTTGTTTCTCAATCATTTAAAGGACCAGCTCTGAACTGGTGGAAAGCAGAGCTAAACAAAAGAGGCAAGACCAGAACTTAGTGTTGGAAAAGTTTTTGCCAGAAAATGAATCTGAGAAGTTGGAGAATGAGTTTATTCACTTAGAGATGAAGGGGTCAGATTACATGTCGTACATTTACAGGTTCAATGAGCTGTTGAACCTTGTTCCTCATATGGCAATGGAGGAAGAAACTCAGATTTGTCGATTTCTGTATGGTCTGAGCCCAGTAATCAGGGCAGATGTGAGAGCTTCTCGACCTCACACTTTGAAATCTGCAATGAATTTGAGTGTCACTTTATGTGATGAGCCGAACCGCCAATCTAGGCAAAGGAACAAATCCTCAGGGCACCATAAGAGGTTTGAAGGAAGAGAAGGGACCGTGACCGAGATCACATGGGCGATAGAAAGGCCGAGATGAGAGGGGCAGAGACTACAAAGGAGATAGGCCTACATGTTACAAGTGCAACATTGTTGGTCACTTTGCAAATCAGTGCATGAAACCGGCCACCTGTTACAACTGTGGAGAAAGAGGGCACAAAATCGCTGACTGCCCAAAACCCAAGGATGCTGCCAAAGACAGAAACAGGGGCAGAGATAGCGGAGGTCCAAAAGGTAAACCTCGCCTGTTTATCATGACTACTGAAGAGGCTCGTAATAGTGATGATGTTATATCTGGTATGTTCTCTGTGAACAATGTGTTTGTTAGTATATTGTTTGACTCTGGAGCCAATAGGAGTTTTGTGGCCACATCGTGTTTACCCAAATTGAAATGTGCTTTACATGCGTTAGATAGACCCTATGTTGTAGAAACTGCTAGTGGGCACGAGATTAGCATTTATGAAATCGTTAGAGGTTGCCAACTAAGAATAGATGATGCCTTATTTGATCTTGAATTGTTACCCATGGCCTTGAGTGAATTTGATATTGTACTTGGTATGGATTGGTTGACCCGCTATCGGGCCAAGATCCACTGTGATAAGAAAATCGTGGAAGTAGAGTCGTCTGATGGCAAGGTGCACACTATCGGTGGAGATCGACAAGCACGACCTTTGAAGTTAATCTCAATTCTTAAAGCGGAAAAGTGCATAAGGAAGGGATGCCAAGCTTACTTGGCAAATCTCGTAGAAGTTCCTCGAGAAGGTAAGGTTGAAGATATTCTGATAGTCTCCGAGTTTGCGGACGTATTTCCTGACGAATTTCCGGGGCTGCCACCAGAAAGGCAGGTGGAATTCCAAATTGAGCTTACACCAGGGACGACACCGATAGCTAAAGCGCCTTATCGTCTTGCACCATCGGAGATGCAAGATCTTAAGAATAAACTGCAAGATCTTCTAGATAAAGGATTTATCCGGCCTAGTTTGTCCCCGTGGGGAGCACCCGTGTTATTTGTAAAGAAGATGATGGGTCTTTGCGCATGTGCATTGACTACCGTGAGCTCAACAAAGTAACGATTAAGAATAGATACCCACTCCCTCGCATAGGCGATTTGTTTGATCAGCTCCAGGGAGCGAGTTATGTCTCCAAGATTGATTTGAGGTCTGGATATCATCAAGTAAGGGTTAGAGAAGAAGATGTGCCAAGAATTGCATTTAGAACAAGGTATGGGCACTATGAGTTCACAGTGATGCCATTTGGTTTAACGAATGCACCTGCAGTCTTTATGGATTTAATGAATCGAGTGTGTAAGCCTTACCTCGATAAGTTTGTGATAGTTTTCATAGATGACATATTGATTTATTCACGAACGAAGAAGGAACATGAAGAGCACCTTAGGAAGATTTTAGAACTCTTAAAGAATGAGAAACTTTATGCTAAGTTTTCTAAGTGTGAATTCTAGCTTCGTGAGGTACATTTTCTAGGACATGTTGTGAGTAGTGCTGGAATTCAGGTGGACCCTGCTAAGGTTGAAGCGGTAATGAATAGGGAACAACCTAATTCTCTGACATAAATTAGAATATTTTTGGATTTAGCAGGTTACTATAGGCGATTCATACAGGATTTCTCTAAGATTGCGACACCATTAACCGCGTTAACTCAGAAGAACGCAAAGTGGGACTGGAAGCAGAAGCACACTGATGCATTTGAACTTCTAAAGCAGAAATTGAGCACCGTTCCTATTCTTTCCTTACCTGAAGGAACAGAAGATTTTGTTGTTTACTGTGACGCATCGATCAAATGGTTAGGATGCGTGCTGATGCAGCGAAACAAAGTGATCGTCTATGCATCAAGGCAACTAAAGACGCATGAGAAGAATTACACTACGCATGATCTGGAACTCGGTGCGGTAGTGTTTGCCCTAAAGATTTGGAGGCACTACCTCTATGGCACCAAGTTTGTGGTGTTCTCAGATCATAACTCTCTTCAACATTTGTTCAATCAGAAGGAATTAAACATGCGTCAAAGGCATTGGATGGAAGTGTTAAGTGATTACGATTGTGAGATTAAGTATCATCCCGGGAAAGCCAACGTGGTAGCAGACGCATTAAGTAGAAAGGAAAGAACCAAGCCTCTGAGGGTTCGTTCAATGAGAATAGATGTGCGTGTTGATCTGACCAATGAAATTTTGAAAGCACAGAAGGAACAAATAGTTGATCCAGAAGTGAATAGAAAGGAAGAAATGATGACCATCGTGGGTCGCCTTCCAAGGGACCCGATGCTATCCTTAGACTAGGAAATAAAATATGGTTCCGAAGGAAGGCGGTCTCCATGAAATGATCCTTCGTGAAGCGCATAAGTCCAGGTATATGATGCACCCTGGTAATGATAAGATGTACCAAAATTTTGAGATCCCACTATTGGTGCCCAGGGATGAAGAGAGCAATTGCCCGAGTATGTTGGGAAATGCCATATGTGTTTTCAGGTAAAAGCTGAGCATCAGAAGCCCGCTGGTTTACTTCAACCTTTAGAAATACCCGAGTGGAAATGCGACATGGTGACTATGGATTTTGTAACCAAGCTTCCTTTAACTAGGAGTGGTAATGATGCTATTTGGGTAATCGTGGACCGATTGACAAAGTCAGCTCACTTTTTGCTGATTAAGGAAACTTACCCCACGGAACAATTGGCCAAGATTTATGTAAATGAAATTGTGTCAAGGCATGGAGTTCCATTATCAATTGTGTCTGATAGAGATGGCCGATTCACTTCCCATTTCTGGCAAAGTCTTCAGGAAGCATTGGGAACTAAAGTGAGATTGAGTACGGCATATCATCCGCAAACGGATGGGCAGAGTGAAAGAACCATCCAAACCTTAGAGGACATGCTGAGAGCATGTGTGATGGAATTTTGTGGCAGTTGGGATACCTACCTACCATTGGTAGAGTTTTCATATAATAATAGTTATCACTCTAATATACAAATGGCGCCGTTTAAAGCTCTATATGGAAGGAAATGTAGAGTCTCGTTGTGTTGGTCTGAAATTGGAGAAGGGCAACTTATAGGACCAGAGTTGGTTATGGCTACGAATGATAAGGTTCGAGAAATTCGAGAAAAGCTCAAAGCCGCACAAGATCGGCAAAAGTGTTATGCCGATCGTCGTCGTAGGCCATTGGAATTTAATGAAGGAGATATGGTAATGGATATCCCCTTGGAAAGGAATTATTCGGTTTGAAAGAGGGGAAAGCTAAGTCCTTGCTACATTGGACCTTTCAAGATTATATCCAAAGTCGGCAAGGTGGCCTATCAATTGGACTTACCCGAAGAACTCAGTGGAATTCATGATGTGTTTCATGTATTGAACTTGCGTAAATGTATGGTTGATGAAGCACTAGCAACTCCATTAAAGGAAATTCGCGTGGATGAGAAATTAAACTTTACAGAAAGGCCGGTTGAGATTGTTGAGAAAATTGTCAAGAAATTACGTAGAAAGAAGACTCCAATGGTAAAGGTTAAGTGGGATGCTTGGCGTGAACCCGAGCATACTTGGGAATCAGAGGCGGACATGCGTAGGAAATGCCCGCACCTTTTTTAGCCTAAGTGAATTCCGGGACGGAAATTTTTATTAAAGGGGGGGGGGGGGGGGATGTAACAGCTATGGTAAAACCCTCGAGCTCGACATGGATGACACCAAATCAAAAGTTCATGGTCAATCATGTATTATATTACCCATGCTAACTACACTATGCAACCGTCTAAATCCCACGTACGTCACGTATTTGCAAGGGACACTTCAAAGTTCATGGTCAATCATGTATTATATGAAATATAAATAACCTAGTCGGAAAGTCAAACCACACATGCATCCATACTCGAAACTCAACATTGATGACACCAAATCAAAAACAATTTTTATGCGAAAGAATTTGTACCAAAATTTAAAATAACATTTCCTTAAAATTTGATAACTTGTACAAAATAAATTTTTACTTAAAAAGCACAAGCTCTTCACCTTAAATACTTGTAATACCTCAGGTAATCAACCCCCCCCCCCCCCCCCTTATTATTCAAAAATGAATTTCCAAATTGTTGACCCAAATAAAGTCAAAATCAAATAGCACTACCTTAAAATTTAAGCGACGCCTTATCTATTTATCAAAAAATAATTTCAAACTCGGGAAAACTTATTATATACACCAAATTATACATATTTATTGATGTGTTGCAAACACATCCCATTTCCGGGGTCTTTTCTTTATATTGAGTCTATTTGAGTCAGGTTTTGTTTAGTTTTAGTTGTTTTTATTAAAGTTGGGTCCTTGAGTCTTTTATTTATGTTTTTATAAGTTTTGTAGGAGTTTGATGAATTCTCGAGGCCACGAGAGAAGCAGACAAGAGTTGACAAAGAAAAAAAATAAAGTGATGCTGGAAACATGTCCCAGGCATATCACCTGGGACTTGATGATTGCTACGCGATACGTGTAGAAAGAGATGGTCAAAGGAAGCCTTAAGTCGGTTTGACCGACTGTTTTGTCGCGACATGGCCCATAGGCATATCGCCTACAACTTGTAGACCTCCAGACGGAAAAAGGCGAACCAAATGCGATTTTTAGAGGCAAGGAAGGGCTGGAACTGCAGAGGAATCAACTAGTGATCAATTCTACATCACGATTCATCATCAAATCATCCGGGTTTTTCTTGTTTCTTGTTTAATTCTTAGACTCAGTTATGTTTATGGTTAAAGACAGAATTTTTATGATGTTTTCTGATCTAGACATGATCGTAGGCTAGGCGTTTATCACCGCCTAGACCGTTTATGATGAACGACTAGTATTTATGACTTTATTTGGCTTTTGACAACTTGATTGATGTATTGTTTCTATTCAATTCCATTGATTAGCATGATTGTATGCATATGACCACTAGAATTAGGGATTTGAATTAACTTACTAAACTGCTTAGCATGCGAATGTCTTTCGGTTTGGGTTGGGTAATCAATTGCGTGACTGTGTGTTTGTAATTGGTTTGATTATCTGTCTTGATTATCATAGTCTAGTATTTTAGTGATTTCCTTGAATTTAGTATTCTGCTCTAGTTAGACAAGCCGGGAGGTGATAACTAGGTCGGGTAGTCGGGTTGACTAGTGGATTAGGATCACATCGCCATTGGGAGAGGGATGCCCTAGGATATTAGTTAATTTGCAATTCTGTGTCAGTTTTGTTGATTAATGGTAGTTCCTGCTAGCCTAGGGTGCCTTAGATTGTTTCGAGGGTGATTAGGTCTAGTTGAGGTTGGATGTACCCATAAGGTGAACTCCTGTCCGAATGTTAGGAACATTTGCTAAGAAGGACTTAAAAGGTGAATTAGCTTCCATCAAATTTGTCATAGCCAGATTAAGTTGTAGGTATTGGTTGGGATTCTAGGTCTAGGTGGTGTCTTTCTCGTGTCTGATTATTTCCTGAGTTTTCCTGCTGTCTGTTTGTTAGTTGCGTTATTTAGTTAAGTTAGTTAATTTAATTCCTAAAATCCAAAACCCAATTTACTCAGTATTTCCATTCCTTAGGTTTAGGTTAATTCTTGTTTTCGTAGTGTCCTAGGTTCGATATCCGGTCTTACCTTAGCTTAGCTACAATCCGACAGGTACACTTGCCTTAGGGTTCGGTCTAGTTTAGGTAGTTTTGGTAAAATTTAGGTGTGTCTAGGTTTAGGTCTAGGTCTAGGTTTTCATAGCATTTTTAGGTACGTTCCGAACACATCATTTATACATGAAATACTCCTCACATTTTGGATTATTTCTGACTAACTAAAAACAAAACAGTGTCATATTGTTTTTTTTTTTTTGTTTTTTCAGTGTGATCCAGGTGAAAATCACAAAAGAAGTAAAAAAATGCTTAAAATAGAGAAAATATGAAGACTTCGTGATTTTAAGCCAAGACCCGGGCATCGCCTCTGCAGAATGGATAAAATGCCCTCATACGTCTCTCTCTCTCGAGTCAAGACAAAGTGGTAACCATTAAACTCAGCCACGGATCGGAGCACAACTGCTAGAAGACAAAGGTGTGCTCAGAGACCGCATAAAACTTCACGGAAGCATATCTCGGGCTAGAAAATGAGTTACGGGACCCATAAATAGTAAATTTTGAGTATCTCGACGAGAGGAAGAATATTTTGATGTTAAAACGGCATGTTTCTAACTAGGCACGGCCCATGCCTACCTAGGCACGGCCCGTGCTAAAGTTGACTTTGATCGCCAGGCGCTCCTCTAACAGACAAGACCCGTGCCACTGACCCGACACGGCCCGTGCCCCTGTTACCTGACAGATACAGTCTGTTCTCTACCAGATATGGCATGTGCTCAAGTACCAACTTTACCTATAAGCCCCCCTCCCCCCCCCCCCTCCCCCCCAAATCCTCCCATTTCACCTGCTCATCCTTCCTCTCTCTTCTTTAAGTGTAGTTTTTATTTTTCTCTTGAGCCACTTGGCGTTTTATTAATCAAGTTTGTAAGAAATCTAACTTAATTAGATTTTGTTTAAAGTTTGTCTATGAGCTACTCACTTTCTGTTAAGCAAATCTTTATGGCCATTTTTGGCTAAACTCTTACACTCACTTGAGAGTAAATGAGTCTTTGGTGGGCTGGTAAAATGAGTTTATGTGCTCACCTTATGGTGAGTACAAATGAATTTATGAAAACTCTTTTAAATTGAAAGTTTATTATTAACCTTTTTGAACAAACGTGCCTTACGTATTGTAGACCATTTGAGGAGTCGAAAGCTCATCAGTCGGACCTGTGACACCCAACTGGGGGACAATGCATGATACTATATGGTGACTCACACCCCATGCAAAGCAATACGTTCGTGAGTTTTATATCTATGTAAACAAATACGGCTTTCACGCTAACTACGGCCTGAAGGTATTGGTTAGGATTGGGGTTAGTAATATTTTGTCACTTCACGGAAGTCGGTGAGATACATGATAGTGAACTTGGCTCTAGTTACAACCGCCTATGTTTGCGCAAAACCAGTGCATGGAGGAAACGGACCTTAGTCCCTTTTAAAGATGTTTTTTCATAATTAATTAATCTAATGTGTGGGTTGTTCCCCTGCTGGTTCATGACAACGTATTCGAGTATAACGGCGCCAAAGACCTATCGGGCCCTATAACCATATTGCATTCACACTCACTTTGTTTGTTACTTCTAGAGGGGTCCTCTCAGATCCTTAGGGGGAGACGATAGGAACGTGAGATACGGTTCTAGGCTGAAAAGTGGCCCTCCCTGCCTGACAAGTAACAATCTTAAGGCAAGCGCTTAAATCCATTTTACCAAGCTAACCATTGGTAAATCTTCCCAAGTGATATTAACCTCTGATTGATTAAAACTTAAAACCTGTTTTATTTATTTTCTTTTCTTATTTTATTCTCTTAGTTTAATTAACCTTTATACTACCCTCCACTTATATATTTAAACCCGGTTGGTTGTTAACAAAAGATTTATTATCAAGAGCCTCATCTCCCATGTGTCCTTGACGACCTCGGAATCTTACCCATACTATTGATGAACCACAAAATCACACCGTAATGTAGATATGAGATTATAATTCAACTAGGAATGAGCTAACTAATGAAGAATAATGGATGAATCAATCATTCTATTAATATTGTAATGCAGGAGTACAATTGGAGAAAACACACAGTAAATGTGAATTTCCTGGAACTCAAAGTTACATTGTGAATGAGCAAATGAACTATTTATAGAGTTGGTAGAGTCGCATCTTCACAGGTTGATTGGATGCACTTGCGTCTTGTCCATCTGCAACTGCATCACTTCCGACTAGTTCCCTATATGATACTTGTTCTTGAGGTCTTTATTATCGGAAATATAGCTGTTAGGCCATTTGCATATCCGACCTTGACCTATCCTCATCAAGTCCCCCTAGTCCATTGATTATTCAAGCAATAATTATTGGACTAGAAGTTAAAAGTATCTTGCACTTCCGATAAGTTTGGAAGATTTTATCGATCACCTTCATTAGGTCCATATGCGTTTTTGATTTGTTACCTCATTAAAAAACCTTGTTCGGAAAAACCCTGTGGGAAAAAACCGATACTAAGGAAAAAAGAGTGTAACACACATCTCTCTTTTGTGCAGATCAGAGACTTCAAAGATCAAAAATTTTCTTAATTTTATCAACCATCAACGACTTCACAGATCCGGTCATCAAGTCCCCCTAGTCCTTATGTTGTTTTGTAAAAATGACTAAGGACTAGGTCACAACGATCATAATAGGAAATGCTTGTGAAGCAGGATCCAATAAATCATAAGACTTTATTTGTCTTTAAAATAGATTGTTTCTGCAAATGTAGTTGTTATATTCTTATAAGAATATTTAAAGTATCCATTGTGATTTTTTTGTCGCTTTCGTAATAAATCGCATATGCAAGTGTAAGAAGTAACTGCCTTGTCAGGCGCGTCTTGTATGCGGAATCGTACTCGAGTACTTTGTATATCAATCAGGACACGTGTCGTTTAAAGACCAATTGACGGGACAGTTTTTGTTTTTAAATTTTGAATTTAAATAACTCGAACGGTTATTTTAGTCCCAAAATCTTCGCCCATATAAATACATAATCTTCCCCAATTTTTTCAATCTTCACTCTCAAAACACCGTCGCTCTCCTTTCTTTTCTTCAAGCCCTAGTTCTTTGTCGAGATTTTACTCACAGGTCAGTCAATTCTACTTTCGTTTTTTATTTCGTTTTTCATGGCATCTCCTTCGGTTAAACTTGATGATGATTCAAGCAAGCACAATATGCACATCTCATTTTCATCCTTGTCGCCTCGCGATTTAGATGAAGTTATCGAGCGGTACCACATTCCGCTTTCTTTGAATCCGACTCTTCCTTCTCCAAATACTCCAATTTCCCCTTTTCCGGAGGGTAAAATTGGGGTTTATGTTGATATGTTTAAGCTAGAGAATTATCGCCTTCCCTTTACCAAGTTCCTCATGAGAGTCTTAATGTTTTTTAAGATCCATATTTCACAGATGCACATTCAGGGTTTTTCTCGTTTAAGCCATTTTGAGGCTACCTGTAGGGCTGTGAATATATCCCCAAGTGTTCCCCTTTTTAGGGCTTTTTATAGGATTACGATGGCGGGTGATTGGTACACCTTTGAACGTAGGAGATCTGTTAAGAGAATTAGTACCCTTCTTCCTCCGAACCCCCGTTCTTGGAAGTCAAAATTCTTTTACATTGATGATAGATGTGTTCCCATTCAAATGGAATGGAGAGATGTAGAAGATGTGGTTCATGACCCAATTCCAGACAATGAGGATTATAACCAAGAGTCTTTTGATAAATTAGTATCTTGTGCAAGTCCAATTCGGGAACTTCCAGAAGCCATCCTTCTTCTTTGTAGGATGAGTAGGGCCTGGTTCACTCCTGAACTTTGGCCGATTTTGACGAATCATGGGAAGGGTAAGGAATTACCCTTTCATCATTTGCGATCATGATTTGAAGTATCTTTTTTGTTTTTAACAAATTCCTTCTTTACTTTTGCAGAAATGGATCTTTTTGAGGCAATGCAGTTAAAAAGTTTCGACGATGTGGATCTTGGTGCCGAAATGATGGAGGATGGAACCATGCCATTTCTTCGACAAACTGCTAGTTCCTTTTTGGATTATCGCCCAGAAGGAGCACCTGTTGAACAAGTGGAATCGCAAGTGGATGTGCAACTTGAAGTGGTTGCTTCTGATAAAGTGCAAGAGATTGAATCTGGAAATAGTGGCGCTACTGACGGCGCAAAGATCACAAAAAATGACGCTGGTGGTAGTGGTGAAAGTACCCTCAAGGGTAAAGGCAAGGAAATTTCTGAGGATCATGTTAACGTAGTTCCAAAGGCATCACTGCCACCCAAGGGAGGAAGCAGAACCAAGAGATCTTCCAATATGGTTGTTACCAAGGAATCAAGTGGGTCCATAATACCTAAGAGGAAGTCTCCTCGTTGGAACCTGCAGTCTTCTCCTAATCGTTCCAAGGTAAACACTTCCGAACCCACTGAGATCGTTGAAGTTGATGCACAACCGGGAGAGGATGTGCAGAAAGAAACAGATGTTGTGGTAACTCCTCCTCCTACTGATGATTTTGATATTGATGATTATTTATTGAATTCACCTGATATGTCACAAGAGCCAGGTTTTTCTGACGTAAGTATTTTGCAGAAAGGTACTACCCCTTTGACCACTTTGGCCAATTTAGCTCATGCATCCTCTTCTTCGCAGAAAGATGCACCTAGTTTTGCAGTTCCCACTTCTGAGTGGTTGAAAAAAGAGATCGATTTGGTTGCTCTCAGGAGTAACATTGGTAGAGGTTTGGATTCTGCCAATGCAAATGGAGCTTTTATTCCTCAATGGGAAGTTAAGAATGGTGACACTTGCACTGAGGGTCCAACTGCAAAAAAGATCACTCTTCTTGGAAGCACTCCAGCTGATATTTTCAGCCTTCAACAGATCCCCAATGAAGCCTTCTCAAGTGAATACACGCTTACACAAGCAAAGCAACAAAGCTTGGCAGCGGATGTGTACGGCCGGTGGATCATTGCAGAAGCAAGGGTTGAGGAGTTAACCAAAAAGCTGCTGGCACACAAGGCCTGTTTTGGTTCCATTAGCGATCAAGTAAAGATCAATGATTTACATGCACAGATCGAGCTTCTTACCACCAGGAACCGAAAATTGGTGTTGTTTGAACTAGAAGCAAAAAGAGATCTTAAACAGGCACAAGATGATGAGAAAGCTCTCAAGGCCCAGTTTTTGGAGCAGAAGAAAATTCTTGATGATCAAACTACCAGAATGCTAGAGGTCACTTCTCAATATGATGCAAAGATTGAATCTGTCAACAAAGGTATGACTTGTATCTTTCTTATTTATTTTATTATTTTTTTAAAATCTCTTACTTGCATTTGCACATTTTTTACTATTATTAATACTTGTGTGTTCAATCCTTTAGAAAATGCTTCCCTCACCGAAACTGTCAAAGCATTAACTGAAGAAAGGGAGCAAATGCAGAAAGAATTAGCATCCATGATTGAGAAGAGCAAATGGCTGATTGAAGAAGGTTTCGGCATGGTGGCCAAACGCGTGCATTCTGAGATGATCCCTATGACCCTTAGAGTTAACTCAGCTGCTAATGCCATGGGCTATAATGAGGGAATCAAATGTGGATTGGCACATGCTGTGAAGGGAGAAGCCAACTTCCTGACCTTCAAAGAATTCGATCAAAAAGCCAATGAAAAACTCTTGAAGCAATTAGATGCTTTAAAATCAATGAAGTTCAATTCCATTGATGAAGTTTCAAAGTTGAGCCTGGACGATATAGAAGTGATGAGGGACATGCTAAAACCAGTTTCACTATCAAAAGCTCCTATCCCTCCCAAGACTGATGCTCCTTTGACTTCAAAAGCAGATGCTTCTGGCCCAACTGGTAATTGATCCTCTTTCAATCATGATCCTTTAATGTTTTGTTGAACAATTTAATCATTCTCCAAAGTCCACTTATGCTGTGGCATTAAAACAATTTACTTTTGATCTTTGCATGTGATACTTTCTTTTTAGTACCTTTAGATATGGACCTCATCGAAACTGCAACTGTATGCAGTTTTGATTGTATTAACATGTATGGTAATGCATGTGTATGTTTGCTTTATCTTCTTTCTTCCTTGCGTTTGAATATTTTATCTTCTTATGGTTCATAGAATGTGAGTCATGTTTAATTATATTTGTGATATATCACTTGCGATCGAAGTGTATTGTTGTTTGCACTTGCAATTGCAAAATGATTGTACACCACCTTTTATATTTTGGATCGTTTGTATACTTTATCATTTGATTCTTCAAATTTCCCTCTGAACTTGCAAATATTTCTTACAAGCTTTTGAGCAACTTCATGAGTTCTCCTTCACAAGTACTTCGATAAGATTCTAGATAAAATCATTAACTTTTAAAGAAGGCTGTCACATGTGTTTCCCCCCTATCAAATGCGTCCACCTTCAAAGGGTTTTAACAACATGATGTCAATACCACTTTTAAGTTAAGTATTTTTTATTCCGAATACGAATCTTTTCTTTGTGGTATATAAAGTCCTTACATCTTTTGGTAAGGCTCAGTTGATCTTTTTCCTTTGAATGATCAACTCACAAGACCACTTCATAACGTTAGCTATTCAGCAGCACTTGTGACCCTTGGAGAGCTTAAGTTGGATCTTTTATTGATAATCACAGCATACCTTTATCCACTTAAGTTTGGCCATCTCTCTTTTGGGCTTTTGTTAGCAACCATTGTACTAACAAGGTGTCTAGCCTGATCACCTCTTCCCAACATGCACTCTTTAATTATCAATGAGACAGTTGGGGACAAGAAAAGCGTTTTTGCTTTACCTTGGGTTACCCTTTATAAACAAAGAAGTAACAGCGATACTGCATTAAGGTATTGGTATGTAATACTTTTTTTAAATGCACCCGCTAATGACTCATGAACCATATTATAGAAAGTGAATCATATCGCATGTGGACCTCTTTCAATTTACAGAAGTCACTTGTATAGCATATGCATGTGTTTATATACACAGCATTTTTAAGCAAACGTTTATACTTAGTATTTTGCATAAGAATGAACAAGCATTTGCATAGCCCTTTCATATAGAAATGAAATAAGTATCCTCATAGATCTTTGTAAGTACCAGAAACAAAAGTATCTTATTCCTCATCAAACTTATTACAAGATCATAAATGCAGAAACAAGAACATGAAAATCAACATTTTCTAACTTTCATCTAGAATTTCCACTTGCGGCTTCACATATAACATTTGCGAAGATGAACTCCATTCCAAGCTCGAACTAGTTCGGTTCCATCAAGCTGCTGGAGTATGTAAGACCCATTTCCGATCGCTTTTTTGATTATATAAGGTCCTTCCCATTTGGGAGACATCTTCCCAAGCGGAAGTGCTCTGCTTACTTCATTGCTCCTTAGCACATATTCTCCCTCTTTATACTGTTGGGTCTTAACTTTGGCGTTATAGTACTTTGCCATTTCTTTTTTGTATCTGCTTTCACGTATAGCCGTGATTTCTCTTCGCTCTTCCAAAAGATTCAGATTGGTTCTTAATTCTTCATCATTATCTGTCACTTGCACTTGCAAACGGTGACTGGGTATTCCAATTTCAGCCGGAATGACGGCTTCAGTTCCATATACAAGACTGAATGGTGTTTCACCATTGCTTGTTTTAGGCATGGTTCGATGTGCCCATAAGACGTGTGGCAGTTCATCGACCCAACTACCTCCATACTTTTCCAGCCTCATTTTTATACCCTCAACAAGGCTTCGATTTGCTCTTTCGACTTGGCCATTGGCCTGCGGATGTGCAACTGATGTAAAGATCTGATTTATGTGAAGTTCCTCGCACCATTCCGCAAATGGGTTACCAGCAAATTGCTGTCCATTATCAGTTATAATGTAGAGAGGTAAACCAAATCGACACACAATATGTTCCCATACGAATTTCTTGACTTGTTTGCCAGAAATACAAGCAAGTGGTTTTGCTTCAATCCATTTTGTAAAATAATCGATCGCAACCAATAGAAACTTTACTCCTCCACTTGCAGGTGGGAAAGGTCCAACTATGTCCATTCCCCACTTTTGGAATGGCCATGCTGACGTAACAGGAATCAATTCATTTTTTGCTCGCATGCTCACCGGAGCATGTGCTTGACAAGCTTGGCATTTGCGAAGTTCCTCCCAAGTGCTTCGGTACATGCCTGGCCAAAAGTATCCAAGACTCATGATTTTAACAACTACCATCTTTGCACCAGCATGAATGCCACATATGCCTTCATGTACCTCCTTAACGATCTTTTCAGCTTCACTTGGGGTTAAACACCTCAACAAGGGTCCTAAGAAGCTTCTTCTATACAAAACATTGTTCTGCATTTGGTACTGAAGCGAATTTACTCGTATCTGACGGGCCTGTTCCTTATCATTTGGAAGTTTGCCCATGGTCAAATATTGAACAATTGGGGTCATCCAACTGTCTTCTTGCATTTGCACGTCCGCAGTCATTTTCAGATTGACAGTTGGAGCTTCTAACAATTCTACTCGAATCTCTTTAGCTAGATGTTCAAATGCTACAGATGCTAACTTGCTCAACGCATCTGCTTTTCTATTTTGAGCTCTAGAAATATGTAGGACTTCACACTTGCTAAAGATCTTAATTAATTCTTGAACTTGTTCCAAGTACAACGCCATGTATTTGCCTTTGGCTTCATATGTTCCAGCGATTTGACTAGCAACTAACAACGAATCTACATAAGCGGTCACTTGCGTTGCACCCATCTTTCTTGCTAACCTTAAACCTGAAACAAATTTCAATGTTTAGGTCTTTTATCTATCCATACTTTTACAGAGCAAATGCATGTGTACTCAGACACTTTTGATCTTCATTACTTAGATCACAAACATTCATATCCATATTTCTCTTTTTTTATCGAAAAAACACAAAAACTTAAAAAGTTTGAGTGTTCAAACCTGCCAACAATGCCTCATATTCTGCTTCATTATTGGAGGTCGAGAAATTGAAGCGAATTGCATATGTCAGCTCATCCCCTTCGGGACTTTTCAAGATCAAGCCTGCATTTGGCATATATTAAATTTTCAATACTTTGAATAGCGATCACTTCTAAGGAAAGAAAGAATTTTATAATTGATCGAACCTGCTCCTGAGCCATCAGAGTTGGAAGAACCATCTGTATGTAAGATCCATACTTGTTCTTTGATCTCAGGAATGGTAATGACATTTACACTTGTGCCAACTGGTACTTCCGCCAGGAAATCAGCTACTACTTGACCTTTCATTGAAACCCTTGGTTTAAATTGTATGTCAAATGGTCCCACCTCAATTGCCCACTTGATCAATCTCCCAGACATTTCCGGTTTTCTGAAGATCCCTTGAATAGGATACGAAGTGAGAACATTCACAGTATGAGCTTGAAAATAACGCCGAAGTCTTCTTGTGGCTTGCACAAGCGCTAGGACAACTTTTTCGATCATAGGATATCTGGTCTCGTAGTCTTTTAGCATTTTACTTATGTAGTAAATTGGAAGTTCTTTGTCTTCCCTTTCAACCAGTAGCACAGCACTTACTGCGTTATCAGTTACTGCCAAATACATTATCAATTCTTCACCGACTTTCGGTGCGGTTAGAGTCGGAAGTGCAGCTAGAGCCATCTTCAACTCTTCAAATGCTTGATTGGCCTCAGGGGTCCACTCAAAACTTCCTTTTAAACTTTCTTTCAAAACTCTCATAAATGGTGTGGCTCTTTCAGCTGCTTTTGATAAAAATCGATGCAAAGCCACCAAACGTCCATTTAGAGTTTGTATATCTTTAAGGGTTTTAGGCGGTTCCATTTCCATGACCGCTTTGACCTTCCTAGGATGCGCCTGGATCCCATCTTTATTGACTAGGACCCCTAAGAACTTGCCTTCCTCCATCGCAAATGAACATTTCTTGGGGTTTAATTTCATATTTATACCCCGCAAGTTTTTAAAGGTCTCTTCAATGTCTTTAATCATATCTTCTTCATGACAACTTTTAATGACCACGTCATCCACATAGGCTTCAAGGTTTCTACCCACTTGCGATTGAAAGGTCTTATCCATGAGACGCTGGTAAGTTGCACCAGCGTTTTTTAATCCAAATGGCATTTTTTTTGTAACAGAATAAACCTTCATTTGTAATAAACGCGGTCTTATCTTCATCTCCTTCAGCCATAAAGATCTGATGGTATCCTTTATATGCATCGAGGAAACACTTCCATCGATATCCCGCTAAAGAATCAACTTTTAGGTCAATTTCCGGAAGTGGATAACAATCCTTTGGACATGCTTTATTAAGATCTTTAAAATCAATGCACATTCGCCAAGAATTATCAGGTTTTCGGACTAAAACAGGGTTTGCAACCCATGTTTGATAAAGCACTTCTCGAAGGATCCCAGCTTCCACGAGCTTATCCACTTCCTCTTTAACTACATTGTTTCGAACTTGATCATAAATTCTTCGCTTCTGCTGAATAGGCTTTACACCTGGATAAACGTTAAGTTTATGTTCAGCGAAATGTCTAGGGACCCCTGTCATATCCGACGGTTCCCATGCGAATATATCCACATTGTTTATCAATAGCTGAAACAACTTCTTCCTTGTTTCTCCTTGTAACTGTGATCCAATTTCGATTGTTTGATCCGGAAACTTCTCATTTATGATCCATTTGTTTTTTTCTAAAGTGTCATTTTTTATATCCTTCAAGCTTTCTTCTGGTATCAGATGGTTTTTCAACCAAGGCTACATGTGGATCTGCATCTGTTTTAACAGTTGCGATTCCCCTTGGAGTTGGGAATCGAACTAGTCCATGTGCTGTTGAGACTATAGCACCCAAAACTTTAAGCCCAGGACGACCAATAATGACATTGTGAGGAGAAGGAGTTGCGACCACAATAAAAGTCATCATTTCTTCTCGGAAGAGTTTATCGTCACCAAAGATCACTGGGAGAGTTATCTCTCCCATCGGATGTACTACTTCTCCAGAAAAGCCAATGAGAGTGGAATTATGAGGCTTCAGCCTTTGTTGTACATCTAATCCCATTTTCCGGAAGCAAGACTCATACATAATTTCTGATGCACTTCCGGTATCAAGATAGGTCCGCTTTACTAGAAATCCAGCAATACCGACAGTCACAATTACTGGATCTTCTCTTGATTCTTTTCCAATCAATGGTGGAAATGTAATCTCTTGGCTCTTCCACTTTTCTTCTTCAAATTTTGTTTTAACATTGCGATGCCAAGTATTCGATCCTCTTCGTATCATTGCGATCACAGGTTGTTTAACAGCTGGAGGACGTCCCTCCTTGATATTTTTAACCAAATGTGATAATTTCCCAGATTTGATGGCTTTTTCAATCTCGCTTCGCAAGTGTCTACAATTGTCTGTATCATGACCACGATCCTTGTGATAATCACAATATTTACCCATGTCACTTCCCAAAGGATTATAAGTCCTTTGAGGTTTTGAAAATTGGACATTCTCTGTTGCTAAAATTTCACTTGGAGTTTTTGTAAGTGACGAAAAATCATTGGATCTGGGCTCCCAGGCCTTTTTGTAACCTCCGTAATTACCCTCCCCCCTACGGTCATAGGGTTGAGATCTATATTTTTTCCAAGATTGATTTCTTGTGGGTACAGCAGAGACACTTGCATTGGTATTTCGGAAACTACCACTTTTTTGAGATGGTTTCTGGGTATTAATACCCTGAATGTTTCCGGAAGCGCTTCTTGCCCTTTACATAGGTCCTAACACGATCCATAAGCACTTCCATTGTCTGAGGTAGATCTTCGTGCAATTTTTTCCACCAGGTGTGTATGTCGAACACCATGGCAAAAGCCAGATATACGTAATTGATCCTGTGCACCAGATATCTTCATGGTCTCATTGTTAAAGCGCATAACAAAGCTTTCAAGGCTTTCATCATTCCTTCTTCGGATGTTATGCACTTCCGTCACCTCCTTTGTGCACTTCCGTTGTTGACTAAATTGCCTTAGGAATTTCGTCCTTAAATCTTCAAAGCCACTTATCTGCGCATTTGGAAGTGCATCGAACCATACTCTTGCAGGTCCAGTAAAGGTCTGTACCAACATGTGGCACCATGTTTCTTCTGACCATCGTTCGAGCCTCCCAGCAGTGATAAAATCAAATATATGATCATCAGGATCTGTTAGTCCACCATACTTCTTTATAGAAGTTGGCATTTTTAGCTTTGCTGGGAATTTAGCATTTGCGATCCAATCTTGAAACTTAGAATGCTCTTGCATTGAAGCAGGAAAATAAGGGACAAATACATCCTTGGTTCCTGATATCATAAAATCCATAGGTCAGAATAAGATCAATGCCTTTTTTGAGAAATAAGGTCTTAACATTGTAATTCAACCATAACAAGTATAGCTTATTCGGAATTGACCACATCCGCCTCTTATATGAGGTCTTTCATGGTGACACTTCCGACACAAGTGCAATTTGTTCAGAAGTGTTCGCATAGTATTTACTTCTCAAGAGATCTCATTATATCATTTCCGATGCGCGTACGTCTTACTCGGAAATCTTTGTTTACTATTATAATCACTTCTGATGCGCGTACGTCTTACTCGGAAGTCTTCAATTTAGTATCCATTTTTGAGAGATCATATCGGTACCACTTCCATTGCACTGTGTGTCTTATTCGGAAGTGTATATTCGTGTCTTTTTCAAAACGATCCCATGCATAAGCACCATAGAGTACCTTTTCTTTTTTACAGCAACTTAACATGTGAGTGTGTTTTTGAAGTATCAAAAAATTCAAATTTGAATAAATTTCTTCCCGCCTTAATTGTTGTTCTTAGAACGTTTCTAGATTTTATAGGAAATCTTCATAGGATCATCTTTGAATCTTCAAATCTTCATCCGGTATTCATTCAATGAATTTCTAGATTTCACATTCATCAAACAATCCTCGGTCGTTTAGACATTCATCAGGATTTCGCATAATCATTAAGTCATTATCATATCATAGAGATCAAAATACGTCAAATTATCAAATCAATAATTGACTATTAATTATTGAATCAAACAATTTCAAATTAGTTTTATCGATCCAAAATACGTTTATCGGTCCAATGTTTTCAAAAATGAATTCCTTTTACGTATTCAAAATTTTAAATCTATACCTGATGATTTTGTCCATTTAACAGTTGTACGGTCTTCATTTAGAAGATCATCTAGATCCTTTTGAGCATCAGTTTTTCCAGAATCCTTTTCAGGAGTAAATTTTAGAGTTGCGCGGACTTCCTGCAACCATTGTTCACGTTTTTCCTTATCCTGTAACTGTTTCAAAATCTGCAAATTTCTCATCAGAAAATCACGATCAAAGCTTCGTAAGGCAACTAAAGCATCATTCGGATCCACATTATCATCAGCATCATCATGATCTGAATACGGACTATCATCAGATTGATTCAGTAATGGAAACACCGAAGTTTTCTCACTAATTTTTCCAGCTGATCCTTTCGAGCTGTGAATATTTTTCGGTGATTCTCTTATATCAAAAATTGACTTCTTCTTCACTGACTCATCCGATTGCTTCTCCATTTTTTTGCCAATTCCCGAGAATACGGATGGCGCCAATTGATGAACCACAAAATCACACCGTAATGTAGATATGAGATTATAATTCAACTAGGAATGAGCTAACTAATGAAGAATAATGGATGAATCAATCATTCTATTAATATTGTAATGCAGGAGTACAATTGGAGAAAACACACAGTAAATGTGAATTTCCTGGAACTCAAAGTTACATTGTGAATGAGCAAATGAACTATTTATAGAGTTGCTAGAGTCGCATCTTCACAGGTTGATTGGATGCACTTGCGTCTTGTCCATCCGCAACTGCATCACTTCCGACTTGTTCCCTATATGATACTTGTTCTTGAGGTCTTTATTATCAGAAATATAGTTGTTAGGCCATTTGCATATCCGACCTTGACCTATCCTCATCACTATACTGCTCCACGATGAGTGCACTTTCCCGTGAATGTAGTAAAATAGTATTGTTTTAAGATCCCGTGTCTTATAAATTTAAAAGCTTATGCACTCAAGGTGTCACTAAAATTACTATATTTTTATATACACCACATGCACACCAATTTAAAATAAACACAGGCATATTCAAATCATACTTTCGAAGAATACAACTTGGCATTGTGACTTGAAACACAATCGACCCCACACAAACCTTCCATTTCCTTTTGCAAGGAAATCCTTCATTACCAACAACTGGTCATTTCTTTAAGTAAATTTACCTCCTTTATTTTCTTTTTTTCTGCAAGAAGAATGCTCGTCATATGCATAAGAATTATACTTTACTTCCATCACTTTAAAAGGCTAATGTATCCTTGTTTTGCAACTTTCTGTCCCATATGGACCTGTACTTCTACAATATCTATGCCCGATGCATAAAACAATCTTTACCAAAATGTGAGGTATATCCTTAGAAATCAACCCTATGACATATTGTCATAGATTACCAAAAATTTCTTTTCACTTCATCTTCGAGCCATGCAATTATATTAATACTTCAATTGCTCACATCCACATGCTACATTCCCATACATATCCAAACCAAACGATATTTTGCACTTGCAACCTTTTAGGGTCATTTTTTTCTCTAATACATTTTTCAAAAAAAATTCATCTATTGAGAACGTGATGACATCCCTATATTTGCTTTTGAGCCAATAATCACCCCCACACCAGTGTTATCATAAATGGCGATGATAACACCAGTGCTAAGGTAAAACCTTAACACATTTAACCATATCATCCTTACAACTTCCCCTCAGGTAGATGCGACAGATAATAAAAAATTATATGTAAACCATTGTTAACCATTATTTTTCACATATTAAAAAATCCTAGTATTCTACAATTTTTACTTACTAAAGAGTAAGCGTACCTGATTAATCAACTTGTTGGATTCTCCAAGTTTCTGACGTGTAACGTATGCTTGTAAATAACAACTCGTCCTTTTACAACCATGTATAAATATCACAAAATGTGCATCTGGAATCATACGGCATCACATGATTTTGGTGTCTTAATAAGCAAGTAGCTCTAAGCAAATAGCATCTCACCATTCGCCATGTCATCAGTAATAATTATCACATTTCGAGCATCCAACATGTTCTCAACTCGCAGCAAAAGCTTTATTAAGATTTAACCTCTACTCATAACCATCTTCCTGATATCCATTAACCTAAAACACATCATTTGAGTTCAAGCGGCAGATGCAACCGCATCTGAATTTAGAGTAGAGGTAAATCGTTGAACGCGACAACATTAATAACCGGTATAGATCCGAAAACAAAGTCCGATCTTCGAAATCATTCAACGGACACACAACCAGAATGAATCGAATAATACCAAATTGGACTTTTCACGCCACTAAAACGTATGATAACTTGTGAATCTTATCACCATTAAAAAAATCCCACATGCATCAATGTAACGCCTTAATATTTGTAACCTTTCAGATCAACACTTTAACCTGCTCTCCTTTTCAACCTGATCTCAAAACTACCCGGAATTCCAGTGACTTATTTGAGAATTATAATCAACAAGAAACTTATTATAACGGAAATGAATTACTCGTTAGTGAAAGAATCTCTGTATTTCAAATATCCGACCGCTACAAACATTCAAAAGTCCATTGACCATGAAATCTTAGATCTGAAATTGATTTTCATGTCGTATAGCTCACCAAATCGGATGACTAGTGCCAAGAAATTCATCAATGTTGTAAGCTTTAAATGGATTTGATACTTCTACAAAAAACAAATCTGGTACCGTATATCTTTATCCCTTTTAAATAGACCCCAAGAACACAAACCCTCTCACCGATTGCAATTCGTTTGAAGTCTCACTTATTTGATTGTTTGACGGAGGACCAAAATCCATAAGTGGGAATAAAGTCTCAAAACTGTAAGTTTGATTTTATATCCGAAATCCACAACCTTTGAGCTAACATGAGACCACAAAGGGGGCATTTGGTTCGCGGAATTCGTTGGAATTTGAATTGGAATTGGAATTGGAATTCAAAGGAATTGGAATTTGAAGGAATTGGAATTCAAAGGAATTGGAATTTGAAGGAATTGGAATTTAAAGGAATTGGAATCCAAAGGAATTCGAATTTTAATTTTAAAATTAAAATTCAATAAAAATCACGACTGGACCCGTCTCACGAACCAGTCCGACCCGACCCGACCCCCATTCCGACCGGACCCGACCAGACCCGACCAGACCCCCAGACTGACTAGACCCGACCCCTGGACCAGACCGACACCCAGACCCAACCCGAACCGACCCGACCCGACACCCAGACCAACTGAACCCGACCCGACCCCCAGACCGAACCCCGGACCCAACCCGACACCCGGACTAAACCCCGGACCCGACCCCACCCGAGACCAGTTGCAACCAGACCGGACCCGAACCCCGGACCTGACCCGACCTACCCGGACCAACCGGACTGTAACATCCCAAATCCGAATTAAATAGTTTAATCGAAATCCCCAGGTTCTAATTATTAAATTACCATTCCATGTGTAACTTTATAATTTATGAATGACTTATCTAAAGAATATGTCGAATTTAAGTCGGTTGAGTTATCTTCCAAATTAGTTTTGGGGGTTAACATAATCAAAGTTAAGTAGATACACGAAACATTACCCTAAAATGCCTAAAATGTAATGGCACTTAAAGTGGAGGGGCCAGAAGTGTCAAAGTCAAAATTAACATAAGAGGGGGTGGGGCAAACGTGTGGCAGACAAAAAAAAATAGAACACTAGAGTTGTGCATGCATCAAAAAATTAGAGTTGTGCATGCATCAAAAATCGAGTTAGATGGATGGAATGGAACAAGGATGGTCAAGGATGCTTCATGGTATGAAAACCTAACCATTTATCCTCTAAAATTCGTAACCCACTTTTGGGGTTATAAGAAAAGTTGATTTAAACATCAAATTGGTGGTTTTGTAGTGTTAGTTGATCATGACTATAGCTATATTAATGATAGTTGTGATGAAATTCCATGATTATGATGTTGTATGTGAAATTCTAGCATAGTTGGTGAAGTTGTGAAATGCTACATGAAACATGTAGTTATAATGGTTGAAAGTGGATGAGAAATATGACCTTTCACTAGATTAAATGAAAGTTTTGATTAGTGATGAAGTAATTTGGATAATGAGTTGAAAGTATGCTTAAATGGGTTATACCCTTGGCTAGATAAGTTGTAAATTTTATGTAGAAATTGTATGCACACCAAGTGTTTGATGAAATGCCTAAGTGGATTTAAATACTTAAATTTATGGTTAAATGTGGTGTAAACACTATATAGAAGCATGGTAATTTATCGGGCCTAAGTATGATTCTTCAAGTATGTTTAACAAGTGAATTTGGTGCATAAAGTTGAGAAATGGTGAGTTATGGTTAATAAGCATAACCCATGTAGTATTGTGTGCATATCTAATGGTACATGTAATATGTATGTGTTAAATGTTGTTGAATATGTTGGTAATCATGTGTAAACACTAGGGAATTAGAAATCCTATGTTATACGCATGAATATGTGATTAAATGGATGGTTTAGTTTTTGGACAGTTTGACTTTTAAAAGTCAAACATCAAAAAATGAAGAAATTGACCTATGTGGAAATTGATCCATGGTGTATAATAACCATGTTGTGAAATGACTAACTAGTCATCTTATGAATGTAGAACATGGTAATGTTGATAGTTGATAAGCTAGGTGGGAAGCTTGAAAACAAATCGGTCAAACAGAGAAAATGACGATGGAGGCTCAAGCCATCTTTCAAGTAAGGGCATGTGGTATACCCTTGTTAACATAACATGTTAAACATGCCACGTAGGCGCCACGTCAGAGTTAACACCACTTAACACCACTTAACACCCGAGGGGGATACTCCATGCCATGTTAAACTATTTTAAATTAATTTTTTTTCTTTTCATTTTCGAATTATTTTATTGACTACAAAATTATTATTTTTTTTTTTGTCTTCGAAAAATTAAATAAATAAAAAAAAATTAAATAATTATTTAAAATTAAAAAAAACACTAAAAATACATTTATTATAAAGATAAACCATACAAATACTTGAGATAAAAATTAAAACATACAAATACTTGATAAAATATTCAATGTGATCGTGATCGCTCGTAGATATCCTCGATCAAGTCCGCCTTCAATTGGTTATGGATGTCTCGATTTCTTATTTCTTGACGAATTGCCCGTTTTTGATCCTCGTCGATTTCTTCATACGCCGTATCCAACTCCTCCTCGTGAAATTGACAAATTGCGGCACCCTGGTCCTCGAGAATCATGTTGTGTAAAATTATACAACCGCGCATCACGTTAGCGATTTTGTCTCGATGCCACATACGAGCGGGGTGAGCTATGATGTGCCATTTATCCTTCAAATCGCCAAATGTACGCTCTATGTCTTTACGAGCCGCACTGTGAGCTTTCGTGTAAACCCTGCGCCTTTCTCCGATGGGAGCCGTAAACCCTTTCACAATCATAGAGTATTCGGGATAGATCCCGTCTCCCAAATAATATCCCCGCTTGTACGTGTTGCCACGTAGCTCAAACGATGAATTGCGCTCACGTCCCTCGATGATATCATCCCAAATGGGTGATCGATCCAACACATTGATATCGTTGTTCGACCCTGCGACACCAAAATATTGATGCCAAATCCACATATCGTACGAAGCAACGGCTTCGAGCATTATGGTTGGATGCCCATGATCACCTCGCATATACTGACCCCGCCAAGCGTTGGGACAATTCTTCCACTCCCAATGTGTGCAGTCGATGCTACCGAGCATTCCAACAAAACCCCATTTCTGCTCGTGAAACTCGTACAACTGTTTAATGTCGCTAGCAGTGGGTCGGCGTAAATATTTTCTTCCATACAAGTTGTAAAGACCTAATTTTAAAACTACGTATGAGAATAAAACAAACATAGTATTTAAATTAAAAAACTAAACAAATGTTGTACGATAAGATACCTTTACAAAACTTTTGAATGCACGTCCTAATTGCCCGATCGGACATCCTCAGATACTCGTCGAATGAATCACCCGTAACACCGTAAGCCATAACTCGAATTGCGGCCGTGCACTTTTGCAATGGAGTGAAACCGATCCTTCCTCTCGCGTCGCTTCTTTGCGGGAACCATGAATGCTCTCGTTCTAGATCATTCACAATTCTTAGAAATAGTGAACGTCGCATACGAAAACGTTGTTCGAACGCTTCCGCCGGGTAGACGCATGGATCGTTGAAATAGTCTCTAAGAAGACTCGTTTGCCCCATTTCACGGTTTCGGTTTAGACGAGCTCTTCGTGTAACCGTTTGTTGCGCTCGTCTATTTAGCCGACGTTGTTGATAGTTCACCATCATATGGAAAAACATTTCCGCGGCTTCGTCGGAGGATGTGTCGGATGAATCGTTGGACGAGAGGAAATCCATGTTATTTTTTATGAGTTGAGAGAGTTGAGAGGGTTTGGTTTTTTTTAAAAAGATGTGGGTGTAAAAAGTGAATAATGGTTGATTTAAATAGTGGTGGAAATTTTTTTTTTTTTTTAATGACCCAACGGTCATTTTTCTGACCGTTCAACGTAAACAAATTCATTTTAACGGGCGCCAAAGGTTTAACGGGAGGGAATGGCGCCGGTCTTCAACGCGAGGGAGGGGCGGTGTTGGCGCCGAATGGCGCCGTTAAAGCGCATAATGGCGCCGGTTGGCGCCTTGTATACCGGGTGCCCTAAGTATATCTTACACCATAGTTAGAGGATTACATGTTGTATGCCTAATATGATGTACTCATGTAATTATATAATGAAAACGTAGGTGATAAGAAAGTAAAGGTTGGATATAAAGTACATGTGGGGGTTTAATAATATGCTAAGTCTAAATTTGACAATTAGACATATGAGCATTTTATTTATGTTGAAATTATAAGATGTGATTGCAAAATGATTCTAAAGTCGTATTGGTTGTGTAGTGGATATTCCAACGATAACAATCATATATAATGAATCGTTCTAATGACGTTGACGTGTGATACAATAAGAGAATTACCCAAGTTGTAGGTTAAGAAAGATTACATAAATGACACTAACAAAAGTGTCCATTGTGAAAAGGGAAGTGAAGGTATGGGCTCATCGCTCTTGTTGCTATGATTGCATAATCAAGGTATGTGAGAAACTATGTCACTTGATAAGTTGTCTAAATTGTTATAACTAGCATGAATTGTTTATGATTGAAATGCTAGTAAAATAATCGCAAGGTAAGTTATAGTTGTCAAATAAAAGGGTGGAATTGATGGGATTTTATACATGGAAGTATGCTAACTAATAAAGGATGTAAATCCCAAAGTTTGTGGACACTTAGTTGTCCTTGCAAAGTGTCAGTCATCTAAACGGGTCAACGGGTTGAAATTTGGCGCATTGTTAAATCAATTTTAATAGTGGTAGATTGATTTATTATGATGGATTAATATGTCTAAAAAGTGGTTGTAGGTGAGTTGGAAGGTACCCGGGTTAATCCCAAACCTTGGTTGCAGTGTATAAATAGAAATCAGGAAAAATAGCTCGAAACAGGGTAAAATTTGGCTAAGTATGAGATGCCGGTGAAAACGGACAGAATGTCAAAACGACCGTTTCAGAATCCTGCATGGCCGTTTTGAGCTGCTGTTAGCAGTTTTTATGATTTCTTTTTACTTAGTTGTTGGTTACGTTTTGACCACTCTGGTCTAGTTGAATGCTTAAAAATTATAAACACTAACACGCTGTCAGTGTTTATGGTAGGTCATGATTAGGGAACCGGACGGGATGCGATTAAGCTAAGGTAAACATCATGAATAAGATTATGAATGTGGTCAAGGAAATGTGAAGGACCGTACACGTGGAAGAATGACTCGGAAGATTAACTTTTTCATGATGTTATTGTCGGGTCTTGATCTGAAGCAAGTAGAGTGGAATTCATGTCTACGAATTGGATTGTGTGTAAGAAGAAGTGGTGGTTAGATCACTATTTATACTAGTGATCAAACCATACACTAGAATTCAAGTTGAGTCGCTTTGAGTTTAAATGAGTACATCAAGTGGGTGTACGGGTTTGTTTTAAATTAACCATTGGACTCTTTCGATTGTGGGATCACTTGTGAAACGAGTGATTAAGTCATGATTTTAAAAAGTGGAGTTGTACTAGTTTTGTTTAAAAGTCTATGTACAAGTTGGTTTTAAATCAATAGTTGCATTTCAATATGTTAAGTTGTGGTCTTTTCTTTAAAAAAAAGGGGACCTATTTTCCGCTGCAAACTATCGTGATTGAGTAATTTTGTTCTAGGGTGTTACAAGTTGGTATAAGATCCTGAGTTTGAGAGATTCAAGTACACATGGGGAGTGTGTTTGGACTCAAACTACAGTGCTCTCGGTAATAGTTGAACGTACAATCCAAGACTCGATCAAGACCCTAAAGGCATGTAGTTGAGCTTAATATTTTGTTTATGTTGATATTGTTAAGAGGTTATAATCATGTTGCGTTATAGTAAACCTCCATAAAAGTGACCTCACTCGTCAAGAAAGTGGAAAATAGTGTGGTTCTAAATTAAAGACTGGGGAGGCACTTAAATGGGTTGAGATGTAACCGGTTCAACTACAAGTTGGATTTATCGGAAGTGGAAAATGGGTGACTGAGAAACACCTGAGCAATTGAAGGTTAGTGCTTATGTTGAGAATTTTATGAATGTTGATTACCTATCTAACTGTTGAAGCAATCACATATATAAGCGTAGTTGTAGATTAAAAAGTTATATAGCTAGATATATGCTATTAATCGGAAGTCCATCTTCTAGTTGTGATAAACATGACAACCTGAATGTCGTTAATAATAAAATGTGTTATTAAATAAGGTGTTAATGTTAAGCATGAACTGAAATTTGTTGCCCAAGATGCGTATGATGAGAATGAGAAGTCATGTGTATAGCATGTGGACTAATGTACTTTGCGGCTGCATTAGTGAACATGCGGTGCTACTGAATTCTTATGATTACCTTTATCAAATCGAAGGTAAACGAGAGTAAGGGAGTGTGGTGGAGTAGGTGAACTGTGATTTCAAGTTGCACGATAAATCACTAGTTGTAGAAAGGCACAATGTGCCAAGTGGGTGAAATGTGACTTCGAGTTGAATGAGAAATCACTAGTTGTAAAATGACACGGTGTGTCAAATGAAGATAAATTGATTCCTAGTTGAAACATTAAATCACTAAGTTGTTTGATACGTTGAAAAGTCAAAAATGGAATGGTAATTATTCATTAGCTAAGGACATTGTCGTAGATACATGTCAAGTTGATTAATATGTTGTAAAGAGGAAAATGGAATGATGACTATCCATTGCTTAAGGACAACGTAGTAGATGCGTGGCAAGTTGTTAATTATCACATATGTGAAAAAGTTGATGAATAATCTACTTGTTATAGCAAGTAGAGTAAAAGATGTTGAATGCTCTACTTGTTATAGCAAGTAGAGTAAAAGTTGAAAAAAATATGTTGAATGCTCTACTTGTTATAGCAAGTAGAGTAAAAGTGAAAAGGATGTTGAATGCTCTACTTGTTATAGCAAGTAGAGTAAAAGTTGAAAAAGATGTTAAATGCTCTACTTGTTATAGCAAGTAGAGTAAAAGTTGAAAAAGATGTTGAATGCTCTACTTGTTATAGCAAGTAGGGTAAAAGTTGAAAAAGATGTTGAATGCTCTACTTGTTATAGCAAGTAGGGTAAAAGTTGAAAATGATGTTGAATGCTCTACTTGTTATAGCAAGTAGAGTAAAAGTTGAAAAAGATGTTGAATGCTCTACTTGTTATAGCAAGTAGAGTAAAAGTTGAAAAAGATGTTGAATGCTTTACTTGTTATAGCAAGTAGAGTAAAAGTTGAAAAAAAATGTTTAATGCTCTACTTGTTATAACGAGTAGAGTAAAAGTTAAAAAAGATGTTGAATGCTCTACTTGTTATAGCAAGTAGAGTAATCGTGAAAAAAAAATTGTGGGATGCTCTACTTGTCATATCAAGTAGAGTAAAAGTTGAAAAAAAAAGTTATTGAATGTTCTACTTGTCATATCAAGTAGAGTAAAAGATGAAAAAGGTTGTCTAATGCTCTACCAGGAATAACCAGTAGAGTAAATGTTGAAATTGTGGAAAGTGTTACTTGTAACAAGTAGGGTGTGTGTTGAATTTGTTTTTGGTAGAAAGTCTTACTTGAGCTAATTAAGTAAGATAAATATATAGTGGTATATGTAAATGTTGAAATCGTCGAGAAATTCTATTTTTGTCTTAACAAAATAGGATAAGTATGTTAAAATGTTGAAAATATTGGGAAATTCTATTTTGAGTTAAGAAGATAGAATAAGTATGTTAAATGATACATTGTTGAGAAATTCTATTTTGTGTCAACAAGATAGAATAAGTATCATGAAAATGGAAATGGTGAAAACTCTGTTTTGTGTAACAAGATATAATGAATATGTTGAATGTTGAAAATGTGAAGAAATTCTATTTTGTGTGAACAAGATGGAATAAGAATGTTGAATGCTAATTTGTTGGAAAATTCTATTTTTGTGTTAATAAAATAGAATCAGAATACTAGATGTTGAAATGGTTGAGAAATTCTATTCTTTTTGTTAATAAGATAGAATAAGTATGCTAACTGTTGAAATTGTTGAGGAAATTCTATCTTTGTGTTAACAAGATAGGATACATACGTTGAATGTTGAAGATGCCGAAAGTTCTTTTACTTGTTAGTGATATAGAATGAATATATACATTGTTAGAATTGTGGGAAATTTCACCTTGGTGAAAAAAAATGAAGGACAAGTATGTTAAAAGATGACGTTGTGGAAAATTCTATTTGGTGTTAACAAATGAAATAGGAAGACCAAATGTTGAGACGTCGATAGATTCTGTCTTGTATTAACAAATAGAATATAGATTTCTTGTATTAACAAGTAGAATATAGATGATAAATGTTGAAATGTTGAAATGTTGAAATTTTGAAAATCTTAACGTGTGTAAGCAAGTAGTATAAACAAATCGACTTTTAAAGGTCAAAGTAGAATTCAAGTTGAGAATGAGTCATGTAATGGATAATGTGGAGGAACGATGCTATGATGTGGAATAAATTATTAGTCGAATGACTGACTAATAATATGAGATGCTGACTCCTAGCAAGCTAGGTAAGAAGCAATGACGCTATCGGGTCAACCAAGTTGAAAGTCGAAAGTTGAATGCAAATAAGGTGGCTAAGGTATGTGAAATACACATTCATTCTAAGTAGATAGTACGCTTTTATTTTACATGTTGAGCAAGATATGGGTAGCATGATATACACCGGACCAGGCCGACCGAACCCAACACCCGGACCGACTGGACCGGACCCCTGGACCCGACCCCCAGACCGAACCCGACCCCCAAACGGACCGAACGAACCGGACCACAGTCGATTGGTCCGGGGGTCGGGTCCAGGGTCCGGTCAGGTTCGGGGGTCCGGTGCGGTCGGCGGTCCGGTCCGGGGTTCGGGTCCGGTCGGTGGGGACCGAGGGTCGGTTTCGATCGCTCGGGCTCGATCGGTCCGGTCCGGGGTTTGGGTCCGGGGTTCGGGTCCGAGGGTCGGGTCAGGTCCGGGGTCTGGTTTGATCGCTCGGCCCGGTCGGTCCGGGGGTCCGGTCGGGTCCGGTCGGGTTCGCGGGGTCCGGTCAGTCCGGTCCGGGTCGGGTGAGGTCCGGTCGTTCCGGTCTGGTTCGGGGGTCGGGTCGGGTCCGGGGGTTGGGTCCAGGGGTCGGGTTCGGTCCGGGGGTCGGGTCGTTCCGGTCCGGGGTCGCTTGGGGTCCGGTCGGGGGTCTGGCCGGTCCGGGGTTCGGGTCTGGTCAGTCGGGTCTAGGGATCGGGTCCGGGGGTCGGGTCCGGTCAGTCCAGTTCGGGGGTCGGGTCGGTTGGTCCGGGTGTCGGGTCCGGTCAAGTCCGATCGGTTCGGTTAACAGTTCGGTGTGGAAGGAATGTGAAATCTTTTATTATTATGAAGTAATGTAAAATCCATTGAATGAAGGAATTTGATGGAATCTAATCAAATTCCAATTCCAATTCCCTTATTAACCAAACACATTAAATATGGAATTCAAATTCCAATTCCACTGAAGTCCGCGAACCAAACACACTATAGAATAGAATTCGAATTCCAATTCCAATGAATTCACACGAATTCCATCATACCAAACGCCCCCAAAGTTTCCTCACTGTGCATCGTTATTTATGCATTCTTCCTAGGTTACAACCAAGAATGCCCATAAAAAATCAAACCAGAAATTTATAGACCCATCCTCTGCTTATAGCACATCAAATTTAAATTTGAGAAAAACACATTGTGTTGGACAATCATCAATGTCATCTCCCAATCACATTCATAATTCATCCAAAACCCTTGTTTATACATATTTATCCACTTAACGTGTAAAGTGTAAACCCCTTCACTTCCTTTCCGACTTCAAAATCATTTTTCCCTTTCAAAGTTTTGCAAGCTTAGTGATTAATTTTTATCACGTTGACTCTATAAAAGTCAAAATTAACCCGAATCTCCAACAGTTCAAATTTGAACGAAGGTGACGAACTCTATCAATCGCTTACCATGATTTACCCTCTTATATAACCATCTGCAACTATCATCACAAAGCTGTAACTGATTCAGCTATTCTGAAATCACAATCCACTGTTCCACCTAAATCAAGCGTAACATGTCACACCCCCAATTTAAACTAACGGAGTATAACCGTGTGGGGGTATGATCCAGACCAGGATCCCAGACTTCAGTTACAACCAAACCATAACAGAGTTTATAAATTGACATAAAACTTAAGTTACAATCCAAAAAGCAAATTCAACAGTTTAGCGGGAGCATAATTAAGGTTTACAGTTAGGGTTTACAAAACGATGAGTTTAATGTTTGAAATACGTGAATTCCAAATTAAAATGGTAAAGTGTACTGCCGTCGCCCGTGCCGTCCGTGATCCACCTAGCGACCTGAAAAGCATTCAACAATCAAGTGTCAGCCCAGGGCTGGTGAGTTCACTAAAGCGGTCTATACGTAACATGTGGACCTAATGTATATGAATAAAGAAATGTAAAACACAATCAATAATCATAAGACCAGTAAAATTCCATATCGTAGGTAGCTAGCCTATAGTTATGTACACATGAATTGTTCGTAACCGAAGCTGACAATGTTTTGATACGGGGTACCTATGAACCTTGCCTTCCCGTGTCTTTACAGATCACGGTGGGTAGGCTAACATTGATCTCAGTCCGACCGCCAGTCGGGAGGGTGCATCACGTGCACCGCTGAGCGGGGGTGTCAATCCCCAGTAGTACTACTCAATATTAACTCGCTACTGTATATTAACGGCCCGAAAGTAAGGACTTTTTATAAATAAAGTTCAATTCAGTGAAACATATGATATTATGTCGGAAATTTACCCAGTAAGAAATACCTTACTGTTTGGGTTACCATCCTTACTGGATGCAACCGCCTGCGCGTTATCATTCCTGAACAGACATAACAATAGTGTAAATGAACTCACCTTAGGGTGCACTGGTACTCGGCACTTGGTTCAACAGGTTAACCCAGAAAGTCAAACT
This sequence comes from Deinandra increscens subsp. villosa, assembly GCA_039602395.1. Taxonomy (NCBI): domain Eukaryota; kingdom Viridiplantae; phylum Streptophyta; class Magnoliopsida; order Asterales; family Asteraceae; genus Deinandra; species Deinandra increscens. The sequence continues at coordinate 66,992,827 of JBCNJP010000012.1, read as the reverse complement.
TCAAGCACCTAACTAGTGGCATAGCTAAAATCCACATTACTTGGAGTTAACTCCTTACGTTTTACAGGCACATAATACATATCAATTAGGGCTTGTTGCAAAAATAATCAAGTAAAAAGGTTAAGAAATGAGAAAGTTATGCACGCCGGAAGTTAGCATTTTCAGCATTTAGCAAACTAGTCAAAGTAAAACGAGAACCTGCGTAACTCATTCAAAACTTAGAATTCAAGCACCAAACTTTCCAGATCCTACTTTTAATATATATACCTCGTTTATAAATAGCAAACACGTCAATAAAACAAGATTAGCATGCCCAACAAATTTGAAAAGTCCACTTTTCACAGAAAATGACAACTTTGCACACCTAACTTGCAGCTGTGTTTTGGATGACCAAACGGATGTTTTAGAAGGTGTGCGAGTAGCCCAATAGAATCTAAGACATAATACTTTACTAGGGAAAAAGAATCAACTGATTCTGAGCAATATTGAACAAGTTATGACCTCTGCAAAATTGCCTAAAAATCTGGCCGAATCCGTCCAATTTTTTAAGTTTGCAAAAGTTTTGGTTTTCTAATTTTGAGCAACAATTTAGTCATCCAACACCTACTAACATAATTATAACCCTTTCAACATGAAATTTCTGTCATGAACACGATCATACTAAAAGCATAGCAAAAACTCAACATGGAAGCTTGTAGAGGCTAGATTATGAGGCTTGTAATATTAAATATGTTGGGCTGGGCTTAGAGGGTTTCATTAGTTTAGTAGACTAGTTTGGTTATTGTATGTAGGCTAGTTTATGGTTGGGCTTGAGTTTACTATTGGGTTTATGACTCAAGAGGCCCAATAGTAAACCCATTGGGGTGCCTATATAAACCCCAATGGTTCTCCTTGTAAAGAGAGTCTGAGTTTACGAGTTCTAGAGGGAGCCAACAATGTGTTTATGATCGTGATCGTGATCTAGAGAGAAAAGAGAGTTTACGAGTTTCTGTTTTGTACCCGACAAGTTTTCTTATGTGCAAAGATCAAGTTTTTAACGTTTAATCATCGTATTCTTCGTGTTTCTTCTCTTCTCTATCTTGAATCAATCATAAACGAGGATTCCGCACTCGTTTGTGATTAAAATATCGTGATTAGTTGTTGATTCTGGACCAACAATTGGTATCAGAGCCAAGAAACGAGTGTTTCGTGGTTCTCACGATATTGATTCAAGAAGATCTAACAGTTTTTGTGAGTTTTTCTTGAGTTTTTTTCAGGTTTACGATCGAGTTTGCTGCTGTTTCTGGGATGTTCGTCGTGTTTACGATCGCTGTTCTTGCTGTTCTTGGTGTTTACGATCAGTTTCTGGGTGGATTTTGGTTTTAACGATTGGTGTTCTTGAAGATCATCATCGGAAACAAGTTTACGACTTAAAGCTTCGATTTTTATCAGTATACAATCCGGAAGTTTGAGTTTACGATTGAACTTTGTCGGAATCTCGTGTTTACGATATTTTCTTACCGGAATCGAGTTTACGAAAAATTCTGATCGGAATCAGGAGTTTACGATCTGCTTGTATCGAAATCGTGTTTTTGATAAATTCTTATCGGAATCGGAGCTTACGACCCAACTTCATCGGAATCAGCGTTTACGATCTGGTGATTACGATCCAGCTGTTATTACAATCGTAAACAAGTGATTACGATCGTAAATAGGGATTACGATCGGAAACAGGGTTGGTTTACGGCAAAAAGTCACTATTTCACACTTTCACGGAAACGGTCATAACTTTTGACTCGTTTAGAGTTAGAGGCTCAAATTTGAACACGACGTTCGTGACACCGAGCCCCAGAATTACCCCTGACTAATGTCCAGGGGAGCTCGTTTGGACCCCCAAATTCCACTCCGAAGGCCTCCGTTTTTCAGTTTTAAGTTTTTGACACTATTCTTTGAATAGTACTTTTGCCGTTTTTGCTGATTTTTCAAAGTCTTCAAAGGCTGCATATCTAAAGAAAGAAAATGAGTTCAGTGGTTGAAGAAAAGAATATAGTTGAGGACAAAGATACTTTCGCAGATGAAGTTGACAAAACTGAGATATGCCCCAATCCTACTTGTGCTCGTTTAATTCCTGGACTTAGGCAAATTTGTAAAAATTATGAGATAGAACTGTTTGAGATAAAATGCGAAAGGAGTTCATTCAGGGGTAGATGGCAAAAGAATGAGGAGAAGGTAAAAGCTCAAAAACTAGACATTGAGAAATATCGAAAGCTAGCAACGGAGAAGAATATTTTATATGATCGGGCTAGGATTGAGATATCTGAGCTGACACTGAAATTAACTGAACTGCAGCAAAAATATGATGAGCTGCAGGTCAAGTATGATTGCAATCAGGAAAGAAATCAACGAATGCTCGATGCTGGAAAGGAATTGTCACATGCTGTTGTAACTGGTCAAGTTGGGAAAGATAAAACTGGGTTTGGCTCAGAAAAGTCTGATAAGCCTCTGTCTGCAAACAACATTATTCCTCCACCAGTTCCCAGAGACATTATAGGAATACTTCTTAGTGAGGAACAGGTTGAACGAACCAAGTCTGATTATAAAGAAGCTGCTCCTCCTATTGATAGTGTCTTGGTTGGAACTACACCATTGACTCAAGAAGAAATTGATAATGAAGCAAACATGACTTATGGTGAAGGGAGAGTAAAGGATATATCAGACAATGATGCTAAGTGTCAGAAATATGACAGGTGTCATAACTCTAAGTCTGATGATGCTGGGATATAGTTGAAACCATACCCTAAAATTGAAACCCCATGTTTCAAAGCAATTGACGAAGTCAAAAGGGAAAAGGTGATCTTGACGACACAGCCTGAGGGGAAGATCTTTATGACATCTGGATCAATGTTTGACCAAAAACCAGATGTAGGATATGAATTACCATCCTTCTCCTCCAAATTCAAGGGAATAACCGATGGAGTGATAAGTGAACCTAAAGTTGAGAGGCCAAAGATCACCATCAAGCATCCGAGTATAAAACCAACAGCTGGAGTGAAGAATGAAAAACTCAAGGGAGTAGCTGTGTCTCCCATTTCTTCAGTTGGATCATGCAGTTGTCGTTGTAATTGCAAGAATGGTGCTTCAACGTCTAAGAATCAAGGAAGCACAAAGACAGTAAAGACAGGTTCGACACAGGCTTCGACAAACCAGCAGAAAGTCAAATCTGAAGCTGCAGTCAAACCAAAGAAGCATACACAAGGCAAACCAGCTCCATATCAGCCACCGAAAACAAATGGGTACACGTCTGACTTCTATCTAAAGAAGCAGACTTGTTTTAATTGTGGCATCGCTGGTCATATTGCTAGAAACTGTCTTTATCGCCCTTATGAACCCTATTATCCAAAAACTCAAAGGGTTTCATCTCAGGAGTCTGTGAAGTCTAAGCCGATGATGGTGCAGAAACCTAAGGCAATGAAGATTGTTACTCCTAAGGTTAAACCCTCTGATCAACATTGGGGTGCTGCCAAAACTGAAAGAAAATCATTAAATCAAAACAACAGCTTTCCAAGTTACCAAAATTTCCTGAAAAAGGTGATGAAACCATTTTCAAAGCAATCAAAACTTGAAAAACCCAAAGTTACCCCTCCCAAGGTAACTAAAACTGTTTTAAAAAGTGAATCTAAAATGAAGAAGGTTGAAATATCTAAAGTCACAACTCCAAAGGTGACTAAAACAAATGTTAAATCACCTGGAATTTGGAAACCAAAAATCAAGGCAGTTCCATCCCAACTTCCTGATTTTTCAAAGGGGATGTTCTTACAAGAAGTATCTTTTATTGATTCCTCAGGTGTACCCAGAAAAACAATGGCCTGGGTACCATTAGCTAACTAATCTCTCACTCTGTGCAGGAACGATCAAGGAGGATTATCACTAACGTTTTTATTACTAATTTGTTTGTTGATAAGTGATTGTTCCAGGCACAGTTTAGGAGACGTATCTTCATGTCATGTCAAGTAATCTATACAATGGAAGGTATGTCTCTTTGAGAGGTAAAATGTCAAAATCATCATGAAAGGTACTGTTCTTAACTTGGTTGTTTGAATGATGAGTCAGCAAAGGGTCTTTTGAGTCAAACCTATTTCATCAAAGTGTCAATTAAGCTGTTGATTGATTATGTGTTTGACTTCAAATGCAATGAAGTGTGCATGTCATGAAACCCAATTTTCTAAAATTTTCAAATCAATACTTTGAAAGTTAGCTTGGCCAGATATATTCAAAATTTTGTGTTTTGTTCTTTTAAGTGTGTTTGTGTGTTTTATTTTTTATTAAAAAAAAAACTGAAAAATGATGTTCACAAGATTGTGACATTAAAAATCAAAAAGCAAGGGGAAGAAATGTAAAGATGAAGAAAAAGTTGACCCCTTAAAAATAGTGTGCTTTTCAATTTTTTATTGTTTGTGTCTTGTTTTTGAGAAGTTTAGGGGGAAGTAAAATGAATGTCCGGGTTGGAGATGGCTGACACGCGTAAGGCGGAAGTGAAAGGCAAGCTCCACGGTGATATGCTCGGTAGGCTCGACCTAAACTTATGACCTCCAATGAAAGTGCAGTGAACTTAAAAGATATATATGTTTAGTTTCCCATCCCAGGTTGCATGGTTTAAAAGACTGAGTCCCGGCAAAAATGGGTTTAGAGTGGTAATTACCTAGTATTCACTTTCTCACACGCCATGTCTCTGCTGTCATGACTACACCACATAATAAAAAGAAAAGAAAAAGAAAAGAAAAAGAAATGAAAAAGAAATGAAAAAGAAATAAAAAAAATGAAAAAGAAAAGAGAATAAATAATCACTCAGTTGGTTTTCTTTGCGTGCTTAGCGGCCGACCTGATCACCAACTGATGGTTAATGAAATAAGTTGTAGTCATAACGGTGTTGCATGGTTCCTCAAGCTGGGGGTTTGTGAATCCTCAATAAACTCTGAGGTTGGGTAGGTTTTGCTGTGTACGCTTGGGTGTGGGGACAATTAAACATGATGGTAATATTGTACTATATTAAACATGACGCATTTGGTTGGGATTAAACGGGTTTGAGTTTAAAGCGGACAAACATACCGGCAATCACCTGGACTAGTTGAGTAACTGAAGCTGAAAAGGGTTCCTCAGTCAGATTCATACGGTTTGATCCCTTGTAAACTTTCTCATGTTTGATATTGGTAAGTATTTGTTTATTTTTATCTTTCGTGTCTGAGTCTTTAAGTTCTTTTTGGTTGTGTTTACGTCTTGGCTAGGTTAATTCGACAAGTCAAAATGTGTTTTCATGGGTTTTAATGCATGACAATATGCCCCCGACAGATCTTGCCAAATTTTTAAGGGAAGGAGTATGGGATAATAAGTATTATCCGAAGGGAACTCGAGGATGATACTTATTATCTAATGGAAAAGACTTCCTCCGTCAGATCTTGACAAATTTTTAGGGGAAGGAGAGGGGATAATAAGTATTATCCGAAGGGAACTCGAGGATGATACTTATTATCTAATGGAAAAGACTTCTTCCGTCAGATCTTGACAAATTTTTAGGGGAAGGAGAGGGGATAATAAGTATTATCTGAAGGGAACTCGAGGATGATACTTATTATCTAATGAAAAGACTTCCATAATACATAGTATCTGAAGGGAACTCGAAGATAATATGTATTATCTTAGGGGAAGTCCTTAGCTGAGGGGAAGTTATCAGCTAAGGGGAAGTCTTTAGAGGTCTTGGGTTCAGGGGAAGTTTTATAGAAAACCCGTAATCTATATTAGGGTTTTTGGTTAAAATAATGTTAATTTGAATCAACTGAACAGATGATAATTACCTTCTAACCCAAAGACCAGTCATCAAATATCTGGTGGAGTATATTTTTTTTTTCAAATGTGTGTCAGACAGGTTGATGATAGAAAGATGCTGCTGATGCTACTGCTCAAGTTAAAGAACCAGCCAGACAAGACTTCCATCTGAAAAGCAACTGTTCAGGGGAAGTTGTTGGTGTCTTTACAAGTTTCCAAAAGCTTCAAAAGAGTTTCAAAGAAGATGTTCACATGTTTAGGGGAAGCTGAAGATTTCAAGTCGATCTTTGATGAAGAAAATGATGTAGAGAGCAGTCAGAGATCATGAAGACCCAAGATCAACAACCAAGTTCTTCAAAGTTAGAGGTGTTCAAACTTTTTACCCTCTAATTTTTGGAGATTCAAGACAGTTACCAAAGATTCAGCAAGAACCAATTCCTTCATGAGAAGCAAGTCAATGAGAATCCTCCATCTCATTAACTTGTTCATTTCAAGAAGTTCAAGCTGATGCTGATCAAGAGGAAGTCCCAAGTGCCCGTTATGAAACCTAGTGAAGATTTCTGCGGAAAGAATCTTCATCAGCATCTTTGCAAGCCAGTCAAGAAGAAGACTTTCAAAGATCGAAGACATTTAATATCACAAGCTTAGGGAAATATTGTAGAGGCTAGATTATGAGGCTTGTAATATTAAATATGTTGGGTTGGGCTTAGAGGGTTTCATTAGTTTAGTAGACTAGTTTGGTTATTATATGTAGGCTAGTTTATGGTTGGGCTTGAGTTTACTATTGGGTTTATGACTCAAGAGGCCCAATAGTAAACCCATTGGGGTGCCTATATAAACCCCAATGGTTCTCCTTGTAAAGAGAGTCTAAGTTTACGAGTTCTAGAGGGAGCCAACAAGGTCTTTATGATCGTGATCGTGATCTAGAGAGAAAAGAGAGTTTACGAGTTTCTGTTTTGTACCCGACAAGTTTTCTTGTGTGCAAAGATCAAGTTTTTAACGTTTAATCATCGTATTCTTCGTGTTTCTTCTCTTCTCTATTTTGAATCAATCATAAACGAGGATTTCGCACTCGTTTGTGATTAAAATATCGTGATTAGTTGTTGATTCAGGACCAACAAAGCTAATACAAGAGCATAAACACCTAATTTCTATAACCAAACACCTACCCAACCTCAAGAACACATGGAGCACATTTTGGGGACCAATTTCCAGATTCAAAACCCATTTAAAATCTGTCCCAACTCAAGAGTGAGCATATCTTAACCTAAATCAAGTTTCATGAGCAAACAAACTCCACATTTAGCACAAAAACACTAGTAAATACACATGCAACTCACAAATGCGGATTTGGGGTTCTAGGGTTTTTACCTAGCTTGAAGAAAACGAGAATGGAGGAAGATGAGATGGGGGAGAAGCTTCCTTGAGTGTTCTTGTAGCTTGATTGAGCTTCTAAACTCCAAATCTTGCTCCTTGATGATTGATTTAACGAAATTTGCAAGTGTGTGTGTGTGTGTGTGTGTGTGTGTGTGTGTGTGTGTAAAGAACTGTAAGAAAGAGAAGGGGAGGGGGTTTGGATCGTGAAAGTGAGGAGGGAGGAGGAAGAGGGCAGATTTTTGTTAAGGACATTTACATGTTTGGTCCCTCATCTTTTATTTTTAACATAAAAGGTATAAAACTTCATTTAAAGTGGGTTTTTACTAATACTTATAAAGTAAAAATTCTAAAAATGTTTCTAAGTGATTTTAACTTATTTAACATGCAATGTTTAGTCGGGTTACATATATTTACCATTTACACATAAAAATTTAAATTTCGCACGAAGTTCGGTTCTACACGAAAACGCGAAATTTTCAAATAACACATAAAATCACGGAACGAATTTCACGAAACAAGTTACTAACACCAATTAGCAATTAAACATGAACAATATACAATTATTCAAATAAGGGGTCACGGGTCTCGCTAACGGAACTAACGAAACTAACGAAAAAAGTTAACGAAGTTAACTGAGGAAGTTGTAGTTGTCACATAACAAGTCTCTTTGAACTCGCCACAAACCAGATGCTCGAAACCACAATCAAAATCCAGAAACCATATATTAATTGAATCAACGAGCCAATTCAACCCTTCCGATATTAGAACACAAATTTAACCAAAATTAAAAAATTTAATCCGAATTCCCTACTCCTCTTCTTCCGATTACCCAAGAACACATCAAACACACTTTTAGTCTTTGCTCATCAAATTGACGAAATTTCATGCTCAAACCACTTCTAAACCACGCCGAACTAAATCGAAATGTGATTTCGGTTAAGAGATTAAGAATATGCAAACATCTTAAGTTCATTTAATCCATTTATCATTAAATTTCCAAGGACGCACACTAAACATGTGCAAAACGAAGAACACCCATTCGGATGCATTCAAACGAACTAGTTATCAAGAACTTGGATCTCTTGTTGATCGAATCCTGAAATCGTTAATATAAACAGATAATAATATGTAAAGATTACCTGTGGTGAACTGATTGAGATCAGTAGCAGTCAGGTTGTCCATTCCTGTTAATAGCCTTGGTTCCCCTTTAGGGTGTATAGCTAATGATGGGGAAAAGGATTCGTGAAGATCACGAATCAGAGAGAGAGAGAGAGAGCCGAGATAGAGAGAGAGATCGGTTTAGGGTGGTGGTGATTAACATTTAATCTCTCCCTAAGAGCCTCTATTTATAATACACCCAAGGGGAAACCCTAGCCCATCTAGAAAGGGTAATTACGTCCATCAAGTAATACCAGATAGGGTTAAAACCGTAATTGATTATTTAAGATAAATGATTAAAGGACATAAGATATTTATTTAAATATATATACCGAAATATATTAAGATATATAAATAAATATTGTCTTACATTCTCCCACTTGGCCGAATGATCATTTATATGAGGTACTAGATAAGTCTGATCAGAATTTAGTACTCATTTCAATTTTAAACCAAAATTGCAGCAGAAAAATACAGTCATAGAGTTGATTATCCAACTCAAGACCCCCATTAATCATACTACAATCCCAAATTTAAAATTCAACATAAATTTATAATCAATTACCAAAGTAAGCCCTTCCGTTGATTTATAATAAAGCTGTCTATATGTCAATAAGGCATGCATAACATATTAAGAGACAAAATCAATCGTAAGAGGAAATTTTATTAATAAGAAGTACAATATGCTTAGTTAAGGTCTTTAGTAAAGCCCATTATCGAAATAAGATCTTCGAACACTTTAATTGGGAGACCTTTAGTCATCGGATCCGCAAGCATATCTTTAGTACTTATATACTCAATACAAAGAACATTTTCCTCAACTCGTTCACGAATGAACAAATACTTTGTATCGAGATACGGTCCAGCGCCAGTCGAACTGTTACTGTTCGAGAAAGTAACGGCAGCTGAGTTATCACAATAAAGCTTCAATGGTCTGGAAATAGTATTAACGATTTTGAGTCCAGCTATCAGATTTCTAAGCAACATTCCATGACAGGTTGCATTGTAAACAGCAATGTACTCTGCCATCATAGTGAATGTTGTAGTTAGCTGTTGTTTATGACTCTTCCACGAAACGGGCCCGCCTGCTAACATAAAGATGTATCCAGAAGTGGATTTCTTATCATCTTTACATTTGGCAAAATCAGAATCAGAGTATCCGACTAACTCCAAATTGTCGCTTCTTCTGTAAGTCAGTTTGTAGTCTCTCGTCCCATTCAGATATCTAAGAACTTTCTTAGCTGCTGTCCAGTGATCATGGCCAGGATTAGTCTGATAACGGCCTAACATACCAGCAACGTAAGCAATATCTGGACGAGTACAGACTTGAGCATACATAATACTACCGACTACAGACGCATAAGGTATCATTCTCATTTGCTCCTTTTCTTCATCTGTTTTCGGACATTGAAACGAACCGAAAACGTCTCCTTTAACTACAGGAGCTTTTGAGGGGTTACTATGTTGCATGTTATATCGAGCAAGGACACGCTCAATGTAAGCCTTCTGGGACAAGCCTAAGATCCCTTTAGCTCTATCTCGGTGAATTTCGATGCCTATAACGTAAGAGGCTTCTCCGAGATCTTTCATGTCAAAGTTAAGCGAAAGTAACCGCTTTGACTCATGCAACATGTCAAGACTATTACTTGCCAATAGAATATCATCTACGTAAAGGACAAGTATAGTAAAGTTGCTCCCACTCATCTTAAGAAAGGTGCACTGGTCCACTTGATTCTTCAGGAAACCTTGTTTCTTCATGACTTCATCAAACTTTAAGTACCACTGACGCGATGCTTGTTTTAGCCCGTATATCGATTTCTTTAGCTTGCAGACTAAATGTTCTTGACCTTCTGGTTTAAACCCATCAGGCTGCGTCATGAACACTTCTTCATACAAGTCACCGTTCAGGAAAGCAGTTTTTACGTCCATTTGATGTAGCTCTAAATCGAAATGAGCTACTAGGGCCGCAACGATCCTTAAGGAATCTTTTCGAGAGACAGGAGAAAAGGTCTCTTGATAGTCAATTCCCTCTTTTTGAGCGTAGCCTTTTGCAACCAATCGCGCTTTGTAGCGCTCAACGTTTCCTTGAGGATCCAGTTTAGTTTTAAAGACCCATTTGCATCCTACCGGTTTTACACCGTCGGGTAATTCAACTAAATCCCAAACGTCATTTTTCTTCATGGATTCAAGCTCGTCAAACATAGCTTTATTCCATTCAGAAGACTGATCACTGTTCATGGCTTCTTTATAAGAGGTTGGATCGATGAACTTTCCACCATCCGTTTCAAGCTCAGCCAGGAAAGTAACATAGTCGTCAAAGTTAGTAGGCTTTCTAACTCTAGTTGACTTCCTGGTTGGAACGACTGGTTCAGCGGGTTCAGCATTATTTTGTGGTTGTTCGTTTGGAATGTCGTCATGTACTGGTGAGGGAGGTTGAATGGGTGCAGTGTCAGCAACGGAGGCGTGTACAAGAGGAGTAATCGGAGTGATGGTAAGCGACGAAGAGTCCCTCCCCCCCGCGTCTTGGCATTGTCAGAATCTGGTATGGCCCCCCGGATGACAATGTCGATGGACTTCTTCATACAAGTCACCGTTCAGGAAAGCAGTTTTTACGTCCATTTGATGTAGCTCTAAATCGAAATGAGCTACTAGGGCCGCAACGATCCTTAAGGAATCTTTTCGAGAGACAGGAGAAAAGGTCTCTTGATAGTCAATTCCCTCTTTTTGAGCGTAGCCTTTTGCAACCAATCGCGCTTTGTAGCGCTCAACGTTTCCTTGAGGATCCAGTTTAGTTTTAAAGACCCATTTGCATCCTACCGGTTTTACACCGTCGGGTAATTCAACTAAATCCCAAACGTCATTTTTCTTCATGTATTCAAGCTCGTCAAACATAGCTTTATTCCATTCAGAAGACTGATCACTGTTCATGGCTTCTTTATAAGAGGTTGGATCGATGAACTTTCCACCATCCGTTTCAAGCTCAGCCAGGAAAGTAACATAGTCGTCAAAGTTAGTAGGCTTTCTAACTCTAGTTGACTTCCTGGTTGGAACGACTGGTTCAGCGGGTTCAGCATTATTTTGTGGTTGTTCGTTTGGAATGTCGTCATGTACTGGTGAGGGAGGTTGAATGGGTGCAGTGTCAGCAACGGAGGCGTGTACAAGAGGAGTAATCGGAGTGATGGTAAGCGACGAAGAGTCCCTCCCCCCTGCGTCTTGTAATTCACGCAGATCATCGAGAAAGTTTTCACTGCTCCTACTGATGTTATGATCTTCAAGGAACACGGCATTTCTGGTTTCTACGATACGAGTAACATAGGAAGGACAATAAAACCGATGACCTTTGGAATGTTCGGGATAACCGATGAAGTTACAGGTTACGGTTTTCATATCAAGCTTCTTTAAGAAGGGATTATAGAGTTTAGCCTCAGCAAGACAGCCCCATACTTTCATATGTCTTAGACTCGGTTTCCGTCCTGTCCAGAGTTCATAAGGAGTTTTAGGGACAGATTTGGACGGAACTCTGTTGAGTATATAAACGGCTGCTTTTAAGGCTTCGATCCAGAGAAATAAGGGTAAGCCCGAGTTGGCTAACATACTTCGTACCATGTTCATAAGGGTTCGGTTTCTCCTTTCAGCAACACCATTCTGTTGAGGAGTACCTGGCATGGTGTATTGGTTCACGATCCCCTGGCTTTTGCAAAACTCATAAAATGGGCCAGGGGCCTGACCTAAGTCCGTATGTCTACCATAATACTCACCTCCTCTGTCCGATCTAACAACTTTTATTGGAAGACCGCATTGTTTTTCAACTTCAGTCTGATAGTCTTTAAAAGTTGTTAGTGATTCAGATTTTTCTTTAATGAGATACAAGTACATATAACGAGAATAATCATCTATGAAAGTGATAAAAGAGTTATGTCCAGTACTTCCAACAGTAGAGTAGGGGCCACTAATATCAGTGTGAATAATTTCTAATAATTTAGAACTCCTAGTGGCACCTTTCTTATTAGTGGATGTCATTTTGCCTTTGATGCAATCGACACATGTTCCAAAATCGGTGAAGTCAAGAGATGGTAAAATTTCATCTTTCACGAGTTTCGCTAAGCGATCCCGCGAAATATGGCCTAAACGTTGATGCCATAACATAGATGAAGTTTCTAAGTCTCTTTTAGGTTTTCTTTTTGTTGTTGTTTGATTAATATTATAAGACAACAAAGAATTAGAGAAAACATCATCCAGTTCTAATCGATAAAGTCCACCATCCAGATAACCAGAACCAAATACTTGAGAATTAAAATAGATAGTAAGTTTGCCATGACCATGAGAAACATCAAAACCGTCCATGTCTAACTTTGGTCCTGATACAAGATTCCGAGTAATCTCAGGAATATATAAGGTATCATAAAGTTTAATACATAAACCAGTTTTCATAATAAGATGTAAAGTTCCCACGGCTTTAACGGCTAAATCTTTTCCATTCCCAAGCTTAAGCGTTCTTTGGTTTCTTTCCAGCATCTGGATTGTTTGAAAGCCCTGAGTAGAGTTAGTTACATGGACCATAGAACCGGAATCGAACCACCATGAATTAGTTGGAACATTTAAATTAAAGGACTCAGTTATCATATTAAGATGATTACCTTTCTTAGCCAGCCAATCCTTGAAACGATTGCAGTCCTTCTGTTTATGTCCAAGCTTGCGACAAAACTTGCAGTAAGGTTTGCTAGAATTGCTAGGGCCGGAAGATGATGTAGCTTGATCCTTCTTCTGAACCTTAGGATGCTCCCTTTGAATAGCCTTTCCCTTCCTCTTGTTGTTGGAGTTGGCAGTCACGAGGTAAGCAACTTCTGGTTTGTCAAGCTTCTGACGCTCTTCCTCTTGCACGCACATTTCAATCAGCTCGCTCATCTTCCATTTATCCTTCTGAGCGTTGTAGTTGACCTTGAAAGTTTCGAAAGATGCAGGAAGAGAAGTCATAATGAAGTGAACCAGGAACGTCTCGCCAATCGGCATGTCTAAGGCCTTAAGTTTGTTGGCGACATCGTTCATAACCATTAGATGCTTACGGATGCTGCCCTTTCCATCGTATTTAGTAGTCAGCAACTTGAGAATAAGGTTGCCAGCATGCACCTTAGATGTTCCCTTGTAGTACTCCTCCACGGACGCCAGGTAGGTCTTGGCATTGTCAGAATCTGGTATGGCCCCCCGGATGACAATGTCGATGGACTTCTTCGTGATCAAAAGGCACATCTTGTTGCACTTGACCCATTTTTCATGAGCAGTCTTCTGTTCAGGAGTGCTCGAAGTAGTGAGGTCAGCAGGAGCATCATTAAGGAGTGCATGATCGAAGCCCAAAATGCCGAGAACCAAACTCAGAGAATCCTTCCAAGCAGCGTAGTTTGTTCCAGTCAGGGTTTCAATTCCGAAAGCCGAGGCTTAGAGTGGACAAGAGAGAGAGAATAATAAGATACTAAGCGAATAGAGGTATAGGGATTAATCGGATAATTATAATAGTATAATAATTATAAGCATATGACATTAGTAATTATTATAATAATAAGCAGGCATAAGTAAGGACCATAGAAATGAAGCAAGTAAGTTGTGATAAGGTCTATAATAATCACCAAAATTAATAGACAGAATAAAAGGTTCTACTAAGATGAATCAGCTTTCGCGTTGGTTACTTGCCTATCATCTAAGCATTATGAACTAAATAAGTGTATGTGCATAAAGTGATGCATCACATCAGCGTTGGCCAGAAATGATACACCATAAGCTTTATGTACAAATTAGTTTCGCTGAATACATGTGCAACTCATCAGCGTTGGCCAGAAGAGAAACACTTGTATACGTAAGGCGAATGCTTAATTCTAAGTCGATAAACATTACAAAAACAACGAATCAGCGTTGGCCAGAATCGAGGTTTTAAAGATGTTATCAATTTAAACGAATAGATTAGTTTTAAAGTAAATTGCCTGGTATTAGAAATAATTAGTGACATTAATTAAGGTAGCAAAACAGCGTTGGCCAGAATTACTACTTGTCATTTAACTAATACGAGGTAAGGAACTAATCTAAATTTTATTAGGTTTTGTAAAACATAAAATTTTAAGGTTTTAAACAAAACAAAATTTTAATATGAAGCCCCAATTTTAGCAGAAACCCTCCCCTTCTGAGGGTACCCGGTCGAAAAGGGGTTTTCGATCGGAAAGGTATACCCTGATCGAAAAGTAAGCTTTTCGATCGAAAAAGGGGTATCCGGTCGAAAAGGGTGTCCGATCGAAAAGTGTTACCCGATCGAAAAGTGTTATTTTTCGATCGAAAAAGGGTATCTGATCGAAAAGCGAGCTTTTCGATCGAAAAGTAGACTTTTCGGTTGGATCGAAAAGTCGGTCGAAAAACCATATGGCCTGATTGAAAAGCCGATCGAAAAGCCGTATGGTCCGATCGAAAAGTCAATCGAAAAGCCACATGGCCCGATCGAAAAGTCGATTGAAAAGCCACATGGTCCGATCGAAAAGTAGGGAACCAAGCCACATCTTTCGATCGGAAAGTGAGTCGAAAAGCCATATGGCCTGATCGAAAAGTCGATCGAAAAGGGCCATATGGTCCGATCGAAAAGTAGGGAACCAAGCCACATATTTCGATCGGAAAGTAAAACGTCTGGTCGAAAAGTAACCTTTTCGATCAAGAATTTGTATCTTGATCGAAAAGTGTATAATCCCTCGAAATCAGTTAGGGTTTTTAACATGGTTTTCCAAAACTAAATCTTATTAGAGTTTTGTGTTTGTTTTAAAACCGATTTTCATTATGTACTTAAAAAGACATATTAGGGTTTCACGATTTTGAGACAGAATCGAAAAGCCCATTTATCTGATTTCAAAAATTAGGGTTTTGACGATTTCAGAAACATGATTCGATTGAGCAACATATGCTCTGATACCACATGTTGATCGAATCCTGAAATCGTTAATATAAACAGATAATAATATGTAAAGATTACCTGTGGTGAACTGATTGAGATCAGTAGCAGTCAGGTTGTCCATTCCTGTTAATAGCCTTGGTTCCCCTTTAGGGTGTATAGCTAATGATGGGGAAAAGGATTCGTGAAGATCACGAATCAGAGAGAGAGAGAGAGAGCCGAGATAGAGAGAGAGATCGGTTTAGGGTGGTGGTGATTAACATTTAATCTCTCCCTAAGAGCCTCTATTTATAATACACCCAAGTGGAAACCCTAGCCCATCTAGAAAGGGTAATTACGTCCATCAAGTAATACCAGATAGGGTTAAAACCGTAATTGATTATTTAAGATAAATGATTAAAGGACATAAGATATTTTTTTAAATATATATACCGAAATATATTAAGATATATAAATAAATATTGTCTTACATCTCTGATTTTCGACAAATATGTAATAACATAAAACGTGATTCTAAATGATCGAGATTTAAACTAAAACAAAAATCTAAACTTTGATTTTTTTTTTTAAAAAAAACAAAGCCACTGTGAATTGACTTCAGATCTAGAAACTATATTATTTTTATTATAATAATAATTTTTCTTTACACACGCAAACACCATGAACTATCTAGGGTTCCGTACATAAAACCTTCACTTTCATTTTTTTTTACTAAAAATTTGGGTTCCGTCAATTGGCACCTTGCTCAGTGATAGAGCGTTCCTGGGTCAATGGCCCGGGTTCGAATCTTGAGAGCACCCCGGGTTTTCTTCCCGATGTGTTGTTACGCCAAATAGTCTACCAACTATTGTGGCGGCACACCGACTGTAATGGCGGTCGTAGGGTTTCCCGGTGGATCCCAAGCCAAACTCTGATGCCAGCCGGGGCACGGTTCAGACACTCGCGTCTGGCCAGAGTAGAGTGGTGGGGCTCCTCTTGGAGGAGCGGCAGTTAATACTGCTTTAACGAAATTGTCGTCCAAAAAAAAAAGATTAGTAACTCGTGTATTACACGAGTTGAGTTCATTTTTAGATACATATAACAAAAATTAAAAAATGGTTAAAATAGTCAAATTATTATGTTTGACAATTGTTTATTAGTTTTCTTAAAAATAATCAAATTATTGAGTAAATTTATCAAACTCAAATTAAGATTGTCAATTATTTTTATAAATGAAAATTTTGTTTTAAAAAAAATTGGTAATTATACTTAATTGATAATCTAATAAATTTATACTTGAATATGGTTTTGACATGTGTCAATTCTGATGTGGACCTCCTAGAAATGAGACATGTGGCACCCATTTTAGTGCTTTATTAAGATTAAAGATTTCGATTACTAATAGGACAAATATTCTTATCTGCCAATCTATTCAATGCTGGAATCCGACCCGCTATTAATATGGATAACTCTATTTCCAGAGTGGGGTCTGCAGCTTAAATTAAAGCTATGAAACAAGTAACCGGTAAATTAAAACTAGAACTGGCACAATTCGCGGAATTAGAAGCTTTTACATGATTTGCTTCTGATCTCGATAAAGCTACTCAGAATCAATTAGCAAAAGGTCAACGATTACGTGAATTGCTTAAACAATCCCAATCCGCCCCTCTCGTAGTAGAATAACAGGTACTTACTATTTATACCGGAACAAACGGTTCTCTCGATTCGAAAATCCTCTTTTAATAGTTTTTTTTCCTACTGTCTCCAATGAGTATACCTTTTTCATTATAAAAGGGGGTTTCTTAGGGACACCCCCTATTTTTTTCAATACACCAGCCTTATACGTGACGGATAAGGCTCTCCTTCACATATAGTAAGGGTGCCAAAATAAAATAGCTTGCATTTCCCCCTCCCCTTCACGTATAGAGGGGGTGTAAGAACTAAGGGGTGAAGGATAAACCTATCCTTCATGTATAACTGTCAGAGCATGATAGTACAACGTCAGGGAATGTCGGGGTGATGTCTGAGAACCCTCACGTAGAGCTCTATACGTGAAGGTTAGTTTTCAAATTTTTAGTATTGTTCTATAAACTAGATAATTAACAAAATACAAGAAACATACAAAAAGTGGTAACCGAAGCATACAAAAATTAAAAGTAGGCCAACACGCATCTTTTTTGAATTTATTATTTCTTTTAATTAGGATTACCACTAAGCTATGCTAAAAAACTTTAACTGTAGTGACTTAGCTAATTAAATATAAACTTTACATTCGTAAAACTTTATATATAATTTGCAATGAGAACCATAAAAAATTTATATATATTTTGCAAGAAACCAAAACCCAAAAAAAAGACAAAGTTAACTATGAAAAAAATATCAATTTCATATATACCCTTATAAATTTAAAAAATATCCCTGTAAGAGTATACGTAAAATACCAAAGGAGGTATTCATACCGGAACCAACTATATTATAATATATTATTATTAAGATTTATTAGTAAATGTTTATTATTATGATTTATTAGAATATATTTGACGTTAAAATATCAAGTGATTTATAAAAAAAAATCTTAGTTAAACCTAACCTTCACGTATAGCTCTATACGTGAAGGATAAGAAAACAGTCATCTGGGGTGAAGGAGAGCTCTAAACGTGAGCATTTGCTGTATCGAGGGCTGAAGGAGGACTCTAAATGTGAGCATTTACGTGAAGGATAAAAAAACTTCCGACAAACTCTGTCAATTGACTGGACTTACTGTTTTAAGGGGTGAAGGAGGGAACTAAACATGAGCATTTATTTTTACTTACACCTCCACTATAGGTGAAGGATAGCCCTACCTTCACATTTTAAGGTGGTTTATTACAAAAAAAAATGGGGTGTCCCTATAAGAACCCTATAAAAATGGTGTCAATGATTATAATTAATGAACAGGAATTCAAATATAGATTTAGATCTGAAATTCCCGTACACACACCTACGCCATCAAGTGTGTACCATGAAGAAAATCCTTCTGATATAGTTTTAGCTTTAAAAGTTTGACCAAATTCTTCAAACGAAATTATTTGAAATCAATAATTATTCATCAAAAAATCAGATGACGATCAGAATTTTCGATGCAAATATAAGGATTTAAATGTATTTTAACTCAGAAATCACTTACATGAAAAGAAATAGACACCAACCTGAAAGTTATGCATCAAAGTTTCATACCTAGAAACAACTCCATTGACTATAGATCTGAAAATTACCTTCACAGTCCGAACCAAGCATATTTGAACAAAATTATGCTTGTTCATAAACATCTTGTTAGCTCCTTCAACCCCAAAATCCGCTTAAATATCCATAAACAAAAGCAAGATTCGTGTCAACTACCGGATGGTGTCAATTGATGAAACAAAAACTCTCATCGTAGAGGAGTGATTTAATGCTTCAATGATTAGAGGGAGATTAAGAGATAATGAAGGAAAAGAATTGAGATCATATCACATTTAATTGATTGAATCGAGGTTACAAGTGAAAGGACAATTACAAGTGGTCTAGGCAAACACCTAGTTAAATGTGTAAAATCTCGGATCCTCAATTATGAACCTATGAAGGCCTATTTATAGTCTCTTGGAGTAGCATCTGTTCACTAATACAATTGCACATCGCTACCCCGGATCTGCATCTGCAACGCTTCCATGTGAGCCTTGCCCATCGTCACTTACTAATGACCCCCTTCAGTCTCCATTAGCTGATCCAACTGATGCACTTCCGACTTCAAATGCTTCTGGATTTAACATATCCTCATTAGATCCGTTGGTGAATTATTTGAAAAACGGTGAATTGCCACATAATAAAGAGAAATCCAGGCAGATTCGAGTTAACTCGCTACAGTACCAAATGCAAAACAAATTGTTATTTAGAAGAAGCTTGTTGGGACCTTTACTGAGGTGTTTAGCACCAGCACAAGTTGATTGCATGGTTTGTGAAGTATGTGAAGGAGTTTGTGGTATACATGTTGGTGCGAAAATGGTTGTCACAAAAATTATGAGTTTAGACTATTATTGGCCTAGAATGTACAGAAGCACAATAGAGGAGTTTAGACAATTATGAGTTTAGACTATTATTGGCCAGTCCAGCCTGTTTCCCGGCGCTCGAAGCCCCTGCAACCCCATCAAGCATTTAATGCAAGGAAAGGAGACGTGAGAGGGAGTAATGACTACTTTGCCCCCGAAGACTACTATATAAACGGCACTTAGACGATCGGGTAAAGGATCCAAATTCTCTCCAACATTTTCCTTACTCACTTGATTCCTCTCCTTAAACAAAAACTTACTCTCACGCCGGAGTGTTGTCACGAAGACCCCCTCCGGGGCCCTTCGTGTCAAGGCTAACGGTGCTTCTGTTTTGTAGGAACCTTCACAAGACCCTTCCACGTGTAGCTAACCTCCAACAATCCTACCTCGGGATTCTGGGACGCAACATTGGTGCCATCCGTGGGACCGACAAATACATTGGTCTAGACTCAACTAAAAACAATGGAAGAAAGAGGAGGAGTTCTTGCTCCCCCTGGGTTTGAAACACCTTGCGTAAAGACGAAAGCCACCATAAGTATGGCCGGAGAACTCTTTTCCTCGGTGGTCGATGTGAAGAAAAAAGGAGGGGGGAACTCTGCGAGTCAAGAAGGAAACACCATCACCCCAGAATTTGTGAAGAGCAACCGTAAGGCTCTAATGGCCCAACTCTTGGAGTTGGAGAAGTCGGAGCAAAACCCATCGATTCCAAAGGTGCTGTTTAGTAAGGAAGATTATGTGGAGGGTCAGTATACCGATACAGACTCTGATGATGAGGTAGAAGTTCTCAAGGAAAAGGAAGCTGAAAAACCAGAAAAGGAGGAGGTGGGAGATCTCCTCAAAAAGCTGTTATCTGCTATGGAAAAACGGCCACAGTCAAGTAGCTCAAAGACGGGGCCCAGCAAAGTTAACAAGAAGCAGAGCAAGGGGAGGATCCTATGTCACTCCCCTACAGGCCTTCAGAGGTAGGGGACATTTCCAAGTTCACAGATAGGATTTCCGAGGCCCCTCTACAGCCAAAGTTAAGGTTGCCTCCCTCAGTGTCCGCCTATGACGGAACTCAGGATCCTGAGGACCATCTCCATGCCATAAAGGCAGCAGGGACGGCAGGGGCTTGGAGTATCCCAACATGGTGTCATATGTTTCTCTCCACCCTGGCCGGAAACGGAAGGTTGTGGTTTGACACCCTTCCTCCAAAAAGCATTGATAGCTATGAGGAGCTCAGAGGGAAGTTCCTCAGGTACTTCAGTTAGCAGAAGAAAACCACCAGAAATCCAAATGAGATCCTCCACATAAGAAGAAAAGATGAAGAAACCCTGGAAGGTTTCATGAATAGGTACATCGAAGAAAGCATGTATATCAGGGATGTCCTAGAAGTCATGAAGATAAGCGGCTTCATTCAGGGGGTTAGAAACTCTCAGTTGTGCGAAAAATTGGGGAAAGAATTCTCAAGCTCCTTCGACGATCTGATGGACAGGGTTCGAGCCTACATAAGGGGAAAAGATATGGGACAAAAGGCCAAGGAGTGGGGGGCTAGAAAAGATAACCCGAGCGGTTACAGCAAAGGAAGAGACAGCAATGAAGCCCATCCGGGCGGTTCCCATTCAAGAAGGAACTCGTCAGAAAAGAAGCCCTCCTACTCGCCATACCCGTCAAAAGGAAGTCGCTCATATGAACCATCGTCAGGTACGCCACCCCATTTCGAAAAATTTACTCTGTTAGTCAAATCCCCCAGTGAAATATTTGCCACCGAGAAGGACAGGCTGCCTTTTGGTAAGCCCCGTCCTAACAGACACGGAAGTAAGGCCCATCCCAGGGAGTATTGTGATTATCATCGAGGAAATGGGCATGCGACTGATGATTGCATACAACTAAGAAAGGAAATAGAAGCTGCCATTAAATCAGGCAAACTATCACATTTAGTGAAAGAAATCAAAAACCCAGAAAAGCCTAGAGGCAAGGAAGGGCCTCCGAGGGAAGAACCCGAGTACATAGACATGGTCAGAAGAAGAATTTGTGAGGAAGAAGCCCCTCGGCGCGTGGTCAGGCACAGATTGTATGACAAGGAGAAATGGCTTGAAAGGTCCATCACTTTCGCGGCTTTAGGGCCCGACGAGGCCCAAGAAGCTCCTCTGAATATTGCTACTGACATAGCTGGGCATCGGGTGGCCCGGATCCATGTTGATGGAGGTAGTGGGACAGAGATTATGTATGAGCATTGTTTTGTGAGAATGAGGCCAGAAGTCAGGACAGGGGTCCAAGAAGATTACACACCCTTAATAGGGTTCTCAGGAGAAATGGTCAGGCCCTTAGGGAAGGTAACATTGCCCTTCACCATTGGGGGAGGCTTCACAAAGAGAACAATCGACCTGACATGGTCTATAGTAAGTGCCGCGTCAAAATACAAAGCCATCCTAGGAAGGCCCACCATCAAGGCCCTTAGGGCTCTCACATCAACAGCACATGGTCTCATGAAGTTCCCAACCCCAGCAGGAGTAGCAACTGTCAGCTCAGCATCAGAAATAGTGGCAAGTATTGATATCCTGCCAGAACTGGTGCCAAAAAAGGGGATAGAAGAATGGATAGTGTGTGATAGGTACCCTGAACAAACCATAAAGGTGGGTTCACAGCTTCCTGAAAGATGGAAAACTGCTCTTAAGGAACTACTGATCACAAACAGTGATATATCCGCGTGGCAATGCGGGGACATGGAAGGAATCCCATCAAGGTATATTGAGCATCACTTAAGCATACCACCTGGAACGAAGCCCGTCAGGTAGAAAAAGCGAAGCCTATGTGAAGAGCACGCCAAGGTAGCTGCTGAAGAAGTTAAGCAGCTACTTGCAGCTAACGTCATAAGAAGAATCAGTTACCCAGAGTGGATAGCAAATCCGGCCATGGTAAAAATACCCGATGGCTCTCTGAGAATGTGCATAGACTTCTCAGGGCTCAATGAAACTTGTCCAAAAGATTGCTATCCCCTTCCAGAAGTGGATGCGAAGATTGATGCCCTGGCCTCCTTCCTAATAAAATGCTTTTTGGATGCCTACAAGGGCTACCATCAGATCCGAATGGCTAGGGAAGATGAAGATAAGACCGCCTTCCATGCTCCAGATGGTACGTATTGTTATACAAAAATGCCCTTCGGGCTTAAAAATGCAGGGGCTACGTATCAAAGGCTCATGGATTGGCTCTTCTAAGAGCAAATCGGAAGAAACCTAGAGGTCTACGTTGACGACCTGGTAATAAAAAGTCAAAGAGAAGGAGATATGATAGAAGATATCAAAGAAACTTTCAACACCCTCAGGGAAGTGAATATGAAGTTAAATCCAAGTAAATGCTCCTTCGGAGTTGAAGAAGGCAAGTTTCTGGGAGTGATTGTAAAGAAGGACGGGATATAGGCCCGTCCTGAAAAAGTAGCCACCATTGAAAACATGAGGTCCCCAAGGACTCTGAAGGAGGTGCAAAGTTTGAACGGTCAGCTTGTGGCCCTAGGAAGGTTTATATCAAGGCTAGCAGACAAGTCAAGGCCCTTGGTCAAAACTTTGAGAAAATAAACACCAGTTTTTGTGGACCAATGAGGCCGAAGAAGCCTTCCAGCACCTCCAAACCTTTTTGAGCAATCTCCCAGAGCTAGCCATTCCACAAGAAAAAGAAACTCTCACAGTATACTTAGCCATTTCATAACAAGCAGTCAGTTCGGTGTTATTGGTTGAAAGAAAAAAGGGCAAGTACCAATCTATTTCCTGTCAAGAACCTTGAAGGGAGCTGAAGAAAGGTATCCGGCAATGTAGAAATTGGCTCTAGCCCTGGTGAACACTTCAAGAAGAGTCCGAAGGTATTTTCAGGCCCATCCTATATAGGTACTCACCGACAAACCCATTCATACTGTGTTGAAAAAACCTGAAGTATCAGGAAGACTAGCAAAATGGGCAATCGAGTTGGGAAACTATGAAATTGAATACAAGGGAAGATCCTCCAGGAAGGGGCAGGTCTTAGCAGACTTCCTGGTGGAAATCCATCCTGAAGAGGAAATAAAAGACAGTCTTCCACCAACGGTTAAAAGGGGCTTAGCCCCTTCATCCACTTGGAAGCTCTTCACTGACGGGGCTTCCAACGAAGAAGGTTGTGGGGCAGGCCTGATATTGACAAGTCCAAAAGGGAAGAAAATAACTTATACCCTCAAGTTCGACTTCACCACAACAAACAATGAGGCTAAGTATGAAGCCCTTCTGGCAGGCCTCAAGATGGCTAAGGAATTAAAAGTGAAGAATCTTGAAGCCCATGTTGATTCAATGCTAGTGGTAAGCCAAGTTAATAAAACATACGAGGCTAAAGGAGATACAATGAAGCAATATCTTGACAAGATAAACAGTCTGGTGAAGGAATTCAGCTACTGCAAGATCATTCATGTCCCAAGAAGCAAAAACAAGAAAGCAGACGCTCTTAGCAAAATAGCGGCAGTAGCATTCAGTCATATGGGGAAAGACATAAAAGTGGAAAGGCTCTCAGCTCCTTCAGTAGGAGAAAGCACGATAATGGCGATCGAAGAAGGTGTTGGGAGGTCATGGATGACGCCCATCTTTGAATTTCTGTCTGATGGAAAGCTGCCATACGGGCCTGAGGAGGCAAGAAAGATAAGGGCCAAAGCCCTTCAGTACACCATCATGAATGACAGGCTGTACAGAAAATCTTACTTGGGCCCTTCCTTGAAGTGCATGAATGAAACAGAAGCTTCTCAAATCATGAAGGAGATCCACGAAGGAATCTGTGGTATACACGCTGGGCCAAAAACAGTAGTGGCTAAGGCTCAGCGAGCCGGCTTCTATTGGCCTGGAATGTACAAAAGTGCCATTGAAGAAATCAGAAAGTGCGACAATTGTCAAATACATGCTCTAATTCCAAGGCACCCAAGGCACGACCTGGTCCCAATAAGTTCTTCCTGGCCCTTCCAAAAGTGGGGAATTGATATCGTAGGTCCATTCCTCATGGCCCAAGGAAGAGTAAGGTTTGTTGTGGTCGCCGTTGATTATTTCACAAAATGGGTGGAGGCCAAACCTCTCACCACCATCACAAGCAAGCAGATCCTAAGATTCATGTGGGAAAACATCGTCTGTAGGTTTGGAATTCCTCAAATCCTTATAAGCGACAATGGAACTCAGTTCACAGACAGAAAGTTCAGGAAATGGTGCCTTAAACTGAAAATAAGCCAGGTGTTCACTTCAGTGGCTCACCCCCAAAGCAATGGGCAGGTGGAGCGGATAAATAGGAGCTTAGTCGAGGGAATAAAAACCAGGTTGGGTCGAAAAAAGAAGAACTGGCTAGATGAACTACCTCACGTGCTATGGGCTCTTAGGACCAACCCAAAAACTAGCACAGGTGAAAGCCCCTTCAGTCTAACCTATGGGACTGAAGCAGTCATACCCGCTGAAGTGGTCTGCCCGACAGATAGAATGGCTCTAGATGATGAGAGCAATAAGGAGGACCTTCGCCTGAACCTTAATCTGATTGAAGAAAGAAGGGAAATAGCGGCTATTAGAGAAGCGGCTCACAAAAAAGAAATGCAAAGCCAGTATAACCAAAAGGTCAAAGGCGTAACTTTGAACGTTGGTGACCTGGTACTCAGGGCCAACGAAGCCAGCAGGCAAGAAGAGGTAGGCAAGCTCGGCCCAAGATGGGAGGGCCCTTACAGGGTCATATGGGCCAATGGCAAAGGGTCACACAAACTAGCCATGATTGACGGACCAGAAGTCCCAAGAACTTGGAATATTCAATAGCTTAGAAAGTATTACTTGTGAAGTAGCTTGTCTTAGAAAAATTGTACCAGGCCAGTATATGTGGCGGATTTTGTAAAACGTTACAAGTATCTAATATATATGGCTTGATGAAACAAGCCAAATTTTCATGATAAATTTGAGTATTACATGTCCTAGCATAGTTTGTAGAGCTTAAAACAAGCAAAATGCAAGCACGTTACCATTTGAAAAAGTACTAAGTAAAATGAGAAACATGCTCCACAAGAGCCAAGTCCATTATTACCAAAGGGTCTTAAATGGGCGCCCTTAATAGAAAAGGTAGAAGCGCCTGGAAGACCTCACAAGAGTCGCTTGGGCACCTTCTGAAGAATGAAGGCATAAAAATGGCACAAAAATTTTCATGTCATAAGGAAAACATACCAGCCCATAAGGGACGGATGTCAAAAAGCACTAAAAGGTACCTAAGTATTGCAAAAGCTGTAAGGGGGACACTCCTAAAAGCAGCAAATAGCAAATAGATAAAAAGTGCTAAGTAGCTACCATAGCATAAAAAGCCCTTAACAGGGCACAAAAGGCAAAGGCCACATGGCCATTGCAAACATAACAAACCATTGTACACCCCAACAGAGGGGTAGAGTGGAACATGTTTTCAAAAATTATAGACATAAAAAGTTAATTGTTTTCAAAGGCAAGCATGCTTAAGGGCCTGGGGTAGCAGGGTCTTCAAGATCCAGGAAATTGCGAACAGCTTCCATGGACCACTGGGGGTTGGCAGCAACGGTCTCCAAGACACTGAATGAAGCACCAACAAGCCCAGCTCCTGCTTCCTGCACCTTCTGCTCGGCTGAAGGGTCATAAAAGGGAGTATCCTCAAGGGCAGATCCTTCAGCAGCAAACCCAAAACCAGCGGCAAGGCCAAGATGGTACCCAGCAGCAGTGCATGCATCAATAACCCTCTGAAACAAGTGGCCAAATTAGGAAGAGGTGTGGACGCGTCTAACATCCCTGGCAAGCCCCTCAGTAAGGAGCCAGCGCTTGTCACCTTCCAGCTCCGTCACACGACCTTCCATGGCCACTCGATCCTCACCAGCAGCTTGCAGGGCCACTATCTCTTTGTTAACCTTTTCCACGTGAGCATTGGCAGCTGCTTCGCCAGTCCGGGCCAATTGAACCTCTTCCTGAAGGGCCTTAACATGGGCCTACAAACAGGAAAAAGGGCGACATTGGTAAAGAATGCAAAACAAAAAATAGACAAGTATGAAAGTAAGGAAAGGGAAAAAGTAAAACGAAGTGTACCTCCAAATGAATACACTCTTGCTCCTTCTGAGCAGTGGTTTCTTTCTGAGCCTTCAGCTGGCCCTCTAAGTCACCCATCTCCTTCAGCTTGTCATGAGCCAAGCTCATCTCTTTCCTGACATCAGCAACTTCTTTCTTCAGCTCATCAACCCTAGCCTTGTCACCATCCAGCTCTTCTAAATCTTAAAGGAGTTTGTATTTGTCCGCAAGAACCTGCTCAAGCTCAATAGCCATCTTCTCATACCTGGACCTCCACCTCTTCGCTTCACAGTCAAGCCAGTTAAGTCGCTTCTCCGCCTCAGTAGCAATCTTGAAAATCTGAACGGTTTGAATGGCCAGGAGATCCCCCAAAGCTGGAGTCCCAATCTTTTCTGGCAGCAACACGTTCGGCCGAAGGAAGCGACCTCCTCATAAACTCCTTGCAAGACTTCGGCCCGTCAATAATGGACCCCTCAGTAACATTCCAGTCAGGCCAATAAGGCCGGGTCCTGGAGTCATCAATAACTGGGATAAGTCCATCTGAATCATAGTTCAGTACAAGAGATTGGGGAGGGTCATCAGCAAAAATCCCCTTTGCAGCTGACAATAGGGCATCAGAAAAATTAAGCTTAGTGCTCTGGACAGAACCAATAACTGAAGGGCCAAACGGGCGAATCAAATTGGCAAACAAAGGAGGGGTTGATTATGTAATCTCAGGAGGAAAGTGAGGCGTACCAGAGGAAGAAGCACCAGGAGCTTCAGAAAACGGCACCTTAAAGGAAGGGCCTCCAGCAGAAACATCGGTAAACACAGGAACCTCAGCAGTAATAGTAGCTTCACATGGGGGGACTGTCACACTTGAAGGGGCAGCAGAAACATTCAAAGACATTGAAACGCCGGTATCCAAGTCAATTACACCCTTAGCAGAAGGCTCAGTAATTAGTGGGGCAGAAGAGGAAGGCTTAGAACCACTCCTAAGGTTCAACCTCAAGGCAGGACGCTTCAGAATTAGGGGATTGAGGGGTGGCATGGCGCGCTTCTTGGTCTCCTTTGAAGTAGCATCCTCAGCAACCTTGGCTGAGGAAGAAGGGGACAAGGTGCTGATGGTGTCAGATGCTTGGGAAGTTGCTACGGGCTTTGAGAAGCTAACCCTGGGAGCCCCGTCCCCGGCTGGTACAGAAGTGTACGCCAAACCCTTCCCAGCGCTGCCCAAAATCTTGAGAAGATTAGCACCAAGGATAACGATATAAAAAATATACGCAAAAACATGTGCAAATAAAAGTCAAAAAAGCTACCTTTGCCCTTCTTCAGGACGACAAAGCGGTGGCCATCAGGAAGCCCCTTCCTGCTCAAGCCGGCCATTACAAGTAGGCCCTCAGCAAAGGTATTACAAGAAGTTGGATGGTCAGAAAGGCGTTTGAGCAGCCCGGAATCATAGCCGGTTTTAGGAGGCGGGTCATCAATGGACTTGTCATCAGGAAGAAGGGGAAGCACTTCAGGAAGAAAATCAGAGGAAACAAAGAAGTAACTGTCTTTCCAGTTGTGAAGACAGTTAAGAATAGAGTCGGTACAGGACGGAAACTTGGGGGCACGACGCTTCTCAAATGTCAGCCAACTGCCGTCACGCCGGAATTTATAGAACCGCCGGAAAAGGGGCACCGACGGATCTCCGGCGACAGCCTTGCATGCAACCTCAAAGTGAATAATTTTGAGAAAAGCAAGAGGGTGGACCTGTGAAAAATGGCACTGATAGTGCCGGAGGACGAACACCAGAAAAGGGGATAACGGGTATCGAACATTACACTGCCTAAAAGTGGCAGCGTAAATAGTTACCCGATCAGCGACAACAGTGGCCCGCTCCTCCGGCAAAGGTAGCCTTGGGTTTAGATGATCAGGAATGCCGAAATCGGTGATGAAAGTGCTGAGTTCATCGGCCGTCATCACAGAGGGGACGGATAGAAAGTCCACTCGAGCCATAAAAAAATAAGAGAAGAAAAGGCGAAAAGAAGAAACTAACCTGAAAATTGAGAGAACAACAATGGAGAAAACTCAATCGGCAGCGGTTTAAGTGAAGGAGAAAAGATGGCACTCAAGTGTGATCTTTGAATTTAAGGGAAACAGTGTGGGCCGAAAGCAACGGCAGAAACCGCCACGTGGCAGACACGACCCG
The DNA here is from genome assembly GCA_039602395.1 of Deinandra increscens subsp. villosa. Classification (NCBI taxonomy): domain Eukaryota; kingdom Viridiplantae; phylum Streptophyta; class Magnoliopsida; order Asterales; family Asteraceae; genus Deinandra; species Deinandra increscens. The sequence continues at coordinate 66,964,333 of JBCNJP010000012.1, read as the reverse complement.
TGGTTAACTTCTATCCACAAAACGTGGGTCCAGCTGTAATTGCCCGGGGGTAAAACTGTAAAACCCATAAGCGGCGATGGGACAGCCACTTATTGAAGCTGTTTAAGTAAAAACTAGGCCGGATTAGGGTAAAACAAATTCAGCCCAACCCCTTTTTCACTTGGGACCTCAAAAGAGTTGGACTTGGGGGGGACTTATTGGGCTATACCCCCAAAATGCCATTCATAAGGGCCTCAAAAATAGAAGGGCTACGAAGAAGCTCTTTCCGAGGCGACGGGCTACATGGAAGCCCTTGCCCTCGATGACGGGCCAAGGATGCCACCTCGGTAATCGCCCTGGCGGAAGGGATAACGACAAACTCGGCAAAGGAAACAATCGAGTGGGTGTAGGGGATCTAGCCGACAAGAAGGACAGGCAAGTACGAGGTAGTACGATCGGACAGGCGATGTGAACGGCATCTTCGCCAGTCCAGCCTGTTTCCCGGCGCTCGAAGCCCCTGCAACCCCATCAAGCATTTAATGCAAGGAAAGGAGACGTGAGAGGGAGTAATGACTACTTTGCCCTCGAAGACTACTATATAAACGGCACTTAGACGATCGGGTAAAGGATCCAAATTCTCTACAACATTTTCCTTACTCACTTGATTCCTCTCCTTAAACAAAAACTTACTCTCACGCCGGAGTGTTGTCACGATGACCCCCTTCGGGGCCCTTCATGTCAAGGCTAACGGTGCTTCTGTTTTGTAGGAACCTTACCCCTTCCACGTGTAGCTAACCTCCAACAATCCTACCCCGGGATTCTGGGACGCAACATGGGGAATTGATATCGTAGGGCCATTTCCGATCACAACTGGGGGTGTGAAGTTTCTTTTAGTTGTAATTGACTATTTCACCAAGTGGGTGGAAGCCAAGCCGCTTGCAATTATTTCCGGTAAACAAGTAAAGAAGTTTGTGTGGGAACATATTGTGTGTGGATTTGGTTTGCCATTATATATAATCACGGATAATAGGCAACAGTTACCGGCAATCTATTTAGAGATTGATGTGAAGAATTGCATATTAACCAAGTGTTTACATCTGTGGTACATCCACAATCGAATGGACAAGTCGAAAGGGCTAATCGAAGTCTAGTTGAAGGAATCAAGATGCGATTGCAGAGAATGGGTGGAAGTTAGGTAGACGAACTACCGCATGTGTTGTGGACACATCGCACTCTGCCCAAGACTAGCAATGGAGAAACTCCGTTTAGTCTCACTAATGGGACAGAAGCAGTAATCCCCGCTGAAATTGGTATTCCTACGCATCGGTTGCAAGTGCTTGTGGATAACAATGACGATGAATTACGAACAAATTTGGATGTATTGGAGGAGCGATAGGAAATTGCGGCTATACGTGAAAGCATGTACAAGAAAGAGATTACGAAATATTATAATGAAAAAGTGCATGTAGATTAGTGTTGGAACATCCAAGATATTCCAGATGGGTTTGTTGACTGAGTGAAGATAACGACATTCATTGTAAATCATGTATATGATATATTTTGAACGGTTCAAGACTACAAAACGCAAAGATTCCACGAGTTTACGTTTTATCTAAGGTTGAAGTTAATGACGTGACGAGAAAGTTATTTTAAAGGCGTGACCGAATTACCCGTGGTTGTACCAAAAATCAACCCCCCATGGAAACAAGAACTTGAATCTCCGGCAACATCTACAATCAACACTATACAGACAAGTTTCTGTGTATGCGGACATCTCCATGCTTCTATACGGACATCTACATACTCCTGATGGCCAACTCTTGCCTCATACGGCCAACTAAGTTGGTCGTATACAATAAATCATTCGGCCAAGTTAGTTTGGTCCATACGACCATCTCTCGTGCTCTACACGACCAACTCGAAGCATATACGACCATCTCTAAGCCTATACGGCCAACTCGAGTCAAATGGCCAACTCGGGGCATTTTCGGGTTTTCACGTCGGTGCGTTTTGGTGGATGATTCTGGTCTCATCATGTTCGTATGATCGAGAGGAGTTCATAGACGATTCGGACTTGATTTATGGTTGAGTGTAGATGCCTGAATAGGTGCTTAAAGGATCGCCGGAGTTGAGTTCTTGAGTTTCCTAGTTACGTCGCGATTCAGATTCAGAGAGAGAAATGGAATGTTGGGTGAGGATGATGATGACGTGGCCAAACCTGGTTGGTCAACCAAATATGGCAGCAAACATTTTAGGGTTCTTGGTCAACCTTTCCTTGAGTTGTCCGCGTCTTATTGGCTGATTATGGTGGGCGAAATTTTTTTTTATCAAATGATTCATACGTGTGTGTGTGTCTATTTTACCTTATATATCAAAATTGTTAGCTTAGCTGTACACTGAATGTGAACTATTCCCTCCACGTGGTTCCTTACGTCACTTGCCACGTGGCGATTTGTTTTGTTATATATTTTTTTAACTGCACAGCTACTTCGTTAGCTTTTGTATTAAGTGTTTCAAAATTGTTTCAATGTTCAAGCGAGCTTTGGTGGTAAGTATGTGTGGTTTTGACCTAGAGGTCTCAGGTTCAAATCCTGAGCCCTCCCTTTTTTTCTATATCAGACACTCATCATAGCTTTTTTTTTCTAGATGTCTTGCAATATACGTGGCTTTATTCTGTGCATCCAAGCTAGCTGTCTTCTTTCTGTCTTGAACACTTCATTCGTACGTGTATCGTTGCTATCCTTCACACGTGTCCTTGATTTCCCTTTTCACCCCATATTACCTTCATCGCCATGTTATTTCTTTGTTGAAGGTTTATTCCGCTTGAAGGTTAGTTGATCTCTCATCTTCATCTTTGTTTTATTTCTTTTCTTTTGTCTTTGTTAGTTCACTCCGACGGCGTCTCTTTATTTCCGCTTGAAGGTTAGTTGATCTCTCATCTTCATCTTTGTTTTATTTCTGTTGTCTTTGTTAGTGTATGTGGAACCTAAAAGATTTGATTGAGTCTATTTATTTCTTGAAATATTGTTTCTATTTGCTTTTCGTTTTTTTCTTATTTTTCGCAATTACGGTTTGGAATTAGCTAATGCATATTGTTTTCACGATCGTGTTTGAGCAAAACTCCATCATCCAGAACAAAATTAAGCAATAAGAACAGCAGATCGGTGAGATTCTATCCGGTGAGTGTCATCGTCGGCGACGACTGTCAGCCGTGCGGGCACAAATCTCTATACGGCGAAGAACCTAATCTACATGCACTCAAGTTCGTCAAAAATGTCAAAGATCCTAACGGCGACGAATCTAGGGTTCGTTCGAACGAAAAAACACGACGAATTGAAGAAGCTGCGAGGAATTTGTTGAGGGATTACCAGAAAAAAGTGGAATGCGAGTACAGTTTGATTACGAATTTGAAATTGAAGGGTTCCAGAAATTGCAATTTTAGCCCTAATTTAGTTGCAACTAAGGTGGAGATCAACGACCCGCATCACTCTCGATTCAGGTAAACATATTTATGTACCTAATTTAGTTGTAAAATATTCGAATCTTAAGGGTCCTTTTTTGAATTGCATGCGATCGATTGATCCGGATGAAGCCTTAGAAGAACCCTTCAAATTAAATTTCAGGTCCACATCAACGGCTTCACTAAAATTTATTGGCATCCTCCTGTATCTCTATGTTACAACATGTATGTCATCATTGATCTTTGGCGTCTTTCAGTTTCATAGTTGATGAAGATTTGGGGTATATAATTTAACCCTCTTACATTTATTGTTGATTTGATTTAGTAGATAATTGAATTTCATATGTGAATTGGTGAAAACGTTGATGCAGTATGAAGGAGAACAGTGATTGTGATGATATTAAAATTGTTATTTGCTTAAAGTATAGACATACTTGGTACGTGGTGGTTAATCAATAGGTGGAAGATGGTAACATCAATCTTTCAAGCACAAACACAAGTTCAATCAATGAAATCGTAAGGGTTAGTACTTTAAATGTATAACATAATTTGTTTTCTCTCTGTATTTATATAATTTATTCAATTCTTATGATTTGCATTGAAAGTAGCTACATTAATCTGTATAATCTTTTCATATCTTATTACATTGTGTTCACAAGGCAAGCTTGAAACTAGAAATCATCTGTGTATATGAAGGAAAGTTTGAGGATGAAGACAACCATGGATCAATAGTTTATGTTTAACTGAGCATATTTTGTTTTAACCTAACATCCTCTTTACGATGAGTATGATTTAATATGAAAATTACTTGCATAGACTCCATAGTATGTTCATGAGTTGTGTTCATAGTACTAAATGATCTTTTTAGTTATAAGGTCAGTAAATGATGGATAACTTTTGCAGGGTTTGTTTTGAGAATGAAGCATCGATTTCATGTAACATCTGAAAATCAACCTTTTAGTCGAGAAATTAGGATCTTTGGCAGCTGCTGGCCATCGACCTTTCACACTAGGGTAATGCTGCAACCTATTACAGGTAATCTTCCTAACTGTTTTGTTCGGTTGCTTATGTCTTAACCGGTTATCATTTGAATTGTTGATTTTTTCTAATTAGAAGATTAGTACTAGACTAATTATCAATTAGACTACTTTTGTGTAGATGATTGTTTACAGTTCATATATTTGCTTAGGCTTTTTCTATATTTCTTCCTTTTACATGGATGTGGTATAGATTTTGTTTTAGGTTACTACACTATTTTAAAAATTATGTAGATCAAAACTTTTTTCGGTTGTTCTTTTTGGAATTAGTCAACCATGAGACTATATGCTAATTTTCTTAACTTTCTATCATGAATTTAGGATATTTCTTTCTATCAGTCATAAATGTAACTATTTTGGTGTTCTGATTCTTGACAAATGAGTCACTCACCAAATTATGTGCTAAAATCTTTTGCATAGTTTGATTTACCGTCACTGCCTTCCGATGTTTCCGGTACATATTTACTACGTCTTCAGATGGAGTGTTTAAATGTTCACATGTATTAATTTTGTTTTGGATTTGAAGGACCTTTTAATGGTCATGTATTCATTAAAGCTACATGTATGTATGTCAGGTTATAAAGTTTGCATATGCTGACTTTTGTGGATTATTTGTCAAAATTGGCATTGGTAAGTTTCTTTGACATGTGAGATATAACAGTTTACGTATATAGTTTGTTTTACTATATAAATTTTTGGCATTGCCTTCACTACAAATTGTTTGTCAAATTTAACATCGGTGAGATTTAAAAAGCTAAAGCTATTTGTAACATTTGGTAAATTTTGTATATCATGAGCTTCTTTGTTTACCAACCATAGACATCCACGCCGGTTTTTGTATATGCGAATTACAATTTCTTTTGTTTACTCGATATATGGATCTCACATAAAAGAAAAAATAAAAATGATTATGGTATAATATAAACAGGAACAATTGCTTAAAAAGATAAAAGGTTTCAGAAGGACAAATTGTAAATGATCTCTCTTGGTACTGTTCAGAGGTAGCCTTCTGCCCATCAGGTAAACGTCAAAGATCCTCTTCTATTTCAATTTTAGTTTCAGTTTCGATAATGTAATAATTGGAAAGCTATCTGTATTATGTTGTCTCGATTATAACAAAGTAAACAAATTGAATGTTGTCTCGATTATAACAAATTGTGTAACTATCTTACGGTTTAGTTAATGTTGCCGCACATATGCTTCCTTCTTCAACAAAAATTATTGTTAATTAATGTTGAAGATTCCATTGTTGCTTTGTTACGAGCGTGGATATGGCGCTGCTTTTGAATACAGGTTTGTTCTTTCTTATTTATTCGATTTCTTGGCTATCGATTTTGCTGAATTTTGTTGTTCTTTTTCTCTTTTGCAAGTGATACATCTCACTGTACTTATATTGTCTTCGTATGCTTTAATTTTTTTCGTTGAATTCTTTTAAGTTCCTACGGCTTTGTTTTGTATGCTTTAATTTATATTTTCAACCCACTTCATCATCCGTGTCAAGGTATGTTTTTCTTCATTTATTTATTCTCTTGAGCCTACAAATTTATGCCAGTTTTGCTGCTCACTGAATGCATACCTGTTCGTTGGGTTATTTTACTAGGCTGTGATGATTCAAGTTTACCCATTTGAGCCCTAAGAATTAATTGAATTTCATTTACTATAATTTACTTTATTTGCTAAGGTTCTTATAAGATTTTAAGTTTTCTTTGTTTTCCAAGATTAAGGTTTTGTTTGGCAAATGGAGTTCAAGGTTCATTTTATCAATATCTCACTTTCTTTTTGTAGTTAATTCATTTTTTTCCATTTTTATTTTATAACAAAGATGAGGAAATATCATCCCATAATGTTTCATGTGCTTATTGTAGCTATGTTGTCAAGAAGAAAGATCTCATGTAGGCCGGTGCTTCAGTAACCAGAGCAGGTTCAATTTTTATTTTTTTAAGCATTATATATGTATGCTTTTTTAAGTTTTACCTATTTCATAAGCTAAGGAAATCCAAATGGAATTTTTGATTTCTCTCAGCAGAATAAAAGATTCACATTGCTTCAACTACTCATGATGATATGAGGCCTTCAGATATAATAATAACACACAAATTTTTGGAATAGTTGCAGGTGGTTGCAAGTTCTTCTAACATTTATTTAAAAATGTATTTAGTTACTACAAGTGCAAAGCTATGCTTGATGAACGATTATGTATATGCTTGATGAACGATTATGTATATGCAACAAGGGGTGTTGTGGTACTTATATAAATACCGATGAAGGTAATTGTAAACGACAAAAATTGAAGTCATCACAAATAACACTTTCAAGAAACTAACAATCCCGCAGCAACGCGCGGGCGTTTTTCTCGTATATATATATATATATATATATATATATATATATATATATATATATATATATATATATATATATGGCAAAGTTATTGTACAAAGGACGATTTTCGTGCGAAACGTGCAAAGGGATCTCAGCCACGCGTTTGATAGATCTGACGGACAATAATAAACACACGCCATGATAATAAAAGGATCCGCGTGTTTTTTCTCTATTTTTCTAAAAAAAGGAATAACGCATAAAAATAACGCATCACACAATTAAGATGATTCCCCTATATCATGCAATAAATGAAAACAAAAAGAACGCAACCACAAAAAATGTCATGTAACTCTCTAAAGAGGTAACCAAATCACGCACACACAAAAAAAAATCACGCACAACACAAAAAAAAATCACACACAACACAAAAAAAATCACGCAACAATCTAAAAAATCAAGGCTACCTAAACCCAAAACCCTAAATCACGCACACACAAACAAAAATAACGTAACTATCTAAAAATCAAAGAAAAAACTAAAACCAGTTCCCAAATCACGCATACATTAAAAATACACAACTATCTAAAAATCAAAGCAAAAGCTAAAACCAGTTCCGAAATCACGCACACACAACAAAAAGCGTGCAACTATCTAAAAAATCAAAGTAAAAACTAAAACCAGTTCCCAAATCATGCACACATAATAAAAAGCACGCAACTATCTAAAATCAAAGCAAAAACTAAAACTAGTTCCCACATCATGCACACACAACAAAAATCACGCAACTATCCAAAAATTAAAGCAAAAACTAAAATCGGTTCCCAAATCACGCACACGTAACAAAAATCACGCAAATATTAAAAAAAATACTTCTCTAAGGGCTTCTTCTTTACAAATATCAATGCAACCTAAAACCCAGTTCCCAAATCACGCACACATAACAAAAAATCACGCAACTATCTGAAAAACTACTTCTCTAAGGGCTTCTTCTTTACAACTCTAGACACTAATCATGTCATAGTTACTGGACACGAATAACGCAACAATAAAATCTAATTACGCATAATAAAAAAGAACAACAAATTTCTAAATATTTCCATTCCATTCCTATATTAACTTAACTTTCGATTTACAGTGTTGAGGGATCTTCATAAAAATTACAACAAAAAAGAGAAATCCAAAAGATAAAAAAACACATAGAGATAAAACGCCTAGAGCTCCTTGAACTCTTCCAAGGCGGCAGCTTTGTCCCTTGACTTCTTTAGGGCGCTGTCCATAACGCCTCGTAGACCATGATGGATTTGCTCCTTCAAAGCAAGTTGATGAGTCATAAACTCAGCAACCGCTTGTTGCATTGGGGAGGGTAGAAGATCCACAACCTCCTGTAGCATCCGGGCGTGTGCCTGAATGCTTTGGTTGTAAGACGAGTCATCATGCCAAAATTATTACGCATGATGCGGTCATCCTTGGCTTCTAGCCGATGATTTTCTACAAGAAGGATGATGACGGCATTAGAGGAAGAAGGGTTAGAAGAAGAAGAAGACGCCATTGTTTTTTGAAGCGTTGGGAAATGACCGGTTAGTAGAAGATAGGTGAGTATAGAGGGTTTCTGGGTTTTTTGCGTGTAAAATTGCATAGTCACACCAAAAAGAGCCGATATATACTATAAAATTGGGGGCAAAACGTAACGTCGCGTAATAAAAAAATAAAAAAAACATAGTAAAAAATACACACAGTTAAAATGAAAATGTGTAAGAATATTTACATTCAGGATAATTAACACACACGGTATCCATTCACATTAATCTCCCAAAAAGCGTATCCACTACACACAGTTACTAATTAACGCGTTTAATAACCCACAAGACACTCATCAAAAACCTCTATAAAAACTAGACACTCGACTACATTGAAAAAACGAACTACGACGGCATCTACACAAAAAAAAACTTCAACATCACCTCTCACATCAAACAACCCACACCGCAAAAGAATGTCTTCATCTTCTTTCAACGCATCAGAAGCCAACAATGACGCACTCAAGCAAAAACTAACCAGTCAAATTATGCTTGAGTTCAACAAAGAAGTCCTAATGATGGACGTCTTGAAACAAACTTTCTAGAGCCTAAACGAGGCGATGATAGCAAGAGACAAAGTAAATAAAAAACTAATGGCTTTGCCAAAACGTTTCGTTCGAGACCTTTTCAGATTGTTCATGATAGACAAGGACAAAACAGATCTGGAACAAATGAACGAGATTGCAAACATCCTGAAGAACATAAAAGCATCTGTAGAATTGAAGATGACTTTTTTAGAAGCCTATCAATAGAATAAAAATAATGTTGTAATTTTATGTTTTTGTGTTATTAATAATATGAATTTTTTTAAGTTATTCAAATTTTGCTTTTAGCTTCTCCTTTAAAATAGAGTTATCAGACAAAAACACTAACATCTAAGAAGTGTTTATAATCACGCATCAATAAAATTATAAATTACACATGATGAAACATTCATTAAAAAATATAAAATAACGTACACTAATGAATGTAAAAATTACGCATGATGAAATGTTTATAATCACGCATCAAATAACTTGTTAGATATCCTTTAAAATTACGTACGAATAAAACTAAAATAACGCATTCAATTTAACATAAAAAAAACTACACTTAATATCATAAAAATGTAAACAACATATAATAACGCAAGTATTAATTAAAAATAACGCATGCTGAAAAGAAGAATAAAAGATACAATTAATTGATGTGAGAAAATGTTATATTATAAATTATTATTTAAAATCATGCATGACAAAAGAAAATAAATAAAATATACGATTAATTTGACAAAAATCAGAATAATATTAAAACACTATAGAGTCAAATAGTAATCATGCGAAAGAAAAATAATAATACATATAACGTACGTATGTTATAAAAAGACGCAGATAAACGTTAATAAAAATCACGGTAAAAATAACGCAAACTGTAGTAACGAATATTTAATATGAAGCGTAAAAATTAAATCACGCAAAAAAAGATATGGTTCGCCGGTAACGTTACGCATAAAAAAACACGCTATTTGTGAAAAAGACAATAATGCCCTCCGCATAAATATACATCAAACACGTGTCGCGCTCTCATCCCTTTGCACGCTTCGCATGGAAATAACACTTTGTATTTGAACTTTCACATATATATATATATATATATATATATATATATATATATATATATATATGTGTGTGTGTGTGTGTGGGAAAGTTATTGTACAAAAGACGATTTCCGTAAAAAGTGTGCGAAGGGATCTTAGCCGCGCGTTCGATAGATCTGATGAATAGGAATAAACAGAAGCCATAATAATAAAAGGACCCCCGCGTGTTTTTTCTTTAAAAAGGTATATTTGTCTTTTTCTAAGAAAGAATAAAAAGTAGCGTGTTAACATAAAAATAACGCATCACACAATTCTGATTGAAATATTGTCCTATATCACGCAACAAGTTGATAAAATAACGCAACATGAAAAAATGTCACACAACTCTCTAAAAAGAGGTAACCA
>JBCNJP010000012.1:66900477-66953477 GCA_039602395.1 Deinandra increscens subsp. villosa | reverse complement strand
TACTATTCACGAACAACAACTGTCGTGTTCGTATGACATTACTATTTATGAACAATAATTGTCGTATTCGTATATTTCTACTATACACTTGTGTATACTTTACTTAAGTGAACTCACCAACCTTCGGTTGACACTTCCTCTTAAACATGTTTCTCTCAGTCGCAAGTGTTCGAGTATCATGAGTATCCATGCATGAGCCTTTAAAACCCTGTTATGGTTTTTCTATACAGGTTACATTATTTCGAATGACAACGTTTTGTGTAAATACTAAATATTATGTTTATGCTTCCGCATTTGTAAAACTTTGAATTTGTAATATATTTTAATATAATGCAAATCTTTTGATATTTAATGGTTGTTTTGGTGTACTAATGGACTATGATCCTGGTTTGTCACGCCACACACGATAAACTCCGTTAGTTAGAATTGGGGGTGTGACATAATTCTTATTTGAAAATCGACAGCTCCAACTTTTGAAGATAACCTGAATGGTATTGGTGCTCTGCCTGGACATGTAAGCACATCGCGCACTTTCCCACATATTCAGCGATATCTTTCTTCACTCATGGCCATTAGTAATTGGACTTAAGGTTCTAGTAGATCTTATCCCCACCAGGATGCTTCATATACTTGAAATTATTTTGCATTAGTATGCATTCCAAACCGTTGATGGATGCGTCACAGTACACCATAAATCCTTCCGTCTCTTCAGGTAAGGATATATCGGCGACGTACTTAGCTTTCTTTTCAATAACTCGAACGCCTAATTTTGCTTAGTCCCCCAGTTGAACTTAGCATTTTTCTAAGTTAGTGTTGTGAGAGTTGTAGCAATTTTTGCGAATTAATTATCGCATAAACCTTATTAGTATCCCACTATCCACAAAATCTACCGAATTTCGATGGGCTTCTCCAGTGCCTCCAATCTCAAGAGGGCTTGCCCTAGCTATACATGGTCATGATTGGGAGAGTCATGGCCTTAAGGTCACGAGTTCGATTCTTGGAGCCCACTGGTTTCCCCCCTTCTGGTGCACTGTACTCGTATGGGTGGGGGGTTTTCCTCTAATGGGTCCAATTAATGGGCCTCGGCTTCCCAGCACTGTTTGCTCTTAGTAGGTGTGCAATGTCTTCTATCATTGAGTTACCCAAGATGGTCCGGTTTGTATTTATAAAGAGTCTTACAATCAATGTAATTAATGGTAGAGCACTCAATACCATTCACATTGAACCACTACACCTAACAACACCTTTATCTATACAACAAAGAGATTAAAGTTCAATCTTTTTATTTCCCTTTTTAAAATATCCTTTTTTAACGATATAATTTTTATTTTCTAAAAAATTTCATCATTACTAAAATTTGAATATTGATCCCCATCAAAAGAGATTCTGTCATTACCACTAAACTACAACCTTAAGCGCGCTACCACTAGGCTACAATCTTAAGCGCTATTCAATTTATTAAATTCTTTTTTTTAACGGCTAACGAATTCCCCGAAAACCCGGGTTCTCTTTTGCTATTTCCTTACGATTTATAAAGGATCATTATACTAACACACATGCATTTGCTATTTAAACACACTTAAAACGATCGTTTGGGCCAAAACAAAGCGACGTGGATCAACGACGACCCCATAAAATTCAATGGGATTGGTTTTTATATATATTAAAGAATATACACAATCCAAACGACCATTTGGACCCAAACGACCCCTCATTAGATTATTTGGACCTAAAAGATCGTATAAAGTGTATTTAAATAGCAAAATCATGTGTGTGAACACTTTATAAAAGGCCGTGGCTATACTCACAGTCACTTTTACTAAAACAATACTTTTTACACGGGTCACTTTTACTAAAAAAACAACTTTTACACGGGTCGTTTGGGGCCATATGGTTGTGGGGGCCAAATTTGGGTCGTTTGGGTTTTTGTTTTTATTTTTATTTTTAAATAAGCTCGTTTGATCAAAACGACCCTTTAAAATTCAGGGGCTGTGGTTTTGTAAAATTAAAAAAAAAAAAAAAAAAAACTCAAAGGACTCTAAAAACTAGTTTTTGGTTCAAAGTGGATTTGAATATATAAAAACCCTTATAAAACTAAACTCGGTAATAATAAAGAAATACAGAAAACAATTTGTCCATCGTCTCCAATCTATCCCTGCAAAGAAAAGCAACGGCTCTGATTGCAAGCTGATGATAGCTTTGATTCCACTTCACGGACCCACCTCGACAACAACACATTTCTTTCTGAGCTGAGCAGAGCAGCTGAAAAACCCTCTTTTTTGTTTTTACACTTCTTCTTCTTCTTCCGGGTTTTTAAAAATAATTTCTAACCAGAAAAGATCTAGAGACCCTTTTCATGTTAAAGATCTGAACACAATGGTTGGAACGGCTAACGGTAGCAGAACGCCAGTTACCCCACGGCAAGCCTTTTCGGTTGTCAACGGCGGTCAAGATCCGGGTCTGAGGTCCGGACCCGGTAGCATTGCCGGGTCGGATTGTGGAGGGATGGAGTTTACAAGAGAAGAAGTTGATGCACTCTTGAATGTGAAGATCAGAACTAAAGATAAATTCAATCTCAAGGTTTTTCATCGTCTTGTTCTTGTTATTTTTTTTGCAACCATGTATATTATTAGTTAATAATATCAGTATTTGTGGGTTTTTTAGGAAAAATGCGAGATAATGATGGATTATATAAAAAAGCTTAGGATGTGTGTCAAATGGTTTCAAGATTTTGAAGGGGAGCTATCTTTTGAACACCAGAAGCTTAAAAAGCTGTTTGAATCAGCAGAAAACAAATCCAATGAAATGGGTATGGATTTATTTACTTAAATCTTGGATATTTGATTTCCCCCCAATTGGATTCATGAATTAATAATTAATTCTCTTGGTTTGTAGAAAGGCTAATGAATGCAAAGGAAGAAGAACTGAACTCAATAGTGGAGGAATTGCGAACAAATTATTCTGTTTTACAAGAGCAATTCTGGAAACAAGAAACTGAGAAATTGGTAAGATTCAAGTAATGAGAATAAAAAATAAAAACTTGCTCGTTCAGTTGTTGATAGCTGATCTTGATTTCAGGTTGCAATTGAATCGTTAATGACCGAGAAGAATGCTAGAATGACAGCAGAAAAGTCACAAGCCTCCCTCACAGAAGATCTTGAGAAAGCTCTGAGAGAAAGTTCCAGCTCAAATCAGAAGGTTATAACAATGGATCTAATCAAATTCAACATTTTATAATTTATTTTGAATGAAATATGACATGTTAATGTTATGCGTTTACCAGATATTATCTCTGAATGATATGTACAAGAGGTTACAGGAGTACAACACAAGCTTACAACAATACAACAGTAAGCTCCAAACAGAGCTTAATCAAACCAGTGAGACCCTTAATAAAGTCGAACGAGAAAAAGCCGCTTTCATGGAGAACTTGAGCAACTTACGAGGCTACCATGAATCTCAACAGGATCAATTGGTCTCTACCAAAGTCAGTTTTTCAATACCTTTGTTCAAATTTGTAATCTTTTGCTTATTTTAAAGATTGTTTACTGAACATTGGAGATATTTTAGGCGAGTTTAGAAGAGTCATTGAAGCTAAAAGATGCTTTAGCTAGTGAAGTTGGATGTTTGAGAGGAGACTTGCATCAAGTGAGAGAAGATCGTGATCGACAATTGTTACTAGTCGAAGATTTAACAACTCAAGTGGTGCAATATAAAGAATGTACAGGAAAATCGGCAGCTGAGTTGGGTAACCTAACATCAAGATCAATTGAGCTTGAGGTTAATAGACACCCTCTTATTTATTTTATGGACATGAAAGTGGCAAAACTAGCTGGTTGGGTAACGGGTCAAAATGGGTCCCGATCTTTTGTATGAGCCAAAACGGGTCAGATAGGGTTGTCACCGAATCAATTTTTCTACCCCAGAAGTTTTCATAATCATAAATAACTATCATGTTAATTATGTTATAGAAGTTATATCATTTCAGGAGGTTTTATGCGTTTAATATGCACTCAACCTACCCATTTGATACTCTGACCTGTTTCCTTGAAGCTATTTATTTATTTATTTTCGTTTCAAAAAAAAAAAATTATTTATTTATTTTACCCTCTTTTCCCATTAGAGATAAAATATATCCCAAATCGTACCATTTTACGAATGGATCAAAATCGCCAGGTTTATATGTATCTAGTAACTCATGCTACACTTAACATCTGTTCCTTTTAGGCGACGTGTGCCTTACAAACCGACACGATAAAAAGACTGCAGGAGCAAGTTGATATTGCGGAGAAGCAATTGGAGGTATACCATCACTGAATTTTGGGAACACTTTTGCTTTATAAATTTGTTGATCTGATTTTTGTCCTTGTAGATATCTGATTTATCATCAACTGAGACAAAAGCAGAATATGACGAACAAAAAAGAGTTAACTCTGAGTTACAAATTCTTCTGGCAGAGGCAGAATCAAAAGTTATTGAAGGAGAAGCCTTAAGGAAAAAGATGCATAATACAATACTGGTAACAAATTTCATTCATTTTCTTTAAAGCTAGCACAATGGTTAATTGTGCTGGCCTGGGTCAAAATAGTTTGAGTTTTAATATGACTACGAGAGTATATTAGTACAGTGATAATCAGTATATAGATTCTGTATGCATTAATGATGCACTTGGCTGACTTTTAATCCATTTGACCAATTTGGCATGTTTAAACTATTTCCTTTTTAACTTTACCTGCCAAGTATAACTCAACTCGACCCGTACATAATTAAATGACTCTAGTATTAGGCTTTACAAACATATGATATGATTAGCATTCAACTGAACTTGTTTTATGACAGGAATTAAAAGGAAATATTCGAGTTTTCTGTAGGGTCCGGCCCTATTTGTTAGATGATGATGCGGAAAATGAAACAAAGACCGTTTCTTTTCCCACAACAACTGAAGCAATTGGTCGAGGCATTGAAGTGGTGCAACATGGTATACTTTCTCTTTGTTAAAAGTATATGCTTGCCTTTTTTTTTTGTTCAACTCTTCTTATCATCACTGTATTTCATTTGTTGAACAGGGCAAACTCATCCGTTTATGTTTGACAAGGTGTTTACGCCTCAATCGTCACAAGAAGAGGTGTTTGTTGAGATATCACAGCTTGTACAGAGTGCACTCGACGGTTATAAGGTGATTTTAATATTTTCCCATTGTGTTTAAACGTGTTTCCACTTCATGATTACATTCCAAAATTTTTGTTATTAGGTACCCTAAAAAGTTTAAAATTTGGGTTTTGTTAATAATTCAAATTTCAAACATAGGATTTTTGGGGCATCGATGGTTTGCACCATCATGCTTGTTCATTAATAAAGAATCGCAGTTAGCTTGCAACAAGAAACTTAATAACTATAAAATGTATGTATTTGGTGATGATAGAACATAAAAGAAACTTCCCTCTCCAAAGCAAAACATGTGGTTGCCCACATTGGGTAATGGGTAAAAGCAGTGCATAATTATGAGTTGGATGATACGAGTCAGGTCTGCTCAGCTCAGCCCATAACACCTGCAGTCCTTTTCTTGAATGTTGTGAATAAATAGTTCTCTCTGAATATGAATAGAAAAGATTTAGGACAATGGTAGAGCTTTTGACTTGTTTACCGTGTTTCTGATGGGTGTGAAGGCCTTTGGGTCGGTTATTTTATTTAGGGGCCCGTCTTGGTTCCTAATGTTACCCTAATCTTGTTATTATATATACGTAGTCATGTAATTGTAATCTTGTGCACATAAGCTAACAAAGAAAACAACCCGTGTATGTAGGTCCCCCACTGGGAGTGAACCACATCAAATCTGTGTTGTTTATTCGATTACTTTTCTGCTCATTTGTGTGTTGTCGCTTCTGCTAACCATGATTCTAACAATTTCAAGTAGTAAAGTCTTGGCTTGCTGAATCGGGTAGAGCTAAGTGGATTCATTTTACAAGCATGAATTCTGGGGCCACAGGGATGTCACCTTGAGTGTATTTGGAGGTCTGAACATAGGCTTTTCGAGAAACTGATGTAAGGGCCGCTGCAACCAGGTGGATTGCTATTTGGAGAAGCTTGTTTTTTGGAACTGGGGGCTTGGAGGATTCATGTTATTAAAGTTAATTGGGAACACAAACACTAGATGACTCAGTTACTATTTGCTTACTTGACATGCTAGAGTTTATTGCAAGGCTTTCAAGTGAGAGATTGTTGGGTGTGAAAGCCTTTGGGCCGGTTTGTTTAGGGGCCCGTCTTGGTTCCTAATGTTGTCCTAATCTTGTTTTTATATTTACCTAATCAATGATCTTGTGCACATAAGCTAATATAGAAAACCCTAGTTGCAACTTGCGACCCGTGGACATACTTCCCGACTAGGACCGAACCACGTTAAACGCGTCATTCGTTTGTGTGTTGTCGGCTTGTCGCTTCCACTAGCCACGATCCTAACAATTTCATTTTGACTACTTTTTAATATATTACCCACTATCAAAATGAACACATCATGTACAGAGTCAATTTCGTATAATGTGTTAAGTTGCCAACTCTGCCATATTTATTCTAAAGTTTAAAGTAGCACATTTGACCTCAAAAGTCAGCCATGCGAGCTTATTAATCAAACTTAATTACTTCTGCAGGTTTGCGTCTTCGCATATGGTCAAACAGGATCTGGTAAAACACATACAATGATGGGGACACCAGGAAGCTATGATGATAAAGGAATTATACCGCGTTCTTTAGAACAAATATTTGAGGCTCGACAAAAGCTTAAAGATCAAGGATGGAAGTATGAAATGCAGGTTTACAATTTACTTTCACATCTCATAACCTGTTCTTTTTCAGTTCATAGCATGTTTTTTTGAACTATTATTCTACAATCTACTTTGTAGGTTTCGATGTTGGAAATATATAATGAAACAATACGCGACTTGTTGTCATCAAACAAATCTTGTTCTACAGACAGTGGCAATAAGCAACAATATGCAATCAAACATGATCCAAATGGCAACACTCATGTTTCAGATTTGACGATTGTAGATGTTCGCAGTAGTAAAGAAGTCTCGTTTTTGTTAAACCGTGCTGCACAAAGCAGGTTTGACCATTCAGATCTTTAGAAAAAATGGTAAATTTTGTTCAAGAATATAGACATTAAATGGTTTTTGTTGTTTTTTATTTAGGTCTGTGGGTAAGACTCAAATGAATGAGCAGTCTTCAAGAAGTCACTTTGTCTTCACTTTGCGGATATCAGGTGTTAACGAGGTAAATCAAGTAAAGTTAGCTGCTAAGTAAAGGGGTCAAACAAGTCGAAAGTCACCCAAAAGTTTATTTTTTAATACATAAAGCCTCCTGAATTGTTTTATTAAAAAAATAGATGGTTATCGACAAACTAGTTGGTGTTTCAGCCATGGTTGCAAAAATTGCTAGGCGCTCCCAAGTCGGTCGACTGGGGAGTTGTGATTACTCGCCCAAGTCAGGGGAGTACTCGGGGAATATGGGGGATTACTCGGGGAGTACTAGGCGTAGAGTACTCGGTCGCCTCGGACGAGTTTTACTTCAACTCACACCAAAATGACCCGTTTGACTTTTTAGACTATGGAGCAACAAGTACACGGTGTTCTCAACCTTATAGATCTTGCTGGTAGTGAACGTCTTTCCAAAAGCGGGTCCACTGGGGATCGGCTTAAAGAAACTCAGGTATGCAACAACAAATTCTACATTTATTTACCGCTTCGCATTTCAGTTCATGTTGGTGAAGTTCTTTTTTTTTTACTAGGCCATCAACAAAAGTTTATCATCTTTAAGTGATGTTATATTTGCTCTGGCAAAGAAGGAAGAGCATATACCTTTCAGAAACTCAAAGCTCACATATCTTCTTCAGGTATCTTTCATAATATCATATCTTGTTGTTTTTTTCATACAAGTAACTTTGCTGATCATCATCTTCCATGGTCAAAACCAGCCTTGCTTAGGCGGAGACTCAAAGACGTTAATGGTGGTCAACGTGTCTCCAGCACCATCTTCAGTCAATGAGTCACTTTGTTCTCTTCGGTTTGCTGCAAGAGTGAATGCTTGTGAGATCAGCATCCCTAGACGCCAGACCTCGATGAGATATTTGGAGCCGCGGTTGAGCTACGGCTAGCTGAACCACTGGACACGCGATTTGTAGTAGTTATTAACATAGAACCTGAAGCTTGTTGTAAGTTCTAACATGCTGCCTGTGATGTGTATAGCAGAAACAAAACTACATGGTTTGCAACAGTGAAGAATCATAGCTTTTAGTCGTCGGTTCGTGACCCGAGATTTGTAACCTGTTGATTTGGTGATACTTGATAGGTAGTTGTTTATGTTTGTTTGGTAAATCGTTGAATAGTTATTGGTGTTGTAGGAGATATTTATTATTACAGATTCACAACTAAGTGTTCTTTGGTTGTATGAATTACTTTTGAAAAGAAAAAAAATTAGCGGGATGTTTGGTAGCCTCCTAATGGTCATTAAGATATTTACCTCTTAGTGGTGTACTGCCTCTTGATCACAATCATTAATAGGTTTAAAAGATGCAAAAGTTTTAAAGATGCAAAAGGTTAAGAGATAACCTCTTAAGATTAGCATCTTAATGACCATTAAGAGGCTACCAAGCAGCCCTGAAAGTTCAAAAACCAAAATGAATGTTCATGTTGATTTCATCATTATAAACTACATCTTTTTTTTTTAACGGCGATTATAGACTCACTGACGGGGGCATTCCACCACCACCCGATCATCTGTCTGACATCAGTCAGTTCAAGAAGGAAAGCTTACCACGAGTATCAGGACTCGAGTAAACCTCTTACCCAGGACCTACCTTGGTAAGTAAAACCCTTAAGGAGTCAGACACGCACCGCACAAAGACGATATAGACCACGTGCCAATCTTCTCCCTCAGTGAGGTTTGAACTTGGGTTTTCCAAAAGTCCAACCAACACCGGTACCATTAAGTCAAAGCTGCAACGGTTAAAATGAGTTTTTTATTATTCTTTTGTTTTTTTTCCTTTTCTCCTAATCCGTAGTGGATGGAGTTTTTTATTATTATTTTTTATTTGTTTTCTTCTTTTCTTCTAATCCGTGGTGGATTACAAGAAGTACAAACCTTTTCATAATCTGTCATGCCTTTGCAATCCACCGCCTCTCCTCAAACTAACTAGCCGTGTTCACAGTGTGCGTATACATCATCGACTGCAACCACATTTTCCTTAACCCCTGTATGTTGATAACTGTGAATCGCTACCGCATCAAATATACACTATAACATTCGTTATAAACTTCAGAAAATCTAAAAGAAAATCAAATAATTATAAACATAAAATACTTAAAAATTAAAAAGAACCCGTCCCTGGGAAGTAGCACTTCTCGTTAAAAGACAAATAACAATCATTTCCTTTGTAGAACTTTATGGACATATTTTGGAATTTTGGTAGAAAATTAATAAAAAATAGGTTATTTTACTAAGTTGAAAATGAGATTTTTTTATAAATTTTGGACACAAATAAATTGCAGATAACAGAGGATAATATAGATGTATTTTCTGGTTTTGTGTAGACGTTGTGAGGGCTTTTCAACGCACCAAACTACGTCTAAGCACCAAACTACGTCTAAGACGGAGCTCGTATGAGTTAGATATCAATGCTCAAATTTAAGGTTTTAAAGCTGTGAAAATAGAGAGAAAATGACTAAGTATAGAAATGGAACTCATCCCACATTAGTTGGGGGATGAAACTTGAAGTGGGTTATAAGGTGAGAACTTTACTTATGATTGTTTCTTAAGTATGAGACATCCCATGGACCTCAAGGGTGTAGCACCTCCAACTCGCACTTGTGGGTGCACTTTGCACTTGAGAGCCACCTTTGTGTTTTTGAATTCTTAGGTGGGCACATAGACGAGTTTGGCAAGAGTCAGGTCCCGCGGAGTGCCGTGGTTAGGTCCGCGAGGGGTGCATGATAATGCTACGTACGCAAGCGTGGAAGATTCTACGCCTACATGATGACGCATGGACACCACTGTGGTGCGCGAGTTGGGTATGCAGAGTGTAGGGTCTGTGTAACCTGCGCACAAAACTAACTACCGGGGCGCGTGGCGCGTCTAAGAATAGACTAGCGCGCACCTAGCCTGCAACTGCTGAAACAGACGAGTAAATGGAGTTGTAACGCATTTTTAGTCAATTTCGTTTTGACGGCTTTAAACCTGAGTTGAAACAACAGTTTTTAGTCAAAACTGAATTCACATTAAAGACGTTCAATGTAAATTTTGACTATGAATTTAATTTTTGAGTGTTTCAAGACTCATGACTCCACTATAAATACTACCTCATATGTTGAGGTTTAGACACATCAAAATCATCTGATTTTCTCTATACTCTACCTCTCTATATTTCTCTCAAGAAGGCTCCAACTCTCTTGCTTCATCTACATTCTTCAAGTCACACAAGGTAATTTCGGGTTTAGTGTCTTCCCGGCCATTTAACCGGTTTAGACGATTGTAACCTGGGAAACAAAACGAGTTCTTTGGTAGACCCGAAGTTTATTTTAAGGGGCTTGAGTTTTGACCCGAGTCCTCCGCCAAAAAGTTGTCTAAACTTTGTTTCTTTCTTATTTTTTTTTTGTCACCTAAGTACTCTTCTCAAAACCTTTCTTCCATGTATTGTAATTGCTCATTTATTTCATTGTATTGTACTAGGTAAAGAATTTCTTTTCACTTGTATTGTAACGAGTGGTTGCGTCGCCCGCACATTGCAGCGAGCAAAGCTCACGCGTTGCGGCTGACAAACGTAACAAAAAGATTAACGCCTTGCGCGTGTTGCATTGCGATAGACCACTGAAAATTTAATATATTGAAAAGGTATATAAATTGTTTGGTCATAATTTTAAATTTTCGCATAAGGTTATTACTTTGGTGATAAGTTTTATGCAAAATGTAGTCTCTTATAATCTGCGAAATGTGTGTAGACATTCCGCAGATCATAAGAGTATATATTGTTAAGTCAACCTCTTGAATGAGGTTGACAAATTATAAATCAGTTAGACATTAGAGAGTAGAGCTTATAGAGAGAGAAAGTTAGCTAGAGAGAGATTGAGTGTGTGGGCATAGGTGTGTATAGACATTCTATGTACATGAATCATTCAATTGACGAATAGTTTGAAGACCATTATGCTCTTATCACCTTCTGATCTGTTCATCAACCTCTACGTGCTCTTCACCAATTCATATGTAATTTTCATCACATCGAGATTGTTCAACGTGAGATCAAGATCCGGATTGAGTTTAGATCCATTTTCTGGATCTATAAGTGGTATCAAAGCCTTTGGTACACGAAATCCGAATAGATTGGATCTGAAATTTGATCGCAAAGTCGTTTTTCATGTTCTACATCGTTTTTATGCATATTTTGATCAAATTCAATGCAATTTGGAGTGCATGATGAATTCTATTGATTAGCAGAGCATTTGCGGTGAAATTACGAAGATCTGAAATTCAATTTTGTCAAAATTGGTGAAGAATTGCTCCTGATCGTGAAAATTCAGTTGCAGACATGTTAATGACGTTTTACAAAATCTGCTGAAGAAACTGCAAAAAGTTCCAGTTTTTTGCGAAAAGTCAAGAAAATTGCGAAATACTTTTGAGAAACATCGTGTTTCTGTAACATCCCAAAATTAAATTGTTGTTTTGATATTAGTTTATTTCGTATGGGAAATGGGAAAAGATGATTGGAAATATAAACGGGCGGTTTTTGTAACGTCCTGAATTTTTATATTTTATGAGTGTTATTTAATTAAAATTCGTTTGCGGGATTTTGGGGTGAATAGTCATGTTTAGTAATTAAACCGAGTTACCTAGCTGAAAGTATTAGTTACTAAATTTTGAACGTTGGTGACAAATAGTTAAATAGAAATAAAGTTGGAGGGTTGCATATATAAATTGTTAGATATAGCTGGAATTAATAAATCTATAAGACTTGAGGGGGGCTAAATGTAAATATCTTAATAAGAGGAAAAATTAGTCTGGGATTTGCCCAGACATCAGAAAACGCGAGCAAGTGAGGGAGAAGAGAGGGAAGAACCCTACACTCTTGTGAATCTGCAAAATTGAAGCTAGTGGTTGGAGTTTTTTGGAAGAGGAAGTCGAAATTAGGCTTAGGAAGCCTTCCACATCACGATTTCTGCCTTAGATTTCTGAATTTCTTGTCAAGTAAGTGACTATGAAGTAATGTGTTTTTATAGGTTTCATCTAGAGGTTAAACTGGTGTTGAAATCTTAATTGCTATGTGTTATTGAGGCTAGATGAAGCTAAATCCTACCTTGCATGATTGATTTTGTGTGTGTGACTAGTAGAAATTGTGGTGGGGTTAAACCCAACCTTATAGAAATCGACATCCATGGGGAATGGATGGTTTGGGTTGGTTGATTGGGCTTCATATATGCTAATAGACTTGATAAAAGTGTTTAATCTAGTGCAAGCTGAAACTTGATGAATTATGATGAAAAAATGGATGGAATGGAATGTATAGGCTATTTATCAAGAAGAAAACAATGTGTGCACACTAGGTGCTCGATGAAATGCTTAAATACAAATGATAAGTTGTATATGCTGAATTCATGAGCTTGATTGAGTGTTAGTTTGTGGATTGTGTAAATTATGAATGTGTAATGGTATACTAAGCCATGAATGATCATAGGTGAAGCAAGAGGAAGCTCGGGTCAACAACGTGAAGGCAAGGAAATATCCTAAAGGTAACATGTAGCGGTTACGAAATAGTTGTAGGAATAAATTATTTCCTTCATTTAATTTAGACATAGATGCAATGTGATTGTCGATGGTTAGGAACTAAGGTAAAGGATTCGATGTGAATCCTAAATAATTGAATTGAAAGGTTGACCCGTTGGGTTGAGCTGAAAATGATAGAGGATCCAAGGATAAAACTTGGATATGATTGGGGATTTTGGGTAATCATGATCCTAGATTGCACCTTCGAGTGGAGATTGTGAGTTGGCATAAGTTTACGTGTGCCAAGGAAGGAATATGCGAACGGAGAGGTATGCAAATGGGCTAGTTATGCTGGCAAGAGTGTTTTGAGTTAATGGGTCAACGGGTTAGAACGGGTTTATTAACGATTTCTAACTTGTTTTTAACCATTTGTGCAAGTAGAAGTTGAAGCCCATTTTATGGAATGATCTCATGTTGTATGACATTTAAAGAAGTGGTGGAAGTTGAGATTTTTTTAAAGATTTTGGTGAGGGGCAGAATCTGCAATTCGTAGGCTACGGATCAGGGTAGCCTATGAATTGCACCTTCCTGTCCAAGGCAGAATTTCTGATATGTAGGCTACGAATCAGGTGCAGCCTACGAATTTTGCAATCTGTCCAGTTTTCTTAAAAAGGGTGTATTGTGCTGATTTAGAAGTTAAAGCTCAAGAGGTAACATTTAAGAGTGTTTTATTTGTTACGGAGTATACATATGTGTAGTTGATGCTAGCATAGACATCTACCCAGAAATGGAGTAGAAGCGAATGATAAATGTTTGTTTATAGAATGAAATGATGTTATGTGGTTGAGTAATACGACCCATTTGGGTTATGATTGCGTATATATATGAAGTATGATAAATGTAAGAATGTGTTAAATGAGCGGTGGGTATAGTGTCGTAGCGAATCAACCGTTAGGGGCAATGCGGTAGATGAAAGCATATGTATATGTGGAATATGTTTAACGATTTGTGTGAGGGTAAATTTGATGGATTAGAGTGTGTTTATGTGGAGTATTATAATGTGACCCGTTTGGGAAAAGATGAATGTATATCACCTTGCGTGTTCTACTAAAAGCTGTAATGTGACCCGTTTGGTTAAAGATAAATGTATATCACCTTGCGTGTTATACTAAAAGCTGTAATGTGACCCGTTTGGGTAAAGATGAATTTATATCACCTTACGTGTTATACTAAAAGTTGTAATGAAACTCGTTTGGGTAAAGATGAATGTATATCACCTTGCATGTTATATTAAAAGCTGTGATGTGACGGTTTGAAGTATTTTGTGTGTATTATTCTGAAGCTGTAACCGTTTGGGTAAAGATGAATGTAAATCACCTTGCGTGTTATACTAAAAGCTGTAATGTGACCCGTTTGGGTAAAGATGAATGTAAATCACTTTGTTTGTTATACTAAAGTTGTAATGTGACTATTTGGTTATCTTGTGTGAGATATACTTAAGGTTGTAATGTGACAAGTAGTGGTTTACTTATTGTTGTAGGAAACATGATTGTCTCCTAATTATGATTTAGACCTTCAGGGAATGGTATTATTGGTTGGCTTGGGATGAGTATATTGAAATTTTTGTGAACTCAACTTGATTTAGTTGGGATGATGAGCCATTGGGTTGAGCTAAAAGGATAGAAGAAGTTAAAGGTGACGTTGGATTTGATTCCTAGAACCAAGTGTGGTTCTAGGCGATACGTTTACTGCAGGCAACCGGGAAGCCTTGTTGTTTTCTCATTTTATCGTTATGTATCGTGTGTTTGCTGCATTGGGTCATCATTACTAACGGGTTACTAGTATTGTGATGAAAAGTATGTAACGATTGGACGGGCCATGATCGAGTCAAGCCGACGAAGAACCGAACACGTGTCATTTGAAATTTGTTACATCAGACTTCTAATTAGAATGTTTTTAAATGCGTACTCTGTCTAAGCAGTGTCATGGAATACATTAACGCTGGATTTATCATGAATAATACATTCATAATGGAAACTGTGGAGTGAAAGTATTAAAATTTTCAAATACGTATTTTCACGAGTCTAGCTGTCAGTCGTTGCAGAGTGGGACCTTACAGTTTCAAAGTGCAAAAAACTTTTATCTGAAACATCGTTTTTCAAAATTTTGCTATTTCTTTTGTGAAAATCCATTTTCCCGAAAAATATACTTTTCGTGAAAAACTTTTGTTTTTCCGCGAAAAATATATTTATGCGAAAAAGTTGAACTAGTTCTTTGCGAAAACTATCTTTTGTGAAAAGTTGAAATTTTCTTAAAAAGCAAAATTTTTGTTAAAAACTAATCTTACTCTGGAAATTTTGAAAATTTTATCCTCCACTGTTACCATTTTGAGACCACTGGTTATTAAATATATTCCGGAGTTTTCTACTAAGTATCTGATTTTTATATTTCCGGACTAGTCGGTTAAATTTTCAACTGTTTAATCTCTCAAATTTCAAAATGGAATGGCTTCAATTCTTGACTAGTGACACACTACTTACATCATGTTCTTTATTTCGTTACTCGTTTATCGTACTTATAAATTTACACTTAACTCATGGATCGCATGCTTTACTCTAATATGGTATACAAATATATTTTTACTCACCAACTATTCGTAGTTGACCTTTATGTTGTACATGTTGCAGGATATGTCGTTAGATGTGAAGGATTTGATGATGACATTTAGGACGCATGTTGACCTAGTTGAGACCTTAAGATGGACTATTTATGGTTGTTTGTCTACTTATCATTGGATTTATGTATTTGGTATATTTTATGAAATGGGTTTGATTAAGATCATCGCAACCCTAATTTAGTGTTGTATGCATCTGGAAAATCTTCATGCCCCGACGTATTTTGCCGTCGGTTGGGGTGTGACAGGTAGGTATCAGATCCATGGCTATAGGGATCTAGGTTTCTGGTAGTAGACATGTAGTAACTGGAAGGGCGAAAGCATCGGTAGTTAAGTACTTTGTCTAGGTAGGCATTGCGTGTAAATCTGAATCTACCGACGAACCTGGATGCCTACCAGGGACGCCTTGATGAGAGTGTTGAAACCTATAAGGCCAAAGCATGTCGAATATTGCTAGAAACCATAAATAACTGTGATTAGTCACAGTTGTAGTTTCCCACTCGGGGTATGAGGACCATTCCATTATGTTTTATCAAGTTACAATGATTTTGTGTTTTACATGTTATTGCAAACTCAATGTTTTTCAAGTGTTTCTGGTTTGTTTGAAAGTGCGTGAGCATCGGATCATCTACTCAATATAGCTATTTCGGATACGAGAAGTAATTAAAAGTTGTTTTATTGATCAAACAAAGAACAATTACAACTCAAAAGACACTGAGTACAATCACAGAGAAACACCTTTGAAACACACACTTAAGCTCAGATCTATCTCACTCAGTTACGACTTACAAAGCACATAGATCTATATATACTCGACCAGCCGAACTCCTGGAGAACTGCCGGTTCGCCTGATCCGAACTGCCAGTTCGTGTGGCAGCATTCTTGGCTTTGTACCTTGTTCTTCACATCGTATCTGTTCACCAAATTGAACATATTCTTCGAGCAAACTCCCCCTCAACTTGATGGTAACTTGATCTTGAATACTTTGATGATGCATAGTGTGTTTCCATCTTTATCAGCAGCTTCACAAGACTTGAAGTTGTGACATCACTTAGCAACCTATTCAATCATAAATAATCTCGGCGCAAAATATATCTCTTCGAGACTCCAAGATATGTCTTTGAAAATTTGATTTGTACGACGTGTCGATCAGACTGAAAATAAAACAGAAATAAAATCTTTTTGACTTTTAGAAAGTTTACATCAGAACAAACCTAAAATCTTTTTGATTTTTCAAACTTATGCTAAAACACACCGAAAATCTTTTTTAAATTTTCCGAAATAAAATGAAATTGCAATACGGAATCAAACTCTATTTTTGGTATGAGAAAGATCACTATCTGGGATCATATTGGTCATAACGCACTGAACTACACTTCTATTTCAACTAATTAAAGCACATAAGTCATGTTGATTGCTGGTATAATTTGTCCATCTTAAACTCAGGCAAAATCATACTTATAACATCTGGATATGTTAAGGTATTGATTAGATTTGCTTTGACCAGTGTACCCCACACTATCAGACATATTCAGACATTTTTCTTTTTCTTGTGTGATTACACATGTGATTATCACATAGTGATTTAAATCATGATATCATCAACTGTGTTCCATGTAAAAAAAAATAATAAGAATGTTAAATCGTCTACCTTAAGATCGATCTTTCGATACGCAGATACGGCATCAGATTTAACAAAAAAAAGAAAGATAAAACAAGTTGAAATTGTATAATTCAACAACGATCAGGTCGGTCTTGTGGACACACAAAGAAAGTCCAATGAATTATACGAAACACCAAAGAAATTAAAGCAGAACCTCAAACGAACAACAATCAGGTCAGCCTTGTGAGCACATAGAGAAAGTCCGATCCTTTGAGAAAATATAGAAAATCAAACAAGTTTAAATCTTTGCAAAATGAACACATGTATACACAGTGACTTCTCATTTTCTTTTTCACACATTTATTTTACTCTTTTTGTCACAAAATACGCTTCAAGATGTTATCCACATGGTCAAGCATTAGTATTTAATGTATATCACATCTGAATACTTTCAGATTTGTCGAGCCTACCAAGCACATCAAACAATGATCTTATGGCTTTTTCATCTACTCTATCCATGAGTTAGAGACGTAAGCCAATGTACCATCATTTCCCAGTGATCAATTTCTCAAAATTTTATATATTTTTCATGTATTCACCTTCTCAATATTTTGCATTTTTTTCCATAACATGCCATTTCTCCCCCTTACTTGCAATTCTCCCCCTTAAAAATATAACACTCTATTTTTGGATTTTTCATTTTATAAAAACAAGACACTATTTTCGGCTATTTCAGTTTTCTCCCCCTAAACGACAAACAGAATGTAAAGAAATAAAATTGATCAATCGACACGAATACCGTTCTGGTTTAAGTTTCTAAAAACTTTCAGGTTAGAAAGATGAGACATGCAATTTAAGTTAAGCAGAATACTCCTCAATCAGTAACTTTTCAATCACCGATAGGTTTTCTAGAAGTATCTGCACACTGGTCAAACTCATAAGTTCATAAATGACCCGAAGCAACGTGCTTCTGGTCGACCAGTGTCCTGATTTTGCTTAGAAACCACCTTAGGTTTCCATTGTTGTTGTTGTTTTGGTAATTTAGATTTTGATGAATCAATCACAGGTGACTGTGACGAACAACATACATTTTGAACTTTTGGAAAAATTGGAACAAAATGTTTTTGTTTTTGAAAGAATGTAGGATGAAATTCATCAAAAACTCTGCCATGTTCATCAATGAACCTTGGTTTGGCAGGTTTACCAAAAATTGGAACTTTTTGTTTTATGGAACTAGAAGCAGCAGGAATCAGACAGTCTTTTGCCATATGCCATTTTTGACGACAAATGTAACATAAACAGTTGTTTATGTTTCTTCATTTTGGAACCTGCAAAGCTTCACAAAAGTGGATATCTCCAAAATGATCATAAAAGGAATCATATACCTGATGGTGATGATCATGAACCCATTTGGATGTTGGGCTTTTTGGAGTAGAATTTCCAGAAGAATTTTTTTTCGTGTTCTTAGAAGCAACATGTTTTACAAACACTTTAACAATTTTATAAGCATCCACACAATGAATTGGGAATTCTTTATCAGAAAAAAATTTGTTCCGAACCCTTGAGTTTGTAAAACCTTTCGGGTTGAACTTTCTCAGCCTTGAACACTTCCTTCTTGACTTGCTTCAGTTTCATTTTTTTCAGATTTTATGATTTTGGACCTTGAACCCCATAATCTTCAACAATCTTTGACTTAAATCCTAAACCAACATGTTTACCAGAAACCCGTTCTTCGGAATTTGACGATTTATGCCCATTCTTTGCCAACTGAGAAAACTCAGCTTTGACTTCTTGCACATTCTTCTTTTCGTAAAAAATTATCTCATCAATAGCAGGTTGTGAACGTATCTTCTCAGAAGATGTAGCTGAATTCTCATTTTCTATTGACGTCGAACCAGACACAAACTTTGAAAAAATAGAAATTTCAGATTTCTTCTCATTCTTATCACCAACCTTCTTGTATTTCTTCTCCTTCACAACTTACTCTTCTTTTAAATTTGATGATGAAAACTTTGAATAATCACATTCTTCAACTTTTTCTTTCACCTCGTTAACAACTTCTTTGATACTAGCTGGGGGTGACGCTGTCTTGTCAAACATTCTTTCAAAATTTTCATCGTTTGCTAAGAAGCTTGTGAAAGATTGTGAATTGGTGACATTGTTCAAAAGACGGTTTGCATCAATCACTTGGATCTTCGAATCGGAAATCTTTTGTTGTGCTTCAGCCAATTCCTTCTCTTTAGCTATCAAACTCTTAGAAACCTTGTGAGTTTCAAACTATTGCAATCTTAGATTGTCAAGCTCAACAAATAACTCTTTCTTCCACTTATCTTCATTTCTTTTCTAAATGTCAAGATTTGCATTTTGCAATTTATTCACTCTTGCTAACTCTCTCTTTCATCAAGTAGCTTCTCCAGATCAATCTGATATGCTTCAATTTTGGTAGCATACATGTCTTATTAAGCATATCAAGCTTAATCTTTGATTTTTCAAACAAATCATTGAAATCTTTTTCAATATCTTTCGCTTCAGCTTTCCATTTTTCAATTTCTTTAACTAACTCATCCTTTTCTTCAATCAATTTTGCATTCTTTGCTTCACGATCCTTTCCATCCTTTTTAGATATTTCCAAATCTTCCTTTACCAATTGAAGAACTTCGGTAAGCATATTAACTTCCTTCATCAAAGAATCATTTTCTTTCAATAATCCCGCATTTTCCATTAACAAGCTTTCAAACTTTGATTCAGAATTTTCATTCTCAGCAGATTCATAAGAACTTGAATAAGAATAATACTCATCTTGTTCATGTGTGACAATCAAAGCTGACTTATCAAGAATATTTTTCCCCAATTATAAGTACTAACATCCTCATTCTGAGCAGTCAAGGTCATTGTACTTGATAAAGCTTGAGAACCACTGGTAGTTTTGGAATCAAATGTATTTGATGAAGATTGTTGACGCTCTCTTTGAAAATGACCAAGTTTTAAACATTTGTAACATTTGACTTTTGATTTGTCAAAAATCAAATGTCCATCTTGAGTAATAGTCCTCCTACCAGTTCTCTTCATAAACCTTCTTGCTCTTTGTGACAACATAGCCAGTTGCCATGCCATATCCATTTCATCAAAGATTGTTTTCATCAATTTCATTGAAATTTTCTCTAGTAATCTTAGCATCACCAACATTGTTGATTATAGAACCAATAGAAGATGAAATTAAAGCAGTTATAAGAGCAACACATTCATCAATTGTTTTAGCAGAAAAAGCATTCTGATTTGGTAATCCGGGAATTGTAACACTACAACCCCTTGAAGAATTATTATCCGAAACTCCAGACACATTTCCAACAAAGGCAGTTGATGGTGCAGAACTAAGACCTGGTTTAGCCTTAGCAGTTATGCTAGCAGCATTCTCACCATGATGTAATTTTGGATTTTGCAATTTAGCAGTTGACTTGTTGGAATTCATCATTTCCATCTCTCGAGCATGAAGTTTACCAGTTAATTCATGAAATGATAATGTGGAAAACTCTTTGTCATGTATAAGTAACAAAACATAATTTTCCTATTTTTCTGGTAAAGCCTCCATTATCTTCTCTTTCAACTCTTCATCGGTTTTCTCAACCCCGACAATCTTCAATTCACTAATAAGATGTGAAAATATTGATACAAGAGCCGTGATGTTTTCATTTTCATAATGCTGAAAGTTATTAAACTCCTTATTCAACACCTTTCTCCGACTTTTCTGGTACTGGTCATTGCCTTCACATCTTGCCGATAACGCATACCACAATTGTTTTGATTTCATGCAAGTGCTGAATTGATGTAGCAATTCAGTAGGTAAAGCCATAGTAAGATAACCAAACGCTTTTTGCTCAAGCTCATAAAGTTGACTCTCGGCAGCATTAAAAGTGTGAATTTCTTTAATCTTCTTGATTAGTTGGGTGTATGTAAAGCTTTCGAACTGGAATCCTTAAATCGATATCATTTGTACTAATGTAAGCAGAAAATCGTTGTTTTCAATTTTAAATTATGCCAACCGAACTGAAACCGAACTCAAAACCTTTATCCAAACTGGATCTTAGCCGAACTGATCACAAACAGAAAATGTTATCCGAACCGTAGCCGAACTGGAGCTTAACCGAACTGAAAAACCTTACACGAACCTGTCCGAACTCAGAATTGTCCCTGAAAAATTTATCCGTACTTGTGCTTCGTGTAACCGAACTATACCCGAACTGAGCTCAACCGAACAAGAACTAAACGAAGGTAACCGAACTTGGACTTCGGATGTACGAACTTAAACGAATAGAGAGTTCGGATGGCGGTTAACCCAAACAGAAATTTCATCAGTCGAACCTAAACGAACATAACCATTTTTCACTCAAATTTCATGATTTTGGACAGATATGAACGAGATTTTCAGCAGTAGACCAGAAAAAGTGATGAGAAATGATTTAGGAACAAACTTTTCACAAAATTCTTGACTGCAACAATCAAAAACTTGTAAAAACGCTCCAATTTTCAAGAAACAACACTTTTTTACTCCAAAATTCCGAAAATAGCAACCACAGATCAGTAGAATGAACCAGAAAGCTCTGATACAACTTGAAAGTGCGTGAGCATCAGTTCGTCTACTCAATCTAGCTATTTCGGATACGAGAAGTAATTAAAAGTTATTTAACTGATCAAACAAAGAACAATTACAACTCAAAAGACACTAAGTACAATCACAGAGAAACACCTTTGAAATACACACTTAAGCTCAACCCTATCTCACTCAGTTATGACCTACAAAGCACACACATCTATATATACTCGACCAATCGAACTCTTGGAGAACTGTCGGTTCGCCTGAAGTTCGGATCCAGTTCGTGTGGCAGCATTCTTGGCTTTGTCTTGTTCTTCACATCGTCTTATTCAGATACTTCACACGACGTAGAGATTATGTATCAACATCGTTCACTTCAAGTTGATCTCTGGTTCATTCGTGGAACATTCCATTTCATTGATATTAGATATCTAGGTTTGTTGGATCGGAATCTTGATCAATTTCAAAATGAGTGATTATCAAGCATTTACTGCTATATAAAATACGATGCAATCCATGCTCAACTATGACAATGAAACTGGGACAAGTCAGAAAGTTCCTAAACTGTTAAGATTAGAAGATTATCATAATTGGGTAAAACGGTTTGAAGCTTATGTGGGTACTAATGACATTGATTTGTGGATCACGATTACAGATGGATACGAATATCCAAAAATAAATGGGGTACATAAGATGCAAAGGAATCTAACATCTAATGAGAAGAAAGTTTATCAAACAGAGCAAGAAACATATGGAACTCTTACCATGGCTTTGCCAAAAGAGTTACTACATGAGTTTTCAACATGTGCTACATCTAAGGATTTATGGGAAGCTTTGTTGAAGCGATGTGAGGGAAATGAACAGTACAAAAGGATCAAGCAGAAGGTGTTAAAAAAGGAATTTGATAAATTCAAGCATGTTTCAAATGAGAACATTTACGATTTGATCTCAAGATTTTCTCACCTGTTAAGTGAGATGACATTGGTTAATATAAAAATGGATGCTGCTCATTTGAAATAAAAATTGCTTGAGGCTTTACCGGAAAAGTGTGAGAACTACGTTTTGTTGATTACCCATGATAAGGAATATTCTAGTTTGTCATTTAATTATTTGATTAAAAAACTACAAGCACGGGAATTGGAGATGAATGTGGTAAAGACAATGCCTGCACATATTCATATTCCATCATTGTATTATGGTGAAAATGTGTCAACTATCGGTGCTAAGCAGTCAAGCATAGTCCTTCACCTACAACAGCTTTTCGTGCTGGACACAATTCTGGAAGTTCTGAAAATTTTGGTGATTGAAGGGGTTGTAATGTGTTTATTCCACATCAAGCAGCTCGAAGTGGAATTTCTGTCAAAACTACCAAGGATTACATGGCTTTAATGTTTGCATTGATTTCTTCATATTATGGTGTGATTATGGGTAGAATGAATAATGCTAATTGAGGAGGATTATGATCAAGTGGATCATGATAATCTGAAATCCATAGATATCAACTGGCAATGTGCAATGTTGGCTAGAAGAATCAAAAGATATTTGAAGAAAACATGATAGAGAGATATGAATCCAGGAGGAAAAATTGTATTGGATAAATCAAAAGTAAAGTGTTTTAAATATTCTAATTCTTGACATTTTGCTCGGGAATGTCCACATCCTAGAAAGTCAAAGGATGAAAAATCTACTTCTGGAAATAATGCTCAAACATCAACGAATTCTAATAAACAAGCATTTGTTACTCAAATTGATGAAGGCTGTGACTGGGGAAAACATTTTGATAACCGAACAGCTTTGTAGCAAAGACTGAATCGGTTGTTGAAGATATTATTGATGCTGACTTAGATACAAGTGGTTATGATTCGGTATGTGAATTTTGTACACAAAGTGCCAAAGATAGGTGTGAGTTGCTTAAGGAGAAGAGTTTATTGTATATGATTGTAAATTGGGAAAGGAAGATTTGGAAGTTTACAAGAAGAAACTTGAAGAAGCTATCCAGGAATTGTTATATTTGAAATCTAAGTCTTGTGAAGGATGTGAAAATTGGAAGGAGAAATGTGAGATTTTAAAAGCAGGTTATGCTGAAATTGCTAAGTTAATAGTGAATGGTTGAATGAAAAGAATTTGTTAACTGAAAAATGCAATCAAGTAATATTGAATATGAAGTGTTACAAGAAGAAGTTAGAAGAATTTACTGAAGACTTCGATGCACTTTACTCCAAAAGTGTAATTTTGAAGGAAATATATGATGAACTTCAAAAGACTGTTTTTGAAGTTGCAGAGAAGAACTTAGTTATCAAGAAGAAAACGCAAAGTTTCTTGATGCTAAGTGAAAATACGTGAGCGTGTGGATCGTCTACTTAATCGTAACGAAATCAATGTATAATGAAGATGAACACAAGGAGTAAATACAATAGACTTGTATTAACCACAGAGTGTTTACACGGAGACACTTAGAAGATATCACCAAGAAGTTCCAAACTCTATTACGAGACTGCTATTTATACACATGTAATCCTGTTGGTCCGAACCTCCTGTTCGGACAAGGTTCGCTGTGTCCGAACCTGGAGTTCGGCCAAGGTTCAGCCAGACCTAAACATGCACAATCCGTCTTGTATTCGATACTTCACATGACGATCAGAAACCATGTATCAACACTAAGATACTTTTGCTTGATTGAGAGTAAAGTGTTGAAGGAAGATGATGAAGGTTATAAGAAGAAATGGGAGAAAGTTATTGAAGCCGTTCTTACATAGTGTGATTTAAGAAGACTTCATAAGTATGAGTATAATGTACTTTCTAACAAGTTCATTGCATCACAGAAGGAGTTGATGGAAGCTCATATAAAAATTTCTGAACTAAAGATAGAAATTTTTTATTTACAAAGGAAACTTGAAAACTGCAATAATTCTAATACTTTTATAAACTATTTGTATAAGTTGGCAAATAGTACAAAAAGTTGTGAAAATGCAGATCTTCATCAAGTTCCTACTCCTGTCGATATGGCTAAATCTACATTTGCAGTGAAAGCTTGTGATGAACAACTTGATTTTCAAAGTTTGCTGATCCTATTTCAGAGAAGAAGAAGAAGAAGAAGTCAAAGACTAAGAAGAAGAATGATGAAGAGGTTGATCTTCATAAAGCACCTAAATTTGCTTCAAGTTCTATTTGATAAAGAAAAAGTGTTTGATGTCAATGCGGGTCAAACAAATGTTCAAAAGTTTTCTGAAATAGAATTGATAGATCCTTGCTTTCCAAGAAGGATGATCTTACTGCAATCAAGGATGAATTTTATGACAATCCGTATTTTCAGGTCATTTTATGACATTAACTGAACGTAATCCGTATTAAATCACTACAAGAAAAGTGACTATTAGGGACTAAAATTTTAGGGACTAAAGATTCAGTCCTTGATATGAAGTATCTGATCCTGATAGATCAGTTTCTAATGATATTAGAGACTGATACGTTTGTGGCTCGTGATAGTGACTAGTAATTAGTTCCTAATAATTTGACTGATTATTTAAGACTAAATTTCAGTTACAAATTTCCCCTTAAAATAACATATATTGGAAGGAAAAATGTTGGGTACTGAATTTCAGTCCCCAGTAAGGGCCCTAATTAATGAGAAGTAGTATAATTGTATGAACAATTGATATTCAGTCCCTGTTAAACAAGGGGCATGTTGGAGACTAAAATTTAGTTGTTAAGGTTATTAAACCGTGTCAAATTAGGTATTGATATTCAGTTTTGAATGTGTTTTATGAAATAAAGAATTTAGTGACCGATTAATAGTGTCTAATTATCTTAATGAAATTATGCCAATTTATGGATTGTGTCGAAGAGTAAAAATCAGTGCTAAAGATTTGATAAATGAACCTATTCGACACTGATATCCAGTCATTAAAGAGTTTTGGTATATAAAATAACAAGTGACTGATATTCAGTCTTCAATATTCGACTAACATTCTAACATTTCATGGGATCATATTAAAGACCAAAAGCAAATGAACTTAGCTACTGATATTTAGACTCCAAAATTGTACAGACATAATAATATGGGACAAATATTTAATCTCTAATAGTTGACACTAATTGTTGTACTTCAAAAAATAAAAAATAAAAAATATATATATATATATTATATATATATATATATAATAGAGAGAGAGAGAGAGAATAATCTTAGGCGTTGCGATAACATCACATAACTCACTGTCTAACAGTTCCTTGTGACCTAAAAACACCTGAAAACATCACAAATCCATATTGAGTTGTTTAAGGCAGTTGAACTCACAACATGGTTCACTTGATTACTTCTCATCAAGTTTTAGACACCTGTGGTTGACTTGACAGAGTGCATGGTTGTATTAGGAATCTATGATAGCTTAATGTCGATTTCTTATTAATTACTGGATAATAATATTGATTATTTAAAAGAATATATGCAAATTTCACAAACAACCTTCAAAAACAACCTATTGATATATCAAAACATGATAATAAATAAACCAATTCCAATAGGCAATCCCAAAAAAAAACCCTAACTATCAAATGGTGAGTGAAACGAATTAAAAACTCTTATTTTGGTTACTAAAAACTCAAACTCTCAACATCAAGAAAATAATTAGTTGAATCATTACAGTTACTTTCGCTAAGGGGGAATACATATGAGATCAAATGGGCCAAGTTAAAGAAAAACAAGAAACAAATGGCCGTGTAAAAGAAAACCAATAATCCGGTGACTAAAAAACTCATATTGTTTCTACTATATGAATTACAAAAGCTTAGAACCCATCACTTTTAGCACTTCGAAATTGCACAAACTAAATAAAATTACAGTGATTGTTATTATGGGATGAGATCAAATTTCTTAACTCTTAGGCCACACAGACATAAACACTCCCACAATAGTCTACCACTAAACTTCTATAGCATGAATTATGGCTTTAGGCAATATCACACCTCAAGTCTTTTGCTTGTGAACGGATTCCTGTAACAAAATTGCAGCTTCATAAAATTAGTTTTTCAGGGAAGAAAAACAAAAAAAAAAAACATTAAGATAAATACTAAAATTAGATTTTCAATCAACCCCTACCATTACAAAATGCTTCAACTAACAACTACTTAAATTAGTTTTGCAAGAACAAACTTAGTAGAACCGAAAGATCATAATGGCGATGCTGGAATAGAATGTGAAAAGCTTCCAAAATATTGTCTTTGACTTAATCGAGGAGAATCAGAGAATATGAGCTATACCATGCTCTATATGGAGAGGCAATAAATTCATAGCTTGCTATTAGCTCATTTGCAGCTTCACTCATATTCCTACCTAAAGAATCATCCAATGAATCAACGCTACTAAGATAGGCTTGTATCCTGTGCAAAAAAAAAAGTATTGTT
This sequence comes from Deinandra increscens subsp. villosa, assembly GCA_039602395.1. Classification (NCBI taxonomy): domain Eukaryota; kingdom Viridiplantae; phylum Streptophyta; class Magnoliopsida; order Asterales; family Asteraceae; genus Deinandra; species Deinandra increscens. The sequence continues at coordinate 66,926,465 of JBCNJP010000012.1, read as the reverse complement.
TAGATACAGAGCAACGCATAGAGTTAAAATCATTCCACTTGTTCTGCTACAAGATAAGCTTATATACATTCCACTTGTTCTGCACCTGTTTCATCAAATTTCTAATATACTTCAGTAAGTATATACCCATAAGAACTTTACATGCTTGTAGATTAAAATGATAGAAAAACTACATAGAAAAGTCAGTGTTCAAACCATGAAAAGTCAGTGTGCAATCATTTAGGGTGTTTAGAAGCAATTGCAGTGACGTAATCTTCCACAGAAAGATTACAGACCAGAACATGAAAACAATATATAATAATTTACAGTCTCTGATAATATGTGTTTTTAACTTTTCACCATTCAAATATTCCTTCAAAGTTTCAGAAATAAATGAATGTGCTTAGTTTTTACATGTAGAAGCTTTTCAAATAACGACATTGCAATGTCCTTGTACAGGAATTGGGTCTACTTTCTAATATATTTGACTAATTTGCACTTGAAGGGTTGTTGTTGATGAGAAAATATATGCAATCAATGATTATCATCATATTTTGCATCAAGTGAGCTAACTTATCTTAGAAAATCACAACCATTCATAAGTTATCAAGACCTATGTTCTGACAAAAACAAATTAGTAAAACCACAACTCCTAAAATATGGCATATTCTCCTATAACAAACCATTTAAAAGATTCAGACCAGTTCGTGGCTAACATCTAAAATTATAACAAAAACAATGATTTATGCCCATATAAAGTACGTTGTTATATGCAACAACTGACCTTCTTGAAACAGAGACCAATGCATTTGCTATAAAGTATGTATATTTGATCATAAATAAACCATAGTCAAACCTGGCAAAAAAAATAACGGTTAGATTAGAAACCAACCTTAAAACAACACCAATGATCCACAAACACACCAGCAAAATTTCTACTTCCATCAATTACTTCTACTATTTTCACTTCTTACATGCAAAACAAAAAAAGGGCCAAAAAACAAGAATTGTGGCAACGCGCAGAGTGTATGTCTTATATATATATATATATATATATATATATATATATATATGGGTGAGGTTCATTGTAGACACTTTCACATGTGAAAAAGCCATTTTTCACATGTGAAAGTTTCTAATTAATGAGAAAAAAGAAAAAAAGAAAAAAGAAAATTAATCACAACCATTAGATCAAGAGATCTAATGGTGAAAAAGGGTGTCTACCTGTCTACACTTATGGGGGTGTCTACAATGAACTTTTCACTATATATATATATATATATATATATATATATTTACCTGTACTTGATCAAACCAGCCTAATTATATCTAATTATATCTAAAACTCTTGATGCATCACTAATGAAGTGTTAGACTGCTTTGAAAAAAGTTATAAAATGTTAACTCTTTCTAGCCTTGTTTGGATTCAGGTACAAGAACTTACAACAACTGCAGTGGCCATCTGAGTTTTATAAACTGAATCAAATTCAAAGACATTTTGCTAACAATATTTCAGAAGTAGAACACGAAAGAAACCTATAAAGATTTTTAAAAGTAAATAGCACTCATAAATGACATTTGCATCCATCTAATTCTACACTACTAGTAACAGCTTCTAAACCATATTTTCAACATTAGGATGCACCTACCAAATGTGTAGTTTATAACCAACCCTGCTTACCCATCTCACCCATCTTACCACCTACAGGGTAAACCCATTTACCCGCTATTCACCTATCACTGTTTTTCTCTAAACTTTATAATTTCTTATGACTTTATTTTTAACCTACCAGCTTTGTAATTGTATAAAAGGGATTTTGTATACATTTGTACACGCACTGTAACTTTGACAAAACCCATGAAACACTGCAACGTGCGGTTAACACCTCATTCAACACGATCACCAGATAGCCTTAGCACAAATTTTATGGATTAACATCCATTGCAACTAAGCAGTTAATTTTCTCACAATAACTAATTTTCTACAGACTACAAACATTTTGCTTCTTTACTCACAACTCACAAATTATTTATTCTTAGAATATGTGCCTTTCAACTCCACAGGTTTGGTTCAATCACATATCATGTGACGGACCAGCTGATAGCCTTGATAGGAAGGATCACACAATTGAAGTTTGTTTTCTCAAAATAAAGTTGGGATATAAAGCTCACCTATCTCGACATAATGGACCTCTCATAACCAATCATCATCGTCATCATCGTCTGACTCAACAATTTCAATTTCATTATTGGGCATATCAGTGTCTGAGTCATTCAAATCTGAATCTGAAGCAATATCTTCCAAACTGTGGTCAGAGTTATCTATCTTGTCATCAATAAAATCATCTATAGTGCGATCAAAACCCTCAACATCAAAATTTCCAAGCAGTTCTCCTGTAGTATCTTCACGAAGAAGGCTGACATCTTCCAACAAATCGCCTGCATTATCGTCTTTTGGAATATCCCACAAGTGCCTGTGGGCAATTCTCTCAATGATTTTCCAATTGGGATTTGAATTTAGTAGATCCTTTATATAGAACACTTGTTATGCCTGGCTTGCAAGAATGAAAGGATCTTCCATATAAGCATTTCGGGACGTGTCTATGCTAATGAAATGAGGCTCAAATATCACGTGCTTTCTTTGACGATTAGTGTCGAACCATTTGCATTTGAATAAAATAACACGACAACCTTTTATAAATGAAAACTCAATTACTTCGTCCAGATATCCATAATAATCGTCTTGCACATCATTGTGAACGCCAGGGACCGTAATTCCACAATTTTGTGTTTGCCTGCAGTCATCTCGTGACTTTACTAAAAACTTAACTCCATTCACTATGTATCCTTTGTGATAGATAACTCGATTGTCAGGAAGGGAAGACAATGCATATAGCTCCTCATTGATTTGAGATGGGTTTATATTATAGTTCTCTCTAATCTGTTTACAATTTTTAACATAGTAATCATGTTATTAGATTGCAATATAATATTACATAGTAATGTATGTAAAATAGAGTGTGATTGCTACCCGTGTTTCAAACCAAGCAGGGAATGTAGACCGTTGCATACTTGCATCTCAGAAAAATCCGATGATCCAGGATGTTTATTTTTTAGAAGTTGAAAGTGTTCTCTGACACAAGTAGATAAACTATAAATTTTTTGTAAAATATGACACTAAATACTAATTCACAATAAAACATGAAAAATAAAAAACTTACTCCAAGTACGGTTGAGCCTCTTGATAATTGTTTAGGATAAACCATATTGCTTTCTTCATAAGATCACTAGGAAGGATACGAACTTCTTTCTTCCCAATCCCTCGGCCATTCACCCTAAAAACATCCAACATGAAGCTTTAATCATCACTAGAGGTTTTGTCATTAGTTCTCTCATGTTTTTCCAACTTTGATTCAACACCTCGCAAATAATGGGAACAGAATGTTATAGCTTCTTTGACAACATAACCTTCCACTATAGAGCCTTCAGGTTTAGCTCTGTTCCTAACAAATCTCTTTAAACGGCCAAGGAATCTTTTGATTGGATACATCCACCTAGATTGCACGGGTTCTCCCAAAATTGCCTCTTCGGGAAGATGCACACACAAGTGCACCATAACTGTAAAAAATGATGGGGGAAATATTCGTTCAAGTTTGCATAGGATGACAACAATCTTTTTTTGCATCGCTTCCAACTCTGTTACGTATAAAGTGCCTTCGGTAAGTTTCTTGAAGAAGTGATACAACTCTACTAACGCATCACGGATTTTTTTTGTCATGAAGGGACGAATTGAAATTGGGATTATGCATTGTATTAGGACATGACAATCATGTGACTTAAGCCCATAAACCTTACCTTGCTCAGCAATCACATTTTTTGCTAAATTTCCGGCTACCCATCTGGAAAACGCACAGACTTGAGTAAATTATAAAATTGTTTTCTCTCCTCTCGAGTTAAAGCATATAAAGCATGTGGTTTAAACCAACGACCATTCTTATGCACCAAGTGAAGCTCTTTACGAATGTTCCAATCTTGCAAATCTAGTCGAGCTTTTTCATTGTCCCTCGTCTTTCCTTCTATGTTTAATAGGGTCCCTAACACGTTCTCACACACATTTTTTTCAACATGCATCACGTCAATGTTGTGACGAATTAACAGTTTATGCCAATATGTAAGTTCAAAGAAGATGCTTTTCTTTGACCAGTTTGTACTGGGTGCGTCTAGTTTTCTTTTTTTCCCACCATGAGAGTGATTTTTTCCTTTATCATGTATAGTTAGACTTTCCAACTGACATAAGCAATCATCTCCATTGATATGTTTAGGTGCATCCCTACTCTCTCTCTTTCCATTAAAATCTCGTGCATTCCTCCAAGAGTCATTAGGTTCGAGAAATCGTCTATGGCCCACATATGCTATTCTATCTCGTATACGTACACTACTTGCATCTTCATTGCATACTGGACATGCATTGTATCCACTTGTTTTCCATCCAGACAAGTAACCATACGCAGGAAAGTCATTGATTGTCCATAATAGTGCTGCATGCATGTTAAATCTCTGTTTTGAGTCACAATCATATGTTTCAACACCCTATCCCATATAAGTTTCAACTCATCTATGAGTGGACGCAAGAATACATCAATCTTATTTCCTGGTGATTTTTTTCCAGGAATCAACAATGTCAACAAAAATGAAGCATCGACCATAGACTTCCAAGGGGGCATATTGTATGGAATTAGTACAACATGCCACATACTATAGGAAAGACTCATTGCCCCGAAAGGATTAAAACCGTCACTGGCAAGGCCTAGGCGGACATTTCTAGGATCATTTTCAAATTCAGGAAACATTGCATCAAAGTGTTTCCACGCCTTTCCGTCTGCGGGATGCCTAAGAACCCCCTCCTCTTTGGTTCTATTTCGATCATGCCATGACATTTCCCTAGAAGTGTGTCTAGAAGCATATAGGGGTTTAAGTCTCCTTGTAATGGGAAAGTAACGCAAGCCTGTTACCGGTTTCTTCTTCCCCTTACTATTTTCTTCATAACGACTAGTGCTACACACCAGACAATTCTGTAATTCTGCGTTTTCCTTCCAAAACAATGCACAATCATGTTTACAAGCATGGATTGATTCGTATCCCAGTCCAAGAGTACGTAAATACTTTTTCGCCTCATAATGGTTCTTTGGCAAGTTTGCATCCTTGAAAGCCCGGCTGAATAAATTCAAAATCATATCCATCGACACAATTGTCATGTTACATGTTACCTTCACGTTCATCAATTCCAATAGAAAACCTAATACAGAAAACTCCTCACACCCCGGGTATAAAGGTTTTTCCATATCAACAAATAACTTATCCACATTTGGGTTATTACGTTGATCATGATCGTCCCTAACGTTTTCGAATTCGGTTCAAAGCCTTGATGAAACGCATCATCAAGTAACTCGTGGACATCGTCATCTGATTCGTTTTCACTTTCTTCAAAATCGTGTGTTTCATCTGTTTCATAGCCCGGTAGATGTTTACTGTGATATATCCATACATTATATGACGGTGAAAAACCATTATGTATGATATGTGTAGCAACAACTGAGGGAACGTGCTTTCTTGCATTCACACACTTTTTACATGGACATTGTATTCGACCATCACTATCAACATATTTCTTACCCCTTTCTGCGAAAGCCATCGCTCCATTAATAAATCTTGGATCTATCTTATTAGTTATTTTAGTCCAACTCTTATCCAAAGTCATTTTGAAATTCTCTTTAGGAATCTACCTGATGTGTTAAGCAAAAATCATTTAGAAGTACATAATGAGTCTTTTTAACTAAGGTTCAGTAATGAGGCAAACAAGGTTTTGAACACAAATAAATTATCTCGAAACATACCATATAACAACCAAGAATCATCTTCTGCTAATGAACATCTAAAATTTAAAAAAGAGATCAGAATAATTCAAACATCAGGGAAACAAACATCAGACCCACTAAGAGATCAGAATAATTCAAAAGTTCAATGTTTTCCTCCCCCAACCCAAACCTCAATTATGCCACCAAAAACTGATCGTTCAATTAAAGTTAGTCTCTGGTCTATGCATGATCAAATAGTCTATGAGCCCATTCAATAAAGAAATGCATAGTTTTGTATATCTTGCTTTCAATGGAAAAATATTCTAGTTAGGCATTGGTGATTTGCATCTAATTATGATAAAAAATGGCATGACTTCATATAACTTCTTCATCTTGGAAAAATAACTTCACTAAAGAAGAGTTGAACAAGGTCGCCAATTTTGACACATTTCCTAATGTTGGGGTCAACTAGCGTCAAGTGAATAAATCAAAAAAATAATAATAATAAAAAATAAATTAATGAGACAAGTCAAAGGTCGCCAAAATGAGTTTTTAACACTTAAAACTCTGAAATCATTATTATTAAAAAAACAAACTTAATATCAAAGCCATATGAAATTAATTTGACAATATGTTAATTATAGTAATTATATAATTATATTTCTAAGTATGTTAATGTATAAGAACTAATAATTTTACACAAATTGTTTCAGGTTGATAGTTCAGAATTAAAACACCAAACAATCCTAATATCAAAGCCGTATGAACAATTCAACCACATGATACATATATACTCACACCTATACAGTATAGGGTTAAAATACAAGGCTTTTTTGTGTATAATGTCTAGGAAAAATTCTTGGTCATTGATCTGATCTGCACTTAAACCACCTCCATAAAACCCACTAATCTCACACCCACCCATTGCTTCATCCACAAACTACCATACTAATCTGTCTCTTGCGATTAAACATATATAAACAAATTAATTAAGTTTGATTGAGTTTGTATGGAGGCTGCGATTGAAAATTTGCTTTGATTGAGTTTGTTAAAAAGGCGGATAAGTAAATTCTGATTAGCGACCCTTGAAGCAACCCTGATTAGAATTCCAGTTTTCAAGATAGAGAAGACGAGTGATCTAGAACTCCATCGCAAGTTAAATCCATGGTCATTATGGACATGTACTAGTGTTGTACTATGCACCCATGTCTTAAGATCTTATAAAGCTATGTTATTTACTTGCTTATCAAATAATACAACATAAGTTTTCAAGAAATTATAATTCTCTTGTCTTCGCAAAAAGATGTGCATGTCAAATTGTCAATCGCCAATAAAGATACACACCCATTAAATCATCGCTAGTTCACAACCATAAATATCAATATACATAGTATAGGTGGAGAGCAATGTACCTATCATTTAAGAAAGCTATTGTTAGAGCTGTTGACATAGCTGCAACAATGGCAAGTGGTCTCCTAAAAAATCCCAATGTTGCACAAGAGAAATTTATCATCATCATAACATATGAAACAACTTTAAAAACAGCTCAAACAATTAGATCTCCTTTTATCAGTAGCCTTACATAAAATAAACAGAATCATGAGCAAGTAATTTGTCCTATAGCTGCAAAAAGCACAAAACCCTAAAATTCTTAGCAAATCCTCGCAAAGTTCACTAGACCTATTACAAACACACCTAAATTATGTACTTATATATATAAAAAAATCATCAAATCCAAATAAACAGAGTTCACTAGACCTATTACAAACACACCTAAACAGAAAAGCAACTTCGGCGAACAGGAACTCCTGCAATTGAGATTTGATTGAGTTTGTATGGAGGCTGCGATTGAAAATTTGCTTGAATTTGATTGAGTTTGAGTTCGGCGATGATCAACAGATTGTGTAAGGTTGAACTTGCGAACATCAACTATGAAACCAATTTAGAATGTCGAACCATGGATAAAATTAGGTAATTTTGTTTAAGAATCATAAACCATTCTATATAATTACTAAGATAAGTTGAGATTAAAGTAGCTACAAACATACTCTTAGTATATCAAGCGATAAGGCAGAATACAATCTGTTGAGCAATTTTTGGACAAAAGCCAGAATACAATCTGTTGTGAAAGGTTCAAGATTGTAAGAAGTTTGATCCCAGTTGGTGACACCAGTTGTATGGATACAGATAAATGTATAACTATCATACCAGATTCACCATAATCGTAATAATCTTCTAAAATTGGTGTCAAATTCACAAGCATTTCATTTCCCAAATTAAGCTATAGACAAAATTGGGAATTCAGAAGAGGACTATGTTTTAATCAAATTACCAGCACATCAAACACGTTTAATACCCACATTGAGAGCACTTTTACTTAAGGAATTTTTATCAAGAGGGTGATATTTGTAAACTGGAAGTGATAAAAGAAATTCCAAATTACGAGCATGCCATCTCCAACCTCAACACCCCCTTGTCACCATGATTGTTTCTCCTTAAATTTCATGAACAAACTTATCATTATTTGGAAGTTATAAGTTGTATACTTTTATAGGTCCAAACTCGATCGATAGTTACTAGAGCATCAAGGCCCCATAACCCATTTACCAACCCAACACCCGATTTGCCTCTTCTTGAAAATGCAATTGATTTGCCCCGCTACACATAATGAGGAATTGAGAAGATGACTATGTTTTAAACACAAACACAATCGAGAACAAAACATGGATTTTGAGGAACAATGGAAATCGGGATGTAACTAAAGTTACCTTATGGTGGTGGAAGCACATATGTTTGAAGGTTGAATAGTGACTCCGGAGAACAGCTAACGGCAGGTAGAAAAACGTATGGTTGAGGCCTAGAGTGCACAACTCTGAAATGTAAGTTTCATTAAGGTTCGATGCAGAGATCTGTGTGGAGGAGGGAAGAGTAATTGGGCGCCATGTTAACAGAATTTTGGCGCGGTCTTCTTTTTTTTTCCCGAAGAATATGTGAAAACTGAGAGTTTTTTTTAACATTTAAACAAAAGCCTGGACTTTTATTTCCCGTCTAATAAAAAAACCTAACCCGTTATTGGAGGGTTTTTGAACACTCCTAGTGCTGCGGTGGGAATTGTGAAGAAAGTCGATTTACTCGTTTATTATAACAGTGGGATATATATCCAAGTTCAAATATCATTGCTAGTATATATTTTATTTATGATTTTTTTACAGGTAGTGATTCGTTATTCTATATTTGTCTTTTCTATGTTTAACTTGTACCAATGTTGGTTCACCGTGATGTATCCATATATTTTTTATTTTGTGTGGGTTGTGAGATGACATTCTTTGTTATCTTTTCTACATTTAATTTATTGTACTAATCAGGAATTTATTGTTTAAGCTTAAAAATTTATGCACATGCCATGTCTGGGTTAGTATAAGTGGTCATCATATATTACCGCTTAGAGTCTTTGATGGTTAATTATAGGTAGTGATGGTAAGGTAGGGTGGGTTTTAGTTTGGCGTGTGCAAACGGGTATCCGTCATACCCATACCCGACCCATACGAAACCTGTACCCATTTAAGCCAATAAAGTGATCATATATATTTTTAGTTGGACATGGCATCAGAGGTAGGGTTGTTAATCAGGTTTAATGTTCAAAAGTGTAAATTATGTCCGATTCGACCCCAAGGCCCATGTATCAAATTTTATCAAGATCAAGCCATATAATGTGCATTTGATAGTAGAAGAATGCATATTATTATGTATCGAATGTTTATTCATTTCCGGTCACAAATAAGTTCATATAACATTTAAAGGCTTACCCTTTTACAATGGGACAAGCTTATGGATGGTTGACCAGTATAGGCACCTCAACAACCCATGATTGCTGTAATCATAGGGATTATTGATATGTGTTCGGAGTACACCGAGTCAGTTTGCTTGAAATTGAATATCTACTGTGAGTGACTGGATCTGACTATATGTGACTTGAATGAATGAAGATCTGTTATTGGCCGACCAACATGATGCAATGAGTTACAATGGGGGACACAATGATTGATTGGCAACAAGGATCAATTGAAGACAATTATCATAACAAGATTACACCGTGTTTCGGTTAGTACAAGTGGTCGTCATATATTACCACTTAGAGTATTTGATGGTTAATTATAGGTATTGATAGTAAGGTAGGGTGGGTTTTAGTTTGGAGTGTGCAAACGGGTACCCGTCATACCCATACGAAACCCATACCCTTTTAAGCCAATAAAGTGATCATATTAGCTAGACATGGCATCAGAGGTAGGGTTGTTAACTAGGTTTAATGTTCAAAAGTGTAAATTATGTCTGATTCAACCCCAAGGCCCATAAAGTTTTATCAAAATCAAGCCATATAATGTGCAATTGATAGTAGAAGAATGCATATTATTATGGATCGAATGTTTATTCATTTCCGGTCACAAATAAGTTTATATAACATTTAAAGTCTTGCCCATTTACAATGGGACAAGCTTAGGGATGGTTGACCAGTTTAGGCACCTCAACAACCCATGATTGCTATAATCATAGGGATTATTAAGATGTGTTCCGAGTACATCGAGTCAGTTTGCTTGAAATTGAATATTTACTGTGAGTGACTGGATCTGACTATATATGACTTGAATGAACGAAGATCAGGTATTGGCTGACCAACATGATGCAATGAGTTACAATGGGGTACACAATGATTGATTGGCAACAAGGATCAATTGTAGTCAATTATCATAACAACATTACACCGTGTTTGGGTTAGTACAAGTGGTTGTCATATATTATCACTAAGAGTCTTTGATGATTAATTATAGGTATTGATTGTAATGTAGGGTGGGTTTTAGTTTGGCATGTGTAAACATTTAAAGTCTTATGCAAAAGCAAATACGGGTTAGCAAAATCTATGTGTTACTCCTCTTTTTAATAGGGATTTAACATCTTCATACCATGTATTATTGTTTATGTCTATATATATTACATAAAGATACATATTAATTAACTTCTACTATTCGGTTTATTTGGATTAACCCGAAAGTCAATGTATTTTTTTAAACCTCTACATAAGTGCGTTAGGATTTGGTCTAGTGGAGAAGAAATAATAAAATAAAATAAAAAATAATATTACAAATTAGTTAATAATTTAATTATACTTATTTAAAAAAAATCTGTACTATATAAAAAGTACCTTGTAAAAGGTTTGTGGTAGGTTTCATTATCAAATAAATTTCCATTCAAAAAAGAAGATATAGAAGGAGTTTAAAAACAATCTACCTGATCTGTAGCTTCAACTCACCCGCGAAAACTAATTTGCCCACGAACGAACTCACGTAAGAAGCGGCAATGGTGCGCACGCCTCAAATACCAAGAACTCTGATTGATTTATTTAATCCCTCAGAAACCGTTATCGACAAACACTACTCTCTGCTCTCTAATTCTTTGCCTATTCTCACACACAATCAGGTATGCTTTGTTTCTCCTGTTCAATTTATATGCATATAACATGTTCGATGAAATGCCTAAAGAGATCTAGAGATGGCACTTAAAAGAAAGTAATAGTTGAGTCCATCTTCATCTGATTTTACTGGTTCATATGAGTTTCTTGCGGTTTGCCTCTATGTTGATGTTAAGTAAATAAGTGGATACTAGTTCTTGAAATAATTGTTCCTGTAAGTTGGATACTAGTTCTTGAAATAATTGTTCCTAAAAGATGAATAGCTGGCCTATAATCAACATACCATGCTACCTTGAATTTTACCATTTTTCACGTTAAATTGACTTATAAAAAGTCAACAAAGACATTTCTAAAACTCCAATTTTGACAACAACATTCTTGATACACAAAAGTTCTATAAAATGTGCCAGGACAAAGCTTGCATGCATCTTATTTAACTTTTTTTAAACGCTTGATTTAGTTGAAAAGCCTGGATGATGCACTTTATATGGTTGTGTCATGACAACCCAAAGGCCTGCAAACATCTGATTCAAATTTATTTTAATTATGATTCAACTTAATTAAGCATTTGATTTTATATATTATTGAACTGCAATGAGGGGCAGGGACTAAGAAAAAAGGTGATTGTTTTTTATTAGCTGCCAATTTTAAACTTCAAAATGTGTGGTATGCATACTTAAACTTTATATTCAGATGATTGTAACATCTATATAAATATAAGTATTAATAATAATCTATACAGAATGACAACGTGGAAATTGATGTTGTTGTTGACTATGGTCCTTACACAAATAAGGACTCAACAAGATTCCTCCCTACCTGAAGTTCAGTTGGCTACTACGGAACACAACGCGCAAACCGTAGGCGAAAGACTAGCAGTGATACAACAACAAATACTGGTAAATATATAGATTTCTTTTCATTATAACCACAACTACTGGTAAATAACTACTTTTTAGACATCTTTATAACCTTTTCTCACCAAAAGTACATACCGGATATACTAAATCATACTTGTTAATTTAAGATGTCATACTTTCTAAACACTCTAAATGATAACATGACTTTATGTTGTATACCATATTAGTTTTCATTTGAGTGGTGTGTTTCTATGCACGGGAACATTCTGTGTTAATGTTGAATGAAACTGAAGGATTATTGGGTTCTTAATACAAACCAATTTTAATGATCCATATAATACACATAGTTTTAACATAACATAATTAGTATAATTATGGAATTTGGCAAATCTGTATTATAAGTTATCTTATTGTATTATAGGTTAAAATGGCAATTATAATTCTAGCTTAGACATTAAATGGCAATTATAATTCTAGCTTAGACATTTATGTGTCACATGATATATACAAAATTTGCAGTCTTTATGACTATGACAGATGGGCATTTAGGGGGAGGAATATGATTTTTATTCAAAGAACATGGGATGAAAATTTTTGAGGGAGGAATAGATTTTTATTTACATATAGATAGTGTGCAAAAAAAAGATAAAAAAATTAAACATAAAGAAGATTCTAAAGAACATTAAAATGTTAAATTTCCATTTGATAAACTTAAAGCTAAAAGCCAACAGAGACCTTCCTAGTTTGATCAGATAAAAAAATGTGTTCTAAATTTAAGAATATGCATGTTAAAGGTTGCTCGATCTTTACTTTACCATTGTAGGGTTGCCAATTCCATTGACTAATATGTTTTAGTAAAGATTTTTACACTATTACTAAATAAATTAACTAATAGTATAACGTGATCTCAAACAGATCCTGAACACTATTCTTCACACTTAAAAATTCTGATTTACTTTTAAGATTAATTATAGGCTTAATATATATATATATATATATATATATATATATATATATATATATATATATATAAGGGTAAGGATCATGTGAAAACAACTTTTATTGCGAAAACACGAAAACAAATATTAAAACCTTTATAACTTTTTCATACGTTAATATTTTTTAAAAAATTTTGCACCAAAATCCTTAAAATTATGTTAACTTTATTTCTGGAAAAAATTTTTAAAAAAATCAAAATTTTTAAAAAAATTATTATTGCACAGGTGCAATAATTTTTTTATTATTATTATTGCACATATGCAATAATATTAAAACCTTTATAACTTTTTCATATGTTAAATTTTTTTTATAAAAAATTGCACTATAAATCTTATAATTCTTTTATCTTTAATTCTGGAGAAAATTAAAAAAAAATTCTACGTTTTAAAAAAAAAATTATTATTGCACATGTGCAATAAAAATTTATTATTGCACATGTGCAATAATATTAAAACCTCTATACTTTTTTCATACGTTAATATTTTTGATAAAAAATTATACCATAGATCTTATAATTCTGTTATTTTTAATTGTTGAAAAAATTTTAAAAAAATTAATGTTTTTTTGTTAATATTGCACATGTGTAATATAATTAATACATATTATTGCACATGTGCAATAATAAAAAAAATCACGAAATTTTATATGTTTAATTTTTTTTCCCAGAATTAAAGGTAACATAATTTTAAGACTTTTGGTGCAAATTTTTTTAAAAATCATTAACGTATGAGGAAGTTATAGAGGTTTTAATATTTGTTTTCGTGTTTTCGCAATAACATCTTGTTTTTATTTGATCCTTCCCCTATATATATATATATATATATATATATATATATATATATAATTATAGAATTCCACTTCTACATCACAAAAAGAAAAGAAAAAAGAGACAATATTTTCATTAATTTGATTCCCAACTAAAAATACTAACGTTTAGACCTCTTAAACCATCAAAATAAGAAAAAAAATCCATATTTTGTAAAGATAATTATGAACGTTAAGAAATTATAGAGTTTCACTTCATATATCATAAAAACAAGAATTTTTCCGGCCGCGCGTTGCAGCAGTGAAGTTTGATGTTTTTTAGCTGGAGGTTTGAAGCATTGGAAGTTGTAGGCATTGCATATTATTTCATATACAAAATAGCATTACATTTAAAGTAGCATGCTTTATCTATCATTTCATACATAAAATAGCTTGCACAAAGTGGTTAGTTGCTTCTTTCAATCCATGAAACTACACATATTAATTTGTCAAAATTCAGATTCAAAGTCCAGACTCCTAATTGCAGGACATAGGAACCGAAATGCAATTAACTCTAATGAAAGCTTATGCATGACACAACACTAAATATGTCATTAGTAGAAAACAGAAAAGTCCTAAACGTTATATCTACTCTCCACTTGGTGCAAACGATGCTTATATCTTTGAACAATATTATTTCAGAAAAGTAAAAAATTGCAATTGTCTTTCATATTGAAATCATACATATGAATCAAAGTTTTACAAAAACGAAAGACATTAATTATACTTAAAAGATCATATCATTATTTTAGAATCCTATCAACAACTAAGGATTTAGTTATTCAACATCGTTTAAAAACATTAAAAATTTGAAAGAGCATACTCTTAACTCCAAGTGTAAGACTTTCATTTGACAAATCATGTTGATGTCATTTTAATTTCTATGGATATGAAGACCAAAAGTGCACATTACTTTTCTAAAATTTTAAACCTATGTCCATTTGCTACAATTGATACATACTAGGGGTGTTCATGGTTTGGTTTCAAACCGCGAAACCGTCCAAACCGGTCATCGGTTCGGTTTCGCGGTTGGTTTTTTATCTTAACGAACGGTCGGTCGGTTTCAAAAAATTTAAACCGTAGTGAATGGTTTGGTTTACGGTTTATATGAAAAATCGGTCGTAAAAAACCAGACCGGACCATGTACATATAATATATATTATATAATTATACATATATATATATAATTATATATATACAGATAAATTACATCGACTTCTTTTTTGTAATGAGATTTTAAGTTTTAGCGTCTAAAAACTAAAAATCTGAAAATTTAGACATGTTTTCATCCTAGAAATCTAGGACTTTAGTACACTATTGTTTATATTATGAACTTTAGTATTTGCATCACGTTTTGGTGGTTACATGTCCTACTTGGAGGTGGATTTTGTATTAACAAATTAGAGATGGCAAGTATAGTAGAGTAGCTTATACTCTTATTGTCTCATTTGATAAAGTTGATTTCGAATTTTCTTTTAATTTAAATTTTATTATTGTAAACTTATATCGAAAGCCTAAAGATCCTAAACCGTGAAACCAAACCGAAATCAAACCGGAAATAGCGGTTCGGTTTGGTTTGGTTTTAATTTTTAACGGTTCGGTTTAGGTTTTCGATTATTAAAAACCGTAGCTAACGGTTTGGTTTACGGTTTGACTCAAAAACCGTATAAACCGGACCGTGAACACCCCTAATACATACAACTTTGAACTATATTATTTTAGATTAGTAAATGATAGCAGCTGCTTTTGACATTGAAATCACACATATGAGACTAACTTCTACAGACACGCAACACACTAACTATAGTTCTGAGATCATATCATCAATCTAGAATCCTATCAGCAAGTTATGATTTAGTTATTTGATGTCATTTATAAACATAAAATAATTGAAAATGCATAATCCTAACTCCAAGTGTAAGAATTTTGTTTGGCTAATCATTTAGATGTAAATTTAATTTCTATGGATAGGAGCAGAACTGTAATAGTGATTTGGTTATTTAATAACATCTATGAACATTAAAATTTTGAAAATGCATATTCCTAACCTCAAGTGTGAGACTTTTGTTTAGCAAATTACATGAATATAAATTTAACCTCTATGGACATAAGAACCAAAACTCTAATAAGTTCAAATCAAAGTCTACGCATAGCAGGGAAAAAAATCTTAGTGTTCTACTTTGTTTGCTCCACTTAGTCCCCGATTTACCAACCACATTTTTGGACTTCAAAATCAGATTTTCTGCTACTCTCCTTAGCATTAGGAGCACCCTAAGTTTTGCACCCAAAACAGGTTATTCAACTGATTTCTAATCAGGTTCTTTTGCAGAACAACCTGCTGATTCTCTTGCAGATCAGCATGTAGAAAAACATGCTCAGAATGTATAAGAGCTTACAGAACCATCGGTAGTGGAAGTTGTTGCTCCACCAAAGAGACGTGGTCCCGGTTTAAATAAGAAAACTACCCTGAACTTACCTAAGGGTTCTATAATTAATTTGACAATGGATAAAGATACCAAACGCTTTGTCGGGACCACAGCAACGCACTTTTCTACCGAGTGTGGAATCATCATTTGAAACTGTTGTCCGATGGATTTTCATAAATGGGATTTGCTGCAGATGAAGTGTAAAAAACTATGTACAAGAAATTAGAAGTAAGTACTATTTATTTTGTTGTAATTATTGAGAAGCTATTATGACTTTTATTTTCATTTCACTTATCGACATATTTATTAAATGCAGGAAAAATTCATATTGTTGCGGAAAGATGTTGTTTTTATGGAGTATGTTAATAATCAACTACATACACAATGGAAAAGAACCAGAGGTATTTTGAGTGCTCACTGGAAGAAGAAAGGAGGAAGCGCGGATCCTCGAAAGGCAAGATCAATGATAAAATCTCACTGTAAGAGTGAAGAAGATTGGAATCATCTCTGCGACTACTGGGAGATGGAAAAAACACAGGTGAATAACCTATGATTATTTTCTACAAATCATAACAACTATTCGTGATTTATTTCCCTAATTTTTCTTGGTTCTAATATGTATGCCGACTTTTATTTTTTTTTAGAAATATAGCCAGCAAATGGAAATAAACAGAGGAAAGATACTTAACCTAAGCAGAGGGGGATCCCCGTCTATAGCTAATCATGTCTTCCAACTAGTAAGATTTACATATTTCGACCTATATGTTATTGTTGTTAATGTAATAGTAGAATATAATGAAAAATAGGTAGATCTTGAGCATTGGTTTTCAGGTTTAGTTCTTGCCAAAAGGCCTTGGGTCACCAACTCCCTCATCCTATTTAGCCCCCTACCTAAGACCCAAATGTCACCAAAGACTCAATAGATGAAACAAACAAAAGGCAACAAATGTCACTGCAAATGTCACTAGTAGTAAATGATCTGGATTAGAATTAAGATAGTAGATCTGTCATTTACTAGCATTGACATTTGTTGCCTTCAAAATAACATCCATTGGTGTTTGTAATCTATGGTGTATGCTTCCCTTTTTTTGGGTTATTCATATATCCGCCATCAACCCGCTGACCAACTAAGGTAGCAACAATTAAACAAAAACCGTTGACCCGTTAACCTGCACACTTGTTGACCCACTGACCCGCAAACCCGTTGACCCATTGATCTGCTCACTTATTGACCCACTAACCCACTAGCCCCCCTGATACATTGACCTGCTCACTTGTTGACCCACTTACCCGATAAACTGCGGACCCATTGAGCTGCTCACTTGCTGAGACACTAACCCACTAGCCGCTGACTTGTTTTGTTGACCCACTACCCATTTATGATCATAGTGGTAGGTTTCTTCTAGATTGATCATATAAAGATGATATGTTTGATATATGGTTTCTTCCAAACTAAGTTGTTTACATGATTATAATTGGCTGTTTTTCAATCTTTAGTTCACCAATAAGTTTTTACTTTGTTGTTTTATATTAGTTTTAATGCTAGTGTTTATGTTAATAGACAAATCCCGAGACTCAAATGCCGCCAAGTCCATTAGAAATGTACTACAGGTTGCATTATAAGGCCGATAAGCAAGGGTGGTTAAACGATCAATCACGTATTTACTATGTAAGCATCTTATTCTTAAAACTTTTTTATTTTGTCAAATCTTTATTTTAGGTTGTTATTGCTTTTAATTATTGTTCTCTTATATTATATTAGGAAAACATTGTTAAAAAAAAAGACGGACATGGCTCGATTGAATTCCGAAGGAACCATCTATACTACGGCTATCGAACATGAGATTGAGAAACAAGCAATCAAAAGTGTTTGTGGTAAGGAAAAAACACTTAAATCGGCATGGGAGTTTGGTGTCGATCCAGTTTTGAAGAAAAAGGACAAGTTGATGAAAATGGTGGCTGAATCATCCAAGGATAATTCTAGCGATGATGAAGATGTAAGAAAGAAGCTTGAGGTACTAGAAAAGGAAAATTCATTATTAAAAAAAATTCTTGAAAAGTAAATATCCAGATTTCGACATCACAAACCCACATGTGGGTTCTAGTTCTGGTGGTTCTGATGGAGGTGAAAGGGATTCGGATGAAGATGAAATGGATGTCTAAAACTCTACTTAGTTCTTTATTTCGTCGTTTATTATTTTTCATCTAGTACAATTTGAGACTTATGAATCGTTGTTTCGTTTATTACTTGGTGTTATCTACAACATTGTAAACTTTCGATTGGTTTACGTTATCATTTTGTTTTCGTTGGTCAATATTAGTTATTGTATTTTAGTCCCTAAAAATATTAGTTATAAATTTGGACTGCATGCTTAGGACTAAATTTAATTGTATCGTGGACTATTTTTCAGTACCTAATTGTACATACATTTGAATTTATAAACCGTATTAGTGACTGAAAACTAGTCACTAAAAATATAAAACGACTAGTTTTGGAGACTGATTTCAAGACTTTAAATTAACATATTACAACTGAATATCAGTATTTGATATTACATAATAAGGACTAAAATAACATTACATGTCATACTAATTTTCAGTACCAAAAAAAGCTTATTAAGTACTAAAATTACATTGCATTAGCGACTAATTATCAGTCTTTAATATATATTATTGGAAACTGAATCAATATAGCATGTCAGTCCCAAAAAACATTTTTACAGGAATGAATTTTAGTCCCTAAAAATTAATATTAGGGACCAAATCAACACAAGATCTAGGACTGATTATCAGACGCTAAAAACATATTTTTAAGGAATGAAATGACATATCCCTAGGACCAGGCTTAAAGACTGAATTTTTATGTATAGGGGACTGACTGTGAGTCTTTGTTAATGCCACACAACAGGGACTGACTGACTGACTATCAGTCACTAAAAACATATTTAAGGACCAAAACGACATACCCCTGGGACTAGGCTCAAAGACTGAATTTTTATGTATAGGGGACTGACAATGAGTCTCTAATGATGCCACAAAACGGGGACTGATCGTCAGTCACTAACCACACTATCTAGGACTACGTATCTGTCACTGACGGTGACTGGCACAATTCAGTCCCTAATCACCATTAGGAACTGATTACATCTTAACAGAGACTGATTCTTTAGTCTCTGATGGTCTCTTTTCTTGTAGTGAATGTTGTGTGAACATTTATGTGCTTAACTGTGTTGACTTTAGTATTTAGGGTTTTGTGTAATCATCACATACGAGCATGCACTTAAATTTAAACGTTTGAAATTCTATGATTTACATTTTATGATTTTATGTGAATTTAAAGTGAGTAATTAAGAGTTAATATTCACAAATTTATGTGATTTTTTAATATGAAAGTTATGATTTTATGTGATCTTAAATATATAATTGTGGGGTTATACTCCATGATTTATTTTAGAAAAATGAGATTTATATTTTCCTATTAACGTTATACAATCTATATATTTTGACGTCAATCGTATATTCATCGTTAAAAACATTTCCCGTTAAGTCCATTAGAGCCGTTAGGTTTTCATAAAACTTTGAGGGGTTATTTTGTCATTTCCCAAACATAGTTCTATTTAATTAAACCTGGAGGGGCTATTCTGTGATTATCTCAAACCTGCTTTCTAGATTGTAAATTCTTGAGGGACTAAGAGTGTCAATTATCAAAACTCAATTTAAATGGCATTTACGAGCCATTCAAACTGGAGATTGGTTTCGACCGCATCAATTCAACATCGGTTTTCGGTTTCGATTTCTAGGTTATCAATTGAGAATTCAATGATATATGAATATCATTGCAATTATACGTCCGTTCACAACACCCTTTCTCCCCTCGCAACTCTCTCTTGTTCTCTTTTCGTTTTTCCGGCAACCCACAAAGAAACCACCAAATCATCACGATTTTATCACATTTTGATCACCACAGTGATCGCAAGACCCTTACGAGCAACCAGGTGTCATCGAAAGTTCAAACTGTGACGGTGCTTGGTGTTCGCGTTCAAGGTTCGGGACTCGTTTCGGCCCCAAAAACTCATCATCTCTCATCTCTGACTTAAGGTAAATCACTCCCGTGTTAATCGCACTTTTTCTTGTGTTTTCTGTGTTTTCGCGATTTTCCGGTGACCGGAATAAAACTCCGGCCACCAGAATTCTTGAATGAAGAAGATGACTCACAGCGGGTTCGGGTTATAAGGTTTGGGTTCGGATCTTGTTAACAGACGCCAACCTGGCCTAATGGTTTTGTCACTGGACTTGTATGCGAGGGACGCGAGTTCGAAACTCGGCCCACGCAAATCCTTTTTTCGTTTATCTTTCATTCTGTTATCTAATCTGGTATGTGCTGGTTAATAAAATAAAACCCGATGACTTTGAAACCAAATCGAAGATCTGCCTCAATGGTCAGGGTGATTCGTGGAAAAACCCGGTGATTCGTTTTCTTTCATTCTGTTATCTAATCTGGTATTTATTTTTTTGTTCTATTTTGGCATTCTTATGATATTGGTCAACCAAAACTTGATTAAATGAGTTTTTAGGAATGTCTAAACCCGTAAAATATGTTTTGGACTATTAACCCGTAAACTGTGTCGTTTTAAACTAAAATATAGTTTTCATACTTTATATAGATTAACTCAAAAATCATGGTTTTATGTAAAATGGTAAGATAAATATATTTTCGCGTAATTTAATATATTTACGTATATCGTTGGATTTTTATTGAAACGAACGGATATCTATGAGAACCTTTAACATATACATATATTTATTGTTCTCGCAAACTCGTTATTAACGTCACGTGTACGTTTAGTTTAAAAAATATATATATATATTAAATATATATTTTTTCTTTTGAAATCTTTGAACTTAGAAAGTATATATAACGTTGATATATATTGTATTTTCTAGCGTTATTTCGATAATCGCTCGGATTTGGCACACGTGCCATCCTCGACTTGTTTTGTACTTCGCGATAAATCGTTTTTATCATTTACGTTAGACTTAGTCGTCTTGCTTGAACACACACTTATACTTGTATGCTCGTCAGGTGATTGATTGCTTCCCCAAGACCCGTTCTTGCTACGTGATTAACTGTTTATCTGGAAACTTTTATTGTGCAACCTAAGGTGAGTTTCACGGCCCTATTTTACTGTTTTTATCCTTTTGGGGGAGATTAACATGCATGAACTTTATATGTTTTGATAATCATATTACCTGAATACTCGAGCACAAGATTGTGAAAAGTACTCACTTGAAAGTTACTGTTAGTAATTATATTTAGCGGGAAATTATTGAGTAGTACTACTGGGTTTGACAAGCCCCACCCGGGTCACTCTCGGCGGCTCGATTGAATATTGAACGGGTGTTATAATGGTCCTTAGTCTTAACGAGGTAAAACTTAACGGTTGAGCTTTAGTAATTATGAACGCGTCTAAGTTCTTGAAAATAGCCTAGCTAGCTATTGTATATGTTTTATCTTGATCTTGAACTGAACTTGAATTGAACTTGATCTGATGAACTGATTAATCATGTGAACTCACCAACCTTTGTGTTCACACTTTAGCATGTTATTTCTCAGGTCGCTAAAATGGATTGATTACCACGAGCTAGGATGCACCACTTTTGGATTTTGACTACCATGCATGCATATTAGACTTTAAAACTTTTCAAACTAATCAACTTTTGGTTTGCGCATGTTTGGGCGCTTGAACATTTATTACAACTTTTTTCTTTTCCCTTCCGCATTTCAAAACACATTTACTTTGGTTTGACATTTACATTGCATATAGACTGTTCGTATGGCTAATGTGTTCACTCCTGGTTTGTCACGCTCCCTGCGGCGCGTTGTTGCGAGTGGGATTTTTTGGGGGTGTGACAGATTGGTATCAGAGCCATGGGTTATATTGAACTAGGTTTGCATTAGTGGACCGACTATGGCCTTAGAGACACCTTAGTCATACACTCGAACACACACACACACACACTAGTATTTGACTATTAGACTATGTGCTACTTGTACTTATATATGTATATATATGATATATATATGCAGACATGGTTGGATGGATATCCACTTCATTTTCATCATCATCATCATCCCCATCCGTCACCAGTAGGCGGGTTACTTCGGGTCCTACTACCCCGACTCATGGTAATCAGAGAATAACTTCTGAGGGCCACGTATATGGAGAACCCATCATTGTTCGTGGAAGGGAAAATGGCAACTGGAACTGGTATGAGTCACTTGTGGCTAGTTGGGTTCATAGAGAACAAGTACCACCTACTTCAACAGAGCCGTCGTCGACTCAGTTCTTTCTACCCGAACTGTCATATGCCATTGAACGAGTCATCGCGGCAATGGTCTCTATGTTTGAGCGCGCGCTCAGAGACATTATGAGGCTATTTGGTATGGTCACGGAGCTGCAAGAAAATGGGGCTAGCAATAATTAGAGAGTTGCCATCCTTGAGGAAACCTTGGAGGGGACTAATGAGCATCAGGCCGAGCACCAGGTGACACTGAGCGACACATACTATCAGGTGAGTGATCTCACTGAGCTTGTTAAGGCATTCACAGCTCGGGTGGCAGAGCTCGAGTTGGCCAGGGAGGCTAGCCTCCGGTAAAACCAGTTGATGAACCTATTGTGGAAGATCCTGAGGAAGAACCAGAGGAGGATCCCGAGGAAGAACTGGAGGAGGATCCCGAGGAAGAACCGGAGGAGGAGATGCCTGAAGCATCAACTGATCAGGATAGCTCATGAGTTGTTTGTTTTCACTTTTGTTTTGGTTGGTTGTTTGTTTTATCGGGAGGATATTCCCAAGACAATGCATTTTGAATTTCTGTTGAATAAATTGTGAACAGGTTGCACTTTATTTGAATCAGGATTTACTATTTAATATGTGATTGTCATGTTCGAGTGTCTTGTGAAGTAATTTATTAATTATGTGATGGTGGTTGTGATTCATGTTATATCTTATTCTCATTTTGGATAATTGTGAATTGAAGATAATGGTAGACGGAAATGCACCAAACATGACACCGCTGAATTGGCTGCACTAATCAAACAACATGTGGATGCTGCCTTGGCGGCACATGCCCAAGGTGCAGGCAATGGAGGGCCACCCCAAGGTAACACAAAATTTGCGTTTTGTCATTGGATGTAATCATACGCATTGGTAATCTATGATTGAATGTATGTACAGGTAATGCTACATTTAAAACTTTCATGGATTGTAAGTCTCATCAGTTCAAAGGAACTGAGGGAGCTGTTAGCCTACTCCACTGGATTGAAAAAGTAGAATCTGCATTCAAAATGTGCAACTGTCCTGAGGCTAGCAAAGTAAAATTTGTCACGGGTACTTTGGAAGGACCGGCTCTCACCTGGTTGAATACTGAGGTGCAGATGTTGGGGATTGAAGAAGCTAATGCCATGCCTTGGGCTGAGTTTAAAGAGTTGCTACAAGAAGAGTATTGTCCACGAGTTGAGATCTAGAAATTGGAAACTGAGCTGTATAATCTCAAGATGGAGGGGTCTGAAATTAAAACTTACACTACTCGCTCAAATTCTCTTGCGAGTTTGTGCCCTAGAATCGCCACACCTGCTTACCGAAGAATCGAGTTGTATATCAAGGGTTTAGTGCCCCAAATCCAGGGAATGGTGACTGCCTCAAACCCTACGACCATTCGTGATGTTGTAAGGATTGCCTATAGGCTCACAAATCAAGCAGTTGATCAAGGAGTCTTACCTCCTAGAAAATGAACTTCTGGAGCCTCTGATCACAAAAGAAAACGGGATAATTCTGGGAATCAGTCTGGAAACAAGTCTTCCAATCAGCAGAACCACCAAAACCAGAACCGCAAGTTCGATAACTCCAGGAATTTCTCGTCAAATTCTCATAAGCAGGGTAATCAAAACCAAGGCCAATCTGGTTATGTGGGTAAGTTCCCAAAGTGAAACAGGTGTAACTATCATCATGTCGGGCAGTGCGACAGGTATCTGTGTGCCAATTGTGGCAAGAAAGGGCATCAATCTAAGGAATGCCAGTTTAAAAACAATGACAAGCAAGTTCAGCAGGGTGAAGGTCCCAGAAGTGGTCTTAATTGCTTTAACTGTGGGAAGGAAGGCCACATAAAGAGGAATTGACCCCAACTGAATGGTGGAAACAACAACTATAACAACAATAACAATAACACTGGAAATCGCAATGGTAATAATAACAACAACGGGAACAATGGAAATAATGGTGGGAATGATGCCAGAGGTAGAGCCTTTGTCATACGCTCAGGGGAAGCCAGAGCTGATCCAAATATCGTTACTGGCAAGTTTTCTCTTAACGGATACTATGCTCTAGTCTTATTTAACACTGGTGATGATAGAAGCTTCATATCTACTAAATTTAGCAATATGATAAATGCCAACTTGACTCCTTTAGATGCTAAATACGTAGTTGAACATGCTAATGGTAAACTTATTGAGTCTACCCATATAGTTAAAGACTGTAAACTGGAACTGGTTGGCCATAAATTAGAAATAGATCTTTTGCCCATCTCTTTGGAAAGTTTTGACGTCATTGTGGGAATGGATTGGCTATCCAAGAATTGTGTTGAAATCGTTTGTCATGAGAAAATAGTTCGAATACCATTGCCTAATGGAGAATTGCTTGCAGTTCAAGGAGAAAAGTGTGGTACTGTTATGGGTGTGATATATTTTCTCAAGGCGCGGAAGTGTTTGCGCAAAGGACATGTTGCTGTTCTTGCGAACATTTCAGAGAAATCAGAGGAAGGGAAAAGGATAGAGGATATCCCGATCGTGAGGGATTTTCCCAAAGTATTTCCCGAAGATCTTCCAGGTTTACCACCGCATCGAGAAGTCGAATTTCAGATTGATCTTGCTCCTGGAGCAGTGCCTATTGCTCGCGCACCTTATCGTTTTGCACCAAATGAGCTACAAGAGCTGTATACTCAACTTCAAGAACTTTTTAAAAAAGGATTTATTAGGCCTAGCTCATCGCCCTGGGGAGCTCCAGTGCTTTTTGTTAAGAAGAAAGATGGAACCTTTCGAATGTGCATCAATTACAGAGAACTCAACAAGGTGGCTGTCAAGAATCGTTATCCCTTGCCACGAATCGATGATTTGTTTGATCAGCTACAGGGATCTAGCTATTATTCCAAAATTGATTTAAGATCGGGTTATCACCAAAAGTCCGCGAGGAGGATGTCTCGAAAACAACGTTTAGAACTCGTTATGGTCATTATGAGTTCATGGTTATGTCATTCGGGTTAACCAACGCACCAGCGATTTTCATGGACTTGATGAATCGTGTTTGCAAGCCATATCTCGATAAATTCGTCATCTTCTTCATTGATGATATCCTGGCATATTCTAAGTCTAAAGAGGAACACGAAGAGCATTTACGTCTGATCTTAGAGCTACTCAAGAAGGAGCAATTATATGCAAAATTTTCAAAGTGTGATTTCTGGATGCGTGAGGTGCAATTTCTTGGTCATGTCATTAATGATCAGGGAATTCACGTTGATCCCATCAAAGTTGAGGCAATTAAGAATTGG
>JBCNJP010000012.1:66822977-66899977 GCA_039602395.1 Deinandra increscens subsp. villosa | reverse complement strand
GCTCATCTTCAACAATTCTACCCGTTGAACCTCATCTACCGTTAATCATGGAGGGAAAATAATATGTCGTATTATGCTAACTACTTACTTCCGCACAGTATCGTCCTTTGCTTACCCCAAGAAAAATATATAAAAGAATACAACTTTCCACCCCTATTAAGTTATGCCCCTTTAAGTAGTTTCCTAATACTCAACATTGTTAACATATAGGTTGTACCCATAGAGTTCCCGCAGTCGAGATCAAGATCAGGTCCAAATACAGTAAAACTCCAGGCGTCAAAACAGGATGCCGTTGTCAATGTCGTTTTACAGACCGACCCACAAACACAGCAGCAGCTTCCAGTAGGACTTGGTGGCCGAAACTGGCCCCTCTTTTATATTGAAAACAAGATTGAACCAGGAAAATGAGTACTTTTTACACACCTTGGAAGTGACCACCACCATAGTCACAACTGTGGAGTTACTGTGTTCCACAGCTGGGGTATGGCGTTGTATGAAGACCCCGAGCATTGTTGTCCACTGTCCATGCCCACACACGTTCATAATGATGACGCTCCACATTACTTCAAGCAGCTGTCAACATATAACGTGGATACCCACCTAATGGTACTTTTACTAAGGGGGAAACTGCTTTGTTGTTTTTTAAAATGCATGGTTATCATTAACAGTTGCTTCAACATTAGAATAATAATTTCCTTTTGCAGTCAATCCCAAAAGCACTGTTCCGGCAGCACAACATCCACATGGGCAATGAAGCAATTCTGAAGTTTGGGCTGGTGAACTTCCCGGTGAAAATTGTCTGGACGGGGCACGATGGTATGCATCCTCGGCTAAGAATGCGAGGAGATTGGGCACTTTTCTTCCAGCTAACAGGCCTCCCAAGCCACAGGCTGTTACGGTTTGAGCTTCACGAGGACCATGCCCATAGAGGTGGTGCCACCGTGTTTTATGTCTGTTAAGCTTTCTTATGTCATTAACCCAACCAACTTTGTGAAACTTAAAACAAATTCTAACTTACTTTTGTGGGCATATCATACACTATGAATGCTATAGTGTTGATGGTTCTAAACCGATAACTATTTTACCTACAATCTAATTCTCACTTTAAACCATTCAGGTTCATACTAATACCATGTATATCGTATGTTGCTAAATTTGGCCGATGGCACGTACTGGAAATCAACTACTAATTTATGTTTGTCACATGATGTTCTTTATAAGATTAAAATATAGGACCTTCACATATAATGTTTACTGATTTAGACAAAACAAAAGGAACACCAATGTTTAACCATAACCATGTACCTAAAGAAATTACATATTCTAGCACAATGAAGACCTGCTTAGAATTAGCATTGTACAACAACCACCACGGTCTTTCGGTGCAATATCACCCTGTTACATAATACTATATTGATGGACATCTTCTGCAAAACTAGAAATAAAGTAATTCAGTTTCCAACAAACTTATGACAAGCATTTATCATAAGTTCATGACTAAATAGGCACGAAGAAACTCATGTATACACGCAGGATCTATATGTACAAAGAAACTTGCAGCGATAATCATATAACAAAACAGGAGCATTAATCCTTTTAAGTAATTAGACGTTCCCTTCTGAAATTTTATTATTGTTAGTCAAGATTTATTGAATATGCTGGAATATAAGACCCAATTTCAAATACTCTGTTTATCCCATAAGAAAAGTTCACCTAAGCAGGTAAAACTAATGGGATGGCAGAATATGTTTAACAATGAAACATATGGGAATAAAGGGTTGGCAAGAGTCGCGGTCTCAAAAGGTTCAAAATCAACATCCATTTGGCATCCGGTTATCCACAATTTTATTTCAATGAAAAAGATAGCTATTACAAAGTAACTTATCTTAATCGTTTATTTAATATAATACTTTCTTTCTATCACAAAGTGTTAAATCATTTATAAACAAATTGGGTTGTAAACGAGTGCCCAACTGGCCCTCTGAATATCTTCTAAAACGCCAGGCCCAGGCCCAGGCCCTATAATTTTGGCCATCGTTCTTAACCCAATACAGACATTGGGTTTTCATCCCATTCGTTACAAACGGTTCCGCCAAACAAACGGTCGTACGGGAACTGAAACAACGAATGTCTTAAAAACACCCTTTCAGTCTCCGCCTATAACTCCCCTCTACACAACCGTCAGGAATCCACACATTCCTCTCACCGGGAAAACGTAAGGCATACGTTATTCGTTCATCGTCTTCATGCAATAACTTCTTACAAAGAAAATTAAAATCTGGTTTTCATCTTTGCAGGCACATCTTACTGCATACAGGCGGTCCAACGGCAAGTAAGACGAACCATTCCAACAGAAAAAGGTAAGAGATTACAGACTTATGTCGACGCTGATAATATTCACTTTCGTCCCAGCAATGGGATGTGTTTGTAACACATCAATAAATATGTATAATTTGGCGTATATAATAAGTTTTCCCGAGTTTGAAATTGTTTTTTGATAAATAGATAAGGCGTCGCTTAAACTTTAAGGTAGTGCTATTTGATTTTGACTTTATTTGGGCCAACAATTTGGAAATTCATTTTTGAATAATAAGGGGGGGGGGGGGGTAATTACCTGAGGTATTACAAGTATTTAAGGTGAAGAGCTTGTGCTTTTTAAGTAAAAAGTTATTTTGTACAAGTTATCAAATTTTAAGGAAATGTTATTTTAAATTTTGGTACAAATTCTTTCGCATAAAAATTGTTTTTGATTTGGTGTCATCCATGTTGAGTTTCAAGTATGGATGCATGTGTGGTTTGACTGTCCAACTAGGTTATTTATATTTCATATAATACATGATTGACCATGAACTTTGAAGTGTCCCTTGCAAATACGTGACGTATGCGGGATTTAGACGGTTGCATAGTGTAGTTAGCATGGGTAAGATGGTTAATAATGATTTGGATATGAGTGGGTATTTCATAAGAAGGTGGATGGTAGGAGTAACATTGAGATTAGCATGTGAAAGTTCATTTCAGGGAATCCTTAAGTGGATCTGTGGTTATTATAATTTCAAAAGTGTCTTGAGTAAAAAAAAGCATACTGATTTTAAAAATGTCTTGAGTAAAAAAAAGCATACAGATCCCAAGTGTTGGATTTAGTGGTGGCTGATGAAGATTCAATTTAGCGTTCCAATATGTAAATGCAAAGGAAGAGAAGTTGCATGACGAACAATGTCTTGCAAAGGAAGTGTAAGTGGTTTCCCATGGGTTATTTAGGTTCATAAAATAAAAAATGAGTGCTAAGGGGAAAGAAAATGTGGATGGCATGTGTAAGTGGTTATCTCACGGGGTTTAACTCTGTTGTGACCAATAGTAGTGGGTGAATGGTTCAATTCATGTTGCAAGTTATGGAAGAAAAGGCATAGATATTACATATTTGCAGTAGCTATTGGATGTGCATCTTATGGATGGTTCGAGTAACCATATGCTTGGTGAATATGGGCTTTTTTTCAAAAGATTGGGAATAGTAAAAGATAAAAGCATAGGTTAAAACTTGGTTTTGGATGGTATGTCCACTTGCACATATGTAAAGGTTATGGATACGAGTACGGGTATGACAAGCTTAAGCATATAAAAAGAAGTGCGGGAGGAAAGGATTGTCCACATATGCAAACGATCACTTGCATTACCGGAGTGCTTTGAAGCGTTATCGGAAAAATGAGAAAATTTCATTCACGAAGAAGTCAACCGACGAAAGGAATTATCTTTACAAGGATAAATGAAAGAGCTACATTGGATCGGATATGGTCTGACCATAGTCGTAATCGCATCAGCATTAGTTTTGCACTTGCGACGCAAGCTACCAATTTGCTGAATGAGGTATCTCTTCTTTCTTTATTAAATCTGATTATTTTCGGTTTTATTATTAAATTTATGATTAAAATCGTTAAGTCATCATTCTTGTTTAGATGAAACGGGTGTTCCTTATCCAAATTAAACCGGATTTGAACTTGGTATCCTTCTCATATGCTTTGTAAAGAAAGAATGGAAAGAAAGGAAGATGGGTTTTAATTATAAAATCTAAAATTATTAGTACAAAACGAAGTTTTGGAGTTATGAGAATTAAGATATTTTTGATTTCGAAACAATTTAATAATGGAGGGAAAATGCATATGCATATGATTGGATAGAGAATATTGGGTACACATCATAAAGAAATGGTTGATACTTGGAAAATCTAGCTTAATATTGTTCATTTTTAAATTTTGGTTGTTAATGTCATCTTCTTTGACGTAAGGAAAATAAAATGGGTTAAGAAGTTGACTAATTTTTCCCGACCCGATTCAAATTTTGACCTGTCAATCGATATGGTCGATATGTGGAGAAATGGAAGTGTGAGATTGTGGATTTTAGATTTAGGTAGCGTGGCGGTGCTCATTGGCTAGTTTTAATTAGAAACAAGTCTTCTAAATAAAAAGTTTAAGAATGGAAATTATGGGGTTGCTAAATTTTTATGGATCAGTGTGAAATATGACGGATGTGATAGTAAGTGCTTATATATAAATGATTTATATGATGAGATATGCGACTTCGATCTCTGGGGTTTTGAGGTAGGTTATGAGAAGATAGAAAGTAAAAAAAAAAAAACAACCGTGGTGCTAGGTGGTAATTATTAGGTTGGAAGTGGTGGTTTTTGAGAAAATTTCGGGTGTGTAGTGATGTGGTATTTAAGAATGAGTTTGGGTATGAAAGTATATTTTTTTTTGAAGATGTGTATTTGGATGTGTTAAAAGATATTGGTGAAATAGTTGATGGAAAATGATGGATGATGTAAGAATGAATAAAAAAGAATTATTCTTTTGAGAAGAAAAGGAAATTTTATGGTTATAAGGATGTGTCGGAATGAAATTTCAAGCAATGTCCGATAAGGAGGAAGTTATGATACATGAATTTGCTTTCTAGATAGTTAAGGATGTTTGAATCTCGAATCGTGATTGGTAATATTTCATTGGTTGCTAAAACGTGTACATTGTCTTTTGTTGTGGCCTTGGAAATGTAGAATGGGAAATTTTTTGATGGTGTAAGAGGCAGATGCGACACCTGTTGGTTAGCACTTTATTCAATGGTATAAATAATAAGGGTAGCTTTGTGATATGTTTAGTTGCTTCCATGAAAGTTGCGGGTGTTATGGTGATGATAGAATATAGAGCTGGTTTTGGTATTGATTGTCACACCCACCCCCCCCCCCCACCCCACCCCCCCCCACCCCCCCCTGCGCCCTGCCAGGCGCGGGGGAGAGGAGACTGGGACCGGCCGCCCGTATCAGAACACGCGGAAGCAAACAGATAGATGCAAGATCACAAGGTCAACACACACAAACGGACGACCCGTCCAATACAAAATCAAATACAAACCATGATGGACTTAATATGTTAAGTCTTAAGTAATACACATCAGTCTACGCCCAGGCAGAACCTAAGGCTACCAACACAGTCAAAGGAAAAGAGAACAATGACAAAGGATAGTCATGAAGGGGAACAAATCCCAAAATCAACCAAATCAACCCCACCGGGTACAAAACCCAACTCGTCCCTAACATCTAAACGTGACATCCACCCAAAGCTTTACTTACCTGCACATGAACCAAATGTATGTAAACAACAAAAGTTCTTGGTGAGTCGTAGCGCGTTTGACTCAAATCCAAGTTTCCACAAATCAAGTAACAATACTGTGCCTGTTATAAATTCCTATGGTTAAACCAGCACTCCGAGGGTACGATCCTACGGTCGCACGCCTCCCTTTATGGACTAGGCATATACGCCATCACTCGACCCCTAATGGATCCAACAAATGGGTATGAGACACCTTGATCTACCTCTACAGCTGTATTGGTGCAATATATGTCCTTGTGGCCTAACACTAACGCCCAAATTAACCATACTAATCAACAAGAACGTTTCGTAACATGTGAGTTTAAATTTATAACACGGTAACAAAATACCTAAGCAAAGTAACAAACAAGCAAGCAATAGTTTGACATGGTTCATGTACACCCCAAAATGTTAAAAAGTTAAAGTAGGGGAAAAGCTATAGACTCACTGATAAACAAGCGGTGGATCAAACAAACGTCACAGGGCACAAAAATCCAAACGTCCAAGTGTATCACAGTGGCAAGTCTATTATAATGATATATGCATAATTATATCAGAACCTATCCGCAACTATAAACGCTTAAGCAATTTGTAGCAATAATAACTAACCAAACGGGAGGTTTAACAACACTCCTGGGAACATACCGAGCGGACAACAAACACCCGATGAGATCATAGGGCCCCAACCGGGAGGTGAAATATATTTACTAGAAACCAACATGCCTATACTCGTGAAAATAACCAAACCGGGTCGCTCGATATTTCCCAAAACACAAAACAAAACAAAACAATGAAACTGTCTAGGGACACATGAGGACCGCGAGCAAACCATAAAAACATCCCATGCAGTCCTCATGGGTGGTCAACAGACCACAATGACTTTCCAGGCTATGAGGACCGCGAGCAAACAAACAAACGAAACCCATGCGGTCCTCATCGACTATTTTGTCATTTAGTGAATTTTTCTCATTTTGTATTTTTAGCTCGTTTTGACAATGGGGTTTTGTTCCTAACACTTCCAGTAGCTAATACTTAAATTTTTAAGGCTTTGAGGCCGTACCAAAACAATGTTACAAGTCCCGGTTATACACAAAATGTCCATAATTCAATTCTATTGCAAAACCGACAACCAAAATCATGTTCCAAACCAATGGTCTCCACCTAGGGACTGATTAACTCAGATTTTTAAGCCTTCAAGCCACTGAGATGCCCAATGTATCATTAACCCATTATCAATAATCCCAAAATGCTCGGTTTTCGGGTCAAATGCTAGAATACAACAAAAGGGGTCTCCACCCATTGGACCAATTCTCTTCTTGTGACATTTTTGCCACTGAGATGGTGGGGTTTCCCTGACCATGTTCCAGATTCTCAAACTAAACACAAAACAACAACATACATGCATCAAAGACTTGTACCTTATGCACAAATTCTTGTACCAAGCTTCTCCAAGCGAGTTTTTTCACTTCTCTAAGGTTCTTGAACACTCCAGTAGCTGAATCCACCCTTGCATGCATCATCAAAACTGATTTTAGGCAATGGATCATCCAAAAACTTGATATAAAGCAAAACCCGACACAAACTAACCTTGGATTGCAACACGAACACTCCCACAAGCCTTTGATCACTCTTGATCAGACATGCAATACCTTTAGAAGCCCTAGATACTCCTTGTCAGTAGAGGGTTACAACAAAACCATGCTCAAATTGGAGAAATGGGTGAACTAGAGGCTTACCCGAGCCTCGTGTGACCTTAATTAATATGCTTGAGACTTGAAGCCACAAGCTCCCTCTGGCCGGAATTAGGCTTCTCAGGCGAATGGTGGATGAAATGAGAGAGTTTTTCCGAGTTAGAGTTGTGAAAATGAGTAGAAAATGAGCAAAACTCGTTTTTTATAGTGCTGGGTGAAAAACTCGTCGATGAGGACCGCGAGAGGTGCACAAACATACCCCCATGCGGTCCTCATGGGGTAAAAACACGCGGATCCTAACCCAGCGACCCGACGGGTCATGAGGACCGCAAGAGGTTGAACCAGAGAGGGCATGCGGTCCTCATGCCTTCCAGAAAAAAAAATATTTTTTTTCTTTATTTTTCTTGAGATTTTATATTCCGAGCTCGAGGGTTTTACCATAGCTGTTACATTGATTTGAATATCTGAGAGGTTTAAAGTTGGTGAAATAATGTTTTTGGGGTTGCATTTAGTTTCTAGAGAAGTTGCTAGAGAGTCAAGTGGAAGTGATGATTTATGGCTCTTGTAAGTGGGTGTTCTTATGATGAGTCTAAGGTTTAATGTTAGTGAGTCCAAATGGGAGATGAGTTAGCATATGCATGGGCAATTTTATTTTGAATAGTTACAATGATTAGACAAAGTATGAGGTTCCATTAGCATGTGGCATGTTGAAAATGTTTTTCAAGGGTTTTTGCAGAATGTATCGGTATGTGATTTAATGTTTTGGTACAAGCGGATGCTTTTCGGTTGTAATAAAGGATCAACACATGCTACATGACATGTGGTTGGGAAGGAAGTTAGTAATATGATTCAAGAATGATGGTAAAAGGTCATGAGTATCGGTATGGAAGATTCTCTATTAGTAATCATTGTTATCTTATAATGATGGGTGAAAGAGAAATTTCTTGTGTTAATAATTAAGAAGCTTACGAAGAAGTGTGTTGTTCATGGGAAAAGTGACCTCTGTACATTGATGATAATGGAAAAAAAATTATGGCTTGTTGGGAGTCCGTTCAGAGAAGAAATATGTTGTGATAAGACAGAAGTGTTGACGACGACAAAGTGGATACGGTAGCTTGGTATGAACACCAAATACCTTACAAAATTACTTATACCCCTTGTACATGTGCTAAATAAGCAGATGAGACTACTCTTAGAAATATAAATAGAGGGGGGGGGGTCTAAGAAGGAACATACTTTGTCCATAGTTCAAAGTATCTGTAGGATCGTTATAAGTCAGAGTTAAACTTAAACAAAGCCCTTTACTTGCAAATATAACCTTGCGGAATTAAGTTATATTTTACTTTTCTTAAGCAATGTTGAATTCTTGTATAATGTAAATGCTTGATTTGCAGAATAGTAGTAACAACAAAGTATCAAATACTCGGCACTATTTGCATTAACTCAAAGCTACACTATTACAAGTGATAACCACGTTGTGTAAACTAAGAGGTAACAAGCTATATATAGTGCAGATGAGATCAATCACAGCCATTGATCTCATGCGATCTAATCTAGATCGTACATTACAAAGTCAAATCTAAGCTACCAAAAGAATAAACTTCGACATTTGAAATGACTTGCGTGTTGACAGCAACAATCTACTTTAGGAGAGCGGCTTGAGCAGATATAGAAGCATACGAGAAGCTTTTGCAGGATGGGACTGCTGAAAAGACATCTCAGGAAAAGTCAGGTTGAACTCATTATCTGATGGATAATCGAGTTCACCCGGAATATTCACTAAGTGACAAAACTGCTTCTTTCCGCTTGAACTTGCTGTTCCGCTTGAAGTGGTAGTTCCGCTTCAACTTCAACCGGAATTGACAAAACTAAAGTTCAGCCGGAATTCTTCAGAACTTGAAGTTCCTTACAATCTCCCCCTAAGCTGATGCTGTCAAATTATTCTTCTAAGTCAAAGTTCATCTTCAAAATTGACTTGTACCCAAAAATTTTCTTCTCCTTAACCTACTTGTCGAAGACCTTAACCCCTGCATTCACATCCTTTGAAAGATCACTCATGCTGGTCATGGTGACCTTAGCATGTTGCAGAGCTTCCCAATCTTGTTCATTCCACTGATCTTGAACGTTAATTTCTTTATGGGTTGTGAAGCTACTATCTGCCCTGTGTACATAGAAGAGTTTTTCTTCTTCTTCCCAAATCACAAACTTTATTGGACTGGTTGTGTTTTCTTCAATGTCTTCATCAACCTGAGTTTCAGAGAACAGTCCATGCTCGAGCACTTTTGGTTCTATGCTCATTCTTAGCAGGAGCTCAGCTCTGGACAAACTCATTATCCCTTGCATTTTTGCATAGATGTCTGATAATTGGAAGATGTCAAGCATTCTGGTGGCGAGATGAGCATTCACTACTCTGGTGATCCCACTTAGGCACTGGAATTTGAAGTCAAGAGTGTCTTCATTAACTGTCCATCCCACAATTTTGTTTTGCCGGGGTGGGCCTCTTTTCCTTGGCCTTTGCTCTCTTTTTCTTTTGTGATGCAGCAGTTTTCTCTTTCTCAATTTGTTCTCCTCATTAGAATCATCAGTTGATTCTATTGCTTTTGGAGCTTTTCCTTTTGAGGACTGAGAAGAGAGATCAGGTTGATCTTGAGTAGGTTTGGAGGTGGTGGAAGGTTCATTGATGGTGAGTGGAGGAAGGAAGGTTTGTGAGGGTGGTTTACTGGCTTCAGGAGTTGGGCTAGAAGGTGGAGTAGGTGGGAAGATATCAGAAAAATTCATAGTAGGTGGAGGCTTCTTTTTGAAAGGAATGATGGGTGTAAAGTTGTCGGTTCTGTACTTGGGGTTGGCAAGCTTGGTGGCTACTTTCTTGGAGATGGAGGGTGGTTTGTAGGGTATGATGGCTAGTGACTGTAGAAGGGATGGAACAGATGTAGGCATGGGATTTGGGTCATATATGAAGGAAGGTGGAGGAGGGATATCTGCATCATCAGTGATCTCAGGTTTAACATTTATATGAGTTGACATACCTGAGATGAGCTCTGAAGGTGCAGGCATCACAAGCTTTGGGTTGACAGCAGCTACATCTCCTTTTAGCTTATGAAAGATTGAATCAATCAATTGGCACAGTTCTTTGACTTTCATTTGAGCTACCTCTTCTTCAGTTCTTATGTTTCTGACCACAAATGCCCTTTTGACCTTTTTCAGCAGAAGGTAATTCTCATCATTCTTTACCAGCTTGGTAGGCAATTGAGAGGCAATAGAGATTAGCCTCTGCCTATCAGCTTCAGTCACAACATCCAAATCATAATCCTTCAGTCTCCAGTTGAAAGACCTGGTCTTTGCCTCTTCCAGTAAATTTTCAAAGACAGAATTTTGCATGTATAGATCAAATTCCTCTTGAAGTTCTTTTGCAAGCCTCTCATCCTCTGCTATCCTTTTGGCATCTTCTACCATCTTCTGTATAGCTTCAGCCTCTGGTGTTTGAACCACCTGTTGAATTGTTTTAGGAAAATCAGCTTGAACAGGTTCTTCAGTTTGAATTGGTTCTGCATTATCCTGTTCTTCCGGTTGAACCACAGTTGGTTCAGCAGACCCATCAACACCAAAAATTGAGTTGCCAGGGCCAAAAGTTTCCACCTGGGCAGTTGATTGGGTTTCCGGTTGAACGATAGTTTCAGCTTCCACAAACACTTCCGCTTGAAGTTCCGCCTGAACTTCCGCTTGAACAGTAGATTGATCTTCAGTCACCACCTGAGGTTTGGTGACTTCAGGTTCTATGTCAGCAATCTCCAGCACCTCTGTGCCTTCATCTTCACCAATAGGATTCTCATCTTCTCCTTCGGTGAGTGTAGCAACTACAGTGGTTGCAGTGCTTTCTTCAGTTGCTTTGCTGTGATCACTAGCTCTTTCAGCCGGAAAGATGACATCTTTTAGGAGTGTAGTGATCATGTTGATGTGCTCAGGTAGAGCACCAGCAATCAACATTGAAGATTGAACAAGCTCTGTGAGGTTGGGATCCTCAAAAGGTGAAATAGCAATCAATTGACTGCTTTTAATGTTGGCCCAACACTCTTCAACATCGAAGGGATTTATACCGATTCTTTGACAAGCTGTGGCTCTAACTTCAGCCGGTATCCTCTGATCTTCTTCAATTTCAGTAATGACAGGCCTTGAGGGCATCTTCTCCCCCAATTTGACAGTATCAGCTTCTTTAGCTATTACAGCTTCATCAGCATCTCTGTGAAGGGTTGAAGGACCTGCCTCGGCATCAGAAGGATTAGCTTTCACCAGTTTAGCAACAGTTGCATTTAGAGTATTAACCTGTGCTTGGAGAGATAGGTACAAGTTCGTCAATTCTGGTAGTGTAAAACTGTCCTCAACTGGCTTTTTACCAGCATCCTTGGACGAAACCAAGCTATCAATCCTAGATTGATCAGCAGTGGTACCCATGGCTTCTTGGCACCTGGGATTCTCTTCATCTGTCACAACAACTCTTGGTTCCAATAAAGGAGCCTCAAGTGCTGATTCAGAGAAGATTGCCGCAGATTGGGTCTTATTGATGTTACTGCTGACACCAAGGTCCAGTGGGGATCCCTGGGCAGCAGCAGCCCTTTCCGCATGAATCTCTTCAAAACTCCTGAGATTCACCTCCGGTGAGGAGTGTAGGTTCAGTGCTGCAGGGTCCTGGCTTATCAGGATGTTCTCATGTAATGTGGTAGGTGAGTTAATAACACCTTCATTTAAGCCAAGAGTGGGAGCACTGTCACTCCTAGGTGACAGGGGTAGTAGGGGTGAAAAATGTTCAGATGGGGATGGTACATCTGTTTCTAATGACTCCCCCTCAACTGAAGGTTCATCCCTAAGAGATAATCCCAATTTTACCAGTTTCCGCTTAGGCTTTTTGCCTTGGGCGGGGTTAGAAGCTTCGGGTTGGCTGGTGGTGCTAGGTGGAGGAGACCTAGTGACCACATTTCTCTGTCTTTTAAAAGTGACAGGAGGTGAGTTGGATAAGGAGGTGGCAGTGGTAGTGATTGTGGGTGCTTTCCTCTTTTTGGATTGAAAAACTTTGAGTGAAGAGGAAGCTGGGACAGATGTGGGATCAGATACTGTTAGGTCTACAGTTCTGTCATCTTGAGCTTGGAGCTCAGTTGCTGCTACAGTTTCCGGTTGAACCTCTGCATTAGCAGGTTCATCAGGAAACTGCCTTGGAATCGGTAAGGGGTGGTCAGTGTCCCTTCCAAGAAATGGAGACTTGTTTAAAGCAAGGTTGGAAAAAGTTTTCTCATTCAGAAGTTTTTGATGCAAAATTGTACCAAGCCAAACTATTTGGGGGTACTCTTCTTTGAGAATGTAAGTTAAAAATCTAGGATATAGGTAAATATATTCAGAATTGACATTTGATTTTAGGGCTTGAAAAATGAGTTTGGAAAAATTAAAATTTTCACCTTTTACCATAGCATAGAAAGCAGAAGCTTGTTCGCTGGAGAGCTCGTCAAATCCTCCCTTCTTTGGAGACAAACACACCAGAATGGTGTGTGCTAGGAACCTCCACTTGTATGGTAACTGCCCTTTCTTGATGGTTTTGCTCTGCAGTGAACCACCGTAACCAAGATTTCTGAACAAACGGAGATATTTGGTGTGATCAACCGTTTCATATCCACCTTCATCCCTTAATTTCAACAGCCTTCGCACCTTGGCCTCATCGATTTCCACTTCCTTCCCTTGAACAGTTGACACAATCGCTTCACTACCATTTGCCCTTTCAGTAACCCTAGCGTGTGACCAAAAATCCTCGAGTACTTCTTCAAAAATTTCTGCTTCGACAGTAAGCGCATGGTGAAGATGAGAACTTTTTATGAAGTCAATCATTCCGTTGTAGATGTCGGTTTTGCTCGGTGGCTCTAGATACGCCACAAGATTGTGTTCTACTGGAAACTTTGAGTCACCGATTGGCTTCTTGCCACTTGCCTTCGCTTTGGGAGCCATAGTTGACGCAGGTTGACGGTTTACGGAGGTTTATCGGAGAGGAGATGAGAGAAATTTGGAGTAATTTCGGAATGGGGATGATAGAAATGGGGAAACTGACGGTAAATTAGGGCTTTTTACCTTTTTCAGTGCTGACGTGGAGGAGAGAGGTTAAAAATCGACGGTTCAGAGACTGATGGGATAGGTGCTTTATGAGTTATACGGTACAACTGGTTAAAGCATGTCCTTATCCAAAAGTTAATTTACTGAAACCTCGGATTTTAATCAGTTAAAAATTTAATGTGTAAATAAATGTATATCCGCTTAGAAAATTGAGCCTTCCGGGTAATTAAATGAGACGTTGACTTTGTTGACCCGGAAGTTCAAGCGGAACCCATTTTCTCCTTTATTTTAAAAACAAAAATTCTTCCGTCTGAACATCAAGCGGACAACTTTTCCGCTTGAAAGAATTGTTTTCAAAATAAATTTCCACATCATTTTAAAGCATTTTTCCGGTTGAAGTTCACCCGGTGAATTTCAAAAGTTGTCTTCTCAGGTTGAGCCTGAACTTGAACCGGAAATCCAAAACACATGATTTTTGAAAATTTGTGTTAATTATTCATAGCTTTATCAGCAGTTACTGACTATGAACTTAAATGTTGTCTGATTAACACTAAAGATTTTCATTTTCATTTTCTTTTTGTATCAAGAGACGGGCTCTTTGAGCACATGTCTCTCTTTTATTAGAATTGTGAAAATAGTTTAATCAGTCAAAGTTCATCATACCAATGGCACTGATGAGATAGAAAAATCTAGCTTCATCAAATGCTTTGGTAAACAGATCAGCCAATTGTTGATCTGTATGAACTTTGACCATTCTAATCAAGTGTTTCTCAGCACAATCTCTAATAAAATGGTACCTGATATCAATGTGTTTTGCTTTTGAGTGTTGAACGGGGTTGTTTGTGATTGAAATAGCACTGTTGTTGTCTGCAAGGATAGGAGTCTCCATGAACTTGATGCCATAATCCAACATTTGATTCTGGATCCATAGGACTTGACTGCAGCAGCTTGATGCAGCAATGTATTCAGCCTCAGCAGTAGAAGTAGACACGCATGTTTGCTTCTTGCATTGCCAAGACACAAGTCTTTCTCCCAAAAATTGACATCCTCCTGAAGTAGATTTCTTGTCCAAGTTGCAGCCAGCATAATCACTATCAGTGTAAGCTTTGAAGGAGAAATCTGAGTTCTTTGGATACCACAACCCAAGCTTTGGTTGTCCTTTAAGGTATCTAAAGATTCTCTTCACAGCTAACATGTGTGATTCCTTTGGTTGACACTGATATCTAGCACATAAACAGACACTAAACATGATGTCAGGTCTGCTGGCTGTGAGATAGAGCAGTGATCCAATCATTGCCCTGTAGAGGTGAACATCCACTGGTTTCCCACTTAAATCACTGTGTAACTTATGAGAAGTGGAGATGGGAGTTTTTGAGGTTGAAACAGACTGCATATCAAACCTTTTTAGCATATCTTGAATGTATTTGGACTGATTCAAGAAAATTCCATTTGCAGTTTGCTTCACTTGCAAGCCTAAAGAAGAAGTTCAGTTCTCCCATTGAACTCATCTCAAACTTAGATTGCATCAAACTTTCAAACTCTTTACATAAGGCAGCACTGGATGAACCAAAGATGATGTCATCAACATAGATTTGTACCATCAAAGTATCTTTGCCATCAGATTTCACAAACAGTGTTTTGTCAATAGCTCCTCTCTTATAGCCATTCACTAGGAGATAGTTTGAGAGTGTCTCTGTAAGTCCCGAAAACGGTCCAAACGCGATATCCAATCTCGATTGAGAGTGCGGAATCCAAACAATCGAGTGATTCAAGTATAATCGAAAAGTATTAAATAATAACGATGAACACAATAATAAAATAAACTGATTTAGAAGACAAACACGTTAAAAACTCTGATTGAAATACACGAATTCGAAATTCTCCTCTAGAGAATTTCGTGAACACCCCTAGCCCCTTCTATGAAAATCAGCAACACCAGCAACCTATTCTAGACAATAATAGGTTCCTTATATAGGGAAGAACATGCTTGGTCAACAAGCCATCCTCAAAACCCTAATTAATCAATATTTCCCGTATTTGAATTTAATGGCCCACTAAACTCCCCTTAAACTCTTTCTAAATGAGCCCAAACATGTCTAAATTGGCCCAATGACCCAATATAACCATAACCCAGCTAATTTTCACCTATTCTAACACTTAGGCCTTCAAAATATTCCGCCAAGTGATGATTTAATACACAAGCCACAAATTATTCCCTTACAATATTCCCCTTGGCTTGTGATATTAAATGACTTCTACTTTCAATCTTCAGACTTGCAGTCTTCTCCTTGGCTTGAGCATGGGTTGATGAAGATTCTTTTCTTTAACAATCTTCATTGGACAGCATGTGGGATGTTTGATGGCTCTCTCTCTTAATCAGCATCAGCTTGAACTGCAAATGATGAACAAGTAATGAGGGGAGGATTCTCAAATACTTGCTTCTTCTTGAAAACTATTGAGTCATTGTTGAATCAGTAGTAACTGTCTTGACTTGCTTGTGATTTCAGAGGATAAATTTTGAAAACCTCTGTCTTGGCATTCTTGAATTTCTTGTTGTGACTGCTCTGCATCTTTTCTTCAATTAGCTTCCCCTAAACTTGAGAACGGTGTCTTTGGAAGCTTTACTTGAACAACCAACAAACTTCCCCTGAGCATAGGGTAAGTCCTTTTCCGGCTGGTTCTTCAACACGAACAGTGGCAGAGTTCTTGCTTTGGTCAATTGAGTCCTTGACCTTCTTTTCCATGAGTTGTCTTTCTCACTTAACCTGTCAAACACAACATGAAACAGACACTAACCAGCAAATGATGACTGGTTACGGGGTTAGCATTATTTAACCAAAAACACTTCCCCTGAACCCGAGGACTCTTCGCATTATCTCCCCTTGAGATTTTGGAGGAGTGAAACATTCTCGCATAAAACCCATAAAACTTATTAAAACCTTTAAATTAACCTGGCCATGGTTGAAAAATAAACAATAAAAACTTAAGATGACTCAAAAGAAAAATAAAAATAAAACAAACATACCAAATTTCTAAACGAGAAGGTTTTATTTGGGATCAAACCGTATGAATCTGACCAAGGAACCCTTTTCAGCTTCGATTACTCGACCACGTCCAGGTGATTGCCAATATACTGATCCACTTTAAACTCTAACTCTTTTCTTAATCAGGCTGTTTGTCACTTTATTATCTTTTATTGGTGCATTAATTATGATCAGCAAGTGGGTTTCAACAAATCCTAGGTACATGTTATTACACACTATCAAGCATATAAATTCCCTACCACATATTTTCACAACCTAAACCAGAAGTTTGAAACTGAGCTCGAGACTTGCTTGAGAAAAGAAAGAATAGATCAGATAGATTTTTGGGTAAAATATACAAAGTCAACTGAATTTTTGAAACATTTTTAATAATGCTCTCATCAGTGACAAAGCCTGAGGGTTTTGGACTCTTCAGGGTCTCTTTTGATGTGCTCTTTGGCATCTTTTGGGTGTATATTATTTTTTAATTTCTTTTATTTTTTTTTTATTTTTTTATTTAATTTTTTTTATTGATGATCTAGAAGCACGTATGTATGAACAACTCCAGGTCATTGCTCACGCAAAGCAGAGGAGAGCCTTACATACACGCGAAGCATCCCCAGGTCATTGCTCACGCAAAGCAGAGGGGACACCGACTTTTTGAGCTCAATTTCACACTCTTGGAGACAAGCGTGTGTATCGGGAACTTAAACATGCAGTCAAATAGAAATGCAATTAACCTAAGTGTTGTTACCCAACAAACTGCCATACGTTATCTTTAAATGTGTAACGCATACCTTTTCAGATTTAAGAGCCGAGCCTACCAGCATATCACCATGGATCATGTCTTTCATATCTGCCTTACGCGTGTCAGTCATTCTGAGAACGGAAATATTTCATTTCCCTCCTTCTCAAGCAAACAAAGAAAAAAATTAAAAAGCACAATTTGTTAGGGGTCAACTTTTTCATCTTTTCTATTCTTCCCCTTGCTTTTTGATTTTTTTTAATAACAACACACATCTTTCTTTTTCTTTTGTTTTTGATCTTTTTTTTTGTATTTTTTTTTAAACACACTAAAACAATATTGGCCAAGCTAACCTTCAAAGTTTATCATTTGAGATTTTTTCAGAAATGAGTTTTGTTTTATGCAGAACCATACTTCTCATCAGATTTGCCAAGAAACAAACAATTAAGACAGTACCTTGCTGATTTTGCTAGATTTACCTCTTACCAGAAGAACATCCCTACAAATGAGAATCTGCATGTCATGTAGTTGAGAGATGCCTTCTATCCTGTGCCTGGAACAATCACTTTCAAAAACAAATAAGTTAATGGAAGTCCTCCTTGACTGTTCCTGCACAAGGTGAGAGATTAGTTAACCATAAGTACCCAGGCCATTGTTGTTCTGGGTATACCTGCAGAGTCATTGAAAGTTATTTCTTTTAAGCACATTCTCTTTGAAAGATTGATACTTGGGGTTGTGGGTGCCTTTGATTTGGGTTTCTTGGTATTGTTTTTGGTGGACTTTGGTGTGGGCTTTGTGGGTTCATTAGAATTCACACGACCATCATTGGAAATGACATTCGTGGGCTGATTGTTTTCTTTCCCTTTACCCTGTAGCCTTTTAGGTGGAATTAGATAAATGTTTGATTTATCATTTTTAACTTCATCAAATTGTTTGGAGTGCTTCTTATACACCCCTTTAGGTAGGTAACACTGATTTACCACCTTTTT
This sequence comes from Deinandra increscens subsp. villosa, assembly GCA_039602395.1. NCBI lineage: Eukaryota > Viridiplantae > Streptophyta > Magnoliopsida > Asterales > Asteraceae > Deinandra > Deinandra increscens. Next base: position 66,881,809 of record JBCNJP010000012.1, on the reverse strand, counting down.
CACATTCCATCTCTCTTGATTATTCTCAGAAAGACCACCATGTTTGGGAACCCAAATAGGTTTTAAAGCAACAACTGATTTGTTAACAGAATCATTCAATTTATGACTTTCGAAATCAGTTTTGGTTGGATGTTGAGGTGACTTAGGCTTTTGGTTAACTTCCTGTACCTTTGGTTGCAGGGGGACAGACTTCTGCACCTTAGGGATTGAAGGTGCAGGCTTTTTGGTCACCTTGTGTACCTTCGGTTGTGAAGGTACATGTCTCTGCACCTTAGGGTGTGAAGGTGTATATTCTTTGGTCACTTTAGATACCTTTGGGCCTGTAGGTACCTTTGGCTGAGAATTTACCTTTCTGTGGGCAGGTTTTTGGTTTGTGCCACCATATGATTGCACTTGGAAGTTTTGAAAATGAGTTTTAGGGTAGTAGGGTTCATATGTCCTATATAAGCAATTCCTTGCCACATGTCCAGGATTCCCACACATATGGCAGGACTACTTCTTTGGGTATGCGGGAGCTTGGGAATATTTCTTCCCTGTGGATACCCAAGATGGTTTGGAATTTTTGTGGATCCACACAACTTTGCCATTGGGCCTAGTTGTTAGCACATACTCCCGCTGTACTGGCACAAATTGGTCATACACAGAATTTACCTCAGGATATGGGATAAAGTCATGTGGTCTGGCCTCCTGCACATTCTACACGTTCTGCACATTCTGCACATTCTGCACATTACTAGCATTATCACAAACATTAGCACACACATTTAAACAATCATTCAAACCAACCAAATTAGGATCAGTAGGCTTAGGACCAGCAACCTATGGTCCCTTATCCTTTCTCAAAATCCTGACTTTCCTCAAAGGTTTGGAAAGTTTAGGATCACAAACACCGAAATTAAAACTACCACCAACAGAAGTTTTGTCAAAAACATCAGACTTAGCAAAGCTTAATTCAGACTCACACTTGTTTAACACAAAACTTTTAGTTTTAAAATCAGGAAATTTTATACTCTCAACACCAACACTTTCTCCCTCAGAACCTGCTTCTTTATTTTTTGTATCTGCACAAGAAATAGTAGAGTTAGAAATAGGAGCAGTAATTTTAATAGGACATTTAGAAAGTCTTTTGTCAATGTCAGCTAAAGAGTCTATTGTCCCCTTTGACGGTATATGTTCAGAAATCATTTCATGCATGTGGGGCATGGGGACAGTGTGAGTTGATGTTTCTTCTTTGATATCATCCCCAAAACCTAAACCTGAATTTTGTTGAACATACTTCATCCTAACATCAGAGTTATAGAAAAGAGATCTTGCTTCCAGCATTTTTTATTGAATCTTATTATTAGCATCTATTTTACTTTGAGATTTAGCAAGTTGATCTCTCAATTCTTCTACCTCTGTTGTTAGTTTTTCAACTTTTGTGTTAGCAACTCTCAACAGAACTCTAGTGTCACTTAATTGATTGTCAAGGTTTGTCACATCAAGCTTAGCTGCTTCATACTTTTCCCTATTTACTTTAGCCATATCTTTGAAATTATTTGATTCTCTAGTGGCACGTTCACAGTTTAGGGATTCATAATAAAATTTAGATTCATATTCTTTGTAAGCATTAAATACCTCCACACAATGAGAACAAGAACAATTACATACCTCAAGGTAGGGGTGTTCATCTTCGGATATCCGGTGTTTCGGATATCCGAAGTTCGGATATCCGATCCTTTCGGATAGTTAAATCCAATATCCGTATCCGTATCCGAATTTCCGGATATCCGACACTTCGGATATCCGGAAATTCGGATACGGATACGGATATTGGATTTAACTATCCGAAAGTGTGTGCTGCACTTTTTTTACTTTTTTTTCATAACCATTCATGAATACAGACTAGAAACGAGAAAAAAAGTACCAAATAAACATCCAAAAGTTCAAGTACTTGTAAAAAAAACATAGTTTAAGTGACAAATACTTCAAACAAACCATTAAATAGTTCAAGATAAACCACAAAAATAACTTAGTAAATAGAGCTTCTCCATTTCACATCCATCAGACCATCATAATATCTAGCTACCTGCATCCCAACATACAACATACAACATCAGTAACAACTTTAAATAACCAAACTGGAATAGAATATGAAGGAATAACCAGATGCAATAACACGGAAACAAGTAATTTTTGTGCTAATAGCCAGTGATCACGACTCTTTCTCATTATAATTAACTTGAACTCTTGCAAAATAATCCAAACCCCTAATCCTATAAGGCTATAACTATGTCTAAACTGCTTGGAATTAAAAAGAAACATGACTCATTTAAAAAAAACAAACATTTGCAAGAGTTAAGAACAAACATACACAGCCAACTCTTTTTGAAATTAACTAGAAACATGACTTGGAAACCACTAAATCTGCTTCAGCTTTCAGTTTTTTTTAATGACTTGGAAACCAATAAACTCTTTTTGGAATTAACTAGAAATATGAATCGGAAACTTGAAAACCAATAAATCTGCAAACTAATCAAACTGCTTCAGCTTTCAGTTTTCATTTTTTTATATAATAACAAGTTTCTATTGATCAGAAGCACATACCTTGAGCCGTCTCCAAAGTTTCATCATATGTTTCATCAATAATAATGTTCGGTTGTTCCAAGATGAACTCCTTCAATTCTATAGTAGCGTTAAACAAATTAGAATATTAAGAACACACAATTAAAGAAAAGATAAAACTAAAAAACAAGATAATAATATTTTTCTAACCTTCAGCTTCCATTTTCTCTATCTCGAGCAATGTATTTTCAATCATAATAGGATGATTTGAACTACGCAACCAATCTTGTGCACACACTAATGCCTCCACCATTTTTGGGGTCAAAGAAGTTCTAAAACAATCAAGCACTCGCCCCCCCCCCCCCCCCCGTGCTGAAAGCCGATTCAGATGCAACTGATGAAACCGGAATAGCAAGAATATCTCGAGCCATTTTGGCTAGAACCGGATAGCGGCACTGGTTAACCTTCCACCATTGTAGTATATCAATCGGTGTGTCAGGCTCGCACTCCTCCCCAAGATACTTATCTAACTCTGTTCTTTTGAACGATGTTTCCGAACTCCCCATTGTCTCTTTAAAACTTTTTTTCAGTATTTCATTAATGTCCATATTTGCCACCCGACCACCACCTGACTCCATACCCGAATTAGATGTAGAAGTTGACACCTTAGATTGTTTCTCTTTTGTCGGCATTGATTTTTTATAAGTATCAAACATACTATCCATGTTCATTCTTAGACTAGTGTGGATACTCTCGTCAACATACTTCACTTTAACAAAAAAAACTATGTACTGCCATTTTCTTCTTGGATCAAGAACTACAGCCATGAATAAAAACTGGTTTAACTTCATAATATCACCCCAATACTTCTGATATTTTAGTTGCATCTTAAAAGCCATCGAACCGACTGAATCATCCGGATTTGTAGTTAACTCCTTAATAACAGTCCCGATCCCAAAAATCTCAAGCAAGTAAGTATTCGAAGTCACATATCGGGCACCTGAAAACCTTAATGTAGCATCATAGAATATCTTCAAGAAAGGCAACAACCCACTAACATCATCCCAATCAGATTCATTGATTAAACCACCTTCACACTTCTTAGATTCTTTCTCACAACTTGCATCTTTCAATATCAAGTTAAAAAAGGCTTTTTTGAATTTCACGGCAGATTGTAGCATCAAATAGGTGGAGTTCCATCGGGTTTCAACATCCAAACAAACTGAACTCTTACTTTCTATCTTTTCTTCTTTAACACAGCCTTCAAACTTAAGAAGTCTAGAAGGAGACGACCTCACATATCTCACAAGTGTGCGAACTTTCTTAACCGGTTTAGTCAGAGTACTAAGCCCATCTTTAACCACCAGGTTCAAAACATGAGCCGCACATCTCATATGCAAAAAGGACCCATTTAAAACACTTGTTTCCCAATGATTGAAAACCTTTCGCAAATGTTCAACAGCTACATCATTAGAACTAGCATTGTCTACCGTCAAAGTTAATATATTTTTTAAACCCCATTCAAGTAAACATTTCTCAACAGCCCTTCCAATCAAGATCCCCGAATGACCAACAATAGGACAAAAATTTATGATTTTCTTATGCAAACGCCAATTATCATCTATAAAATGCGCGGTTAAACACATATAAGATAAATTTTGGCTAGAAGTCCAAGTGTCGGTGGTTAAACAAACTCGAGAAGACAAATTTTTAAAGATATTAACCAACTCTCTCCTTTCCTCGATAAACATTTTATAACAATCTCTTGTTACAGTCGAGCGTGAAGGTACCTTAAAGAGGGGATTCATAATCTTACAAAATGCACGAAAACCTTCCTTCTCCACAAAAGAAAACTTTAACTCATCAACTATTATCATCTTTACTAAGGCTCTCCTTATAAGCTCTTCATTAAACTCCCATAACTTAGGAACTGTGATTGTTTCAATTGAGCCATCATCACTGATCCGGGTACTAGATTCAAGATCGATAGTTCTTTGTGCCTTATCGATATTCGGAGGATACGATTTACATGATAACATGTGATTGTTCATAGGCGTGGTGCCATTTGATGATGAACAGCCAATTGCGCGTGTACAATGATTACATATAGCCGTATCAGGATCATCCTCACACTTAGTAAAATGATCCCAGCAATCAGATCTTTTTTTCCTTTTAGGTGGTGCTTTAGATCGACTTACAGGGGGTTTCGCTGCTCGTTTTTTGTTTTGCTTCTTCTTCGACATCACCTCATTCTCGGATACTAGCTCGCAATCAGAGTTCTCTTTGTTTTTAGCTTCCATTGAAATAATCTAATACAAAAAAAAACCTGCTGTTGTAAGCAACTAGAATATGAAATCATATGCTTGTTTATGACCCAAACCCACCCTAACAACTTAAACAGCACCAAAACCTTGTTCATAATATTTTAACTCAATTAACCCTTACACATCTCATCATATTATCAACTTAAAATGGTATTGTTACTGTATTATAATATGTTATACCTGGCGATTGTGAACGGCAGTTTTGAGTGGAGAGTGGAGACTCCCGACGGACCGACGCCCTAACAATCCAATCTTGAGTGACCCCTGGCGATTGTATTAGGGTATTGTTACTGGCGATTTTGAGTGACGCCCTAACAATCCGATTTTGGGTTGTAATCGGATAGTGGCTGCAGGCCGTAGGGTGGAGACCGATTTTGGGTTGTAATCGGATTTTGGGTTGTAATCGGACAGCGACTGGAGTGACGGGACGCTGGAGTGACGGCCGACGGGAGGTTTGTAATCGGAATGTGAAAACTGAAACGTTGTGTCGTGGTGTACTGATGTTAGGGTTAGAAAATTAGAAATAATTCTTTTATTTATTAAATTATATTACAAAAGGTAAAAAAAGCCATCGGATATCGGATATCCGAATTATCTGAAAAACTTAAAAACCACTATCCGTATCCGAATCCGAAGAAGCCGGATATCCGACTTTCGGGTATCCGAATTTTCGGATATCCGAATTTTCGGATATTTCGGATACGGATATTCGGATATTCGGATTCGGATTTCGGATTTCGGATTTTCTGAACACCCCTACCTCAAGGTTGCTGATAGATACAGAATTACCTGGTAGAAGGGGTGCCATGATTTTATTTGATTTGGACCGGAAAGACTCAATCGGATAGAAAATGGTGGATTAAAAAGTCTCAACAGGATCGGAAAGTCAGGTTCGGAAATGAGGTTTTTTTTTTATTATTATTTTTTTAATTAATTTTTTTTTTAATTTTATTATTACCGAAAAGAGGGTTTTCGATCAAAAACTGAATGGATCAAAAAGTGGACTTCTTGATCGAAAAGTGGACTTTTTGATCGAAAAAAAGACTTTTTAATCGAAAAGTGGACTTTTTGATCGAAAAGTGGACTTTTTGATCGAAAAGTGGACTTTTTGATCGAAAAGTGGACTTCTTGATCGAAAAGTGGACTTCTTGATCGAAAAGTGGACTTTTTGATCGAAAAGTGGACTTTTTGATCGAAAAGTGGACTTTTTGATCGAAAAGTAGACTTTTTGATCGGGCAGAGTTTTGGCTCGATCGAAAAGCCTCAAAAAGGGACTTTCCGACAGGAGACAACTGATCGAAAAGACACGAGGGGTCTTTCTTGATCACAAGGAGGCGACAGAAAAGGGTTTTCGATCAACCCGGCTGATCGAAAAGTCACTAGCTGGGTCGAAAAGTGTCCAAATCACGAGCAACTGGTCACAATCACTTCTGTCTCTATTCCAAACCTGCAAAAAATCCTTCCGAAACTTGCTAATGCTGAAAATCACCACAAAACTCAAACGGTTAGTTGTCAAAAACTTGAATCGGATATCGAGAGAGCCTCGAAACTTGCGTTTCTTGGCTCTGATACCAATTGTAAGTCCCGAAAACGGTCCAAACGCGATATCCAATCTCGATTGAGAGTGCGGAATCCAAACAATCGAGTGATTCAAGTATAATCGAAAAGTATTAAATAATAACGATGAACACAATAATAAATTAAATTGATTTATAAGACAAACACGTTAAAAACTCTGATTGAAATACACGAATTCGAAATTCTCCTCTAGAGAATTTCGTGAACACCCCTAGCCCCTACTATGAAAATCAGCAACACCAGCAACCTATTTTAGACAATAATAGGTTCCTTATATAGGGAAGAACATGCTTGGTCAACAAGCCATCCTCAAAACCCTAATTAATCAATATTTCCCGTATTTGACTTTAATGGCCCACTAAACTCCCCTTAAACTCTTTCTAAATGAGCCCAAACATGTCTAAATTGGCCCAATGACCCAATATAACCATAACCCAGCTAATTTTCACCTATTCTAACACTTAGGCCTTCAAAATATTCCGCCAAGTGATGATTTAATACACAAGCCACAAATTATTCCCTTACAGTCTCATACCATGTCCTAGGAGCTTGCTTGAGACCATATAAAGCTTTAATCAACTTGCAGACACTGTTGAGGTAATGAGGGTCTTCAAAGCCTGGAGGTTGCTTGACATACACATCCTGTTCCAAAAGACCATATAGAAAAGCACATTTAACATCCATTTGAAATACCAGAAAGTTTTTGAATGCAGCATAGGCAAGAAATATTCTGATTGCTTCAAGCCTGGCTACAGGAGCAAAAACTTCATCATAGTCAATGCCTTCTTCTTGTTTGTAGCCTTGAGCTACAAGTCTGGCCTTGTTTTTGATTACTATTCCCCTATCATCCTTCTTGTTTCTGAATACCCATTTAGTTCCAATTGGTTCTTCACCTTCAGGTAAGTCGACCAATTCCCAAACCTTCTGTTTATTGATCTGAAACAGTTCCTCTTGCATTGCCTCTACCCAACTTTCATCTTCCAATGCATCATTGATCTTTGTGGGTACTTCTTGAGACAGATATGCAGCATGGAGGCAAATGTTTGCATCAATAGATTTGCTTCTTGTCAGCACAGGAGCTGACAAGTCTCCTATAATGTTCTCCCTTGGATGGTTCTTTCCAATTCTTCTATCAGGAAATAGTGGAAATTCATGGCTTCTCCCATTGTGAGGAATATTGAGTTGAGGTAATAACTCAATATTGTTGGTTTGTGATACAGGATCTGAACTTTCAGTTGCTTCATGAGAACTGGGGACTGAATCTGAAATCAGATGCTCAAAACTATACTCATTTGAACCAGCATCGGTTGAGTCATTAGATTCATTGTTCTCAGAATTTGCTGAAGAAGTGTTTTCCGGTTGAATTTCAACCGGAGATTCTACTGCTACAGGATCCGCTTGAACTTCAACCGGAAGTTCAGCCGGATAAACTTCTGCATCAGCAAGAACAATTTCAGAGGTTTTCTTTGAGTTGTCGGGTTTCACAGGCTTGGTGCTGATGGATGAAAAGAAGGTAGGATGCATTTTCAGTTCCTTGGCGCTTATCTGCCAGATATCATCAGCTGATCTTCTGTGATTTTGCTTATGTTCCTGTTCCTGCACTGTTGAACTCAATGGCTTCTCAATGGTAAAATTGAAAGCAGTGGTTAGTGCATCTATGTCAAATAGCAGTCAGGTTGAGATACAAAATTGTTAAGAGATTTCTCATTAAAAGTCACATTAATGGTTTCCTCAACAATTTTAGTACTTTTATTGTATACTCTGAATGCTTTTGACACACCCGAATATCCAACAAAATATCCTTCATCTGCCTTTTCAGCAAACTTAGGCAACAACCTATTAGTTATCAAAATAGTAACAGGACAACCGAAAGATTTAAAGAAGTAAATGTTAGGTTTTCTACCTCTCCAAAGCTCATAAGCAGTTTTATTTATACCCTTAACAATCAAAGTCCTATTTTGGACATAGGAGGCAGTGTTTACTGCTTCTGCCCAAAATATCACAGGTAACTTAGAATCTGCTAGCATTGCTCTAGCAGCCTCAATCAATGTCCTATTTCTCCTTTCAGCAATGCCATTTTGTTGTGGAGTTCTAGGAGCACTGAATTGTCTAAGGATTCCCTTTTTCTCACAAAATGAGTTCAAAACATGATTTTTAAACTCAGTGCCATTGTCACTTCTGATTGTCCTAACTTTCAGTTTTGCTTGATTTTCTAAAGATACAATTAGTGTTTTCAACAGTTCAGCAGTTTCATCTTTTGTTTTTAAGAAAAACACCCATGTATATCTAGTGTAATCATCTATTATGACAAAGCAGTATGACCTTTTTCATATGCTCATCACTCTAGTTGGACCAAACAGATCCATATGCAAAAGTTCTAGAGGTTGAGTGATAGAAGACTCAGTTTTGGGCTTGAAAGAGGTCTTGTGTTGCTTACCCTTGAGGGATTTTAACACCAGGTTTCAAGACTATGGCCTCTTTCTCAGTAAACATCAAATTCAAATTCTTGTCACACATTTGTGAGACACTAAGTAAATTAAAATTTAATGTGTCAACAAAATTTACCTTGTCAAAGGTAAGCATCCCATTACTGACAGCACCTTGTGCAGTAATGTGTCCTTTTGCACTCCCAAATGCTACAGGACCTCCATTTATGTTTTTGGGGTTTTCCAATACATGCTTATTTCCTGTCATGTGGCAAGTGCATTCACTATCAACTACCCATAGGCTCTGTTGGCCTTTATTATGCACCTACACACAAAGGAAATTAATTAATTTCTAAAGGGAACCCAAGCCTTTGAGGTCTTGGGCTTGCCAGAAGCATCATAGTACTTGTATTCTTTAAGTACTAAAGTATTTAATATTGGATCCTCATTCAACAGGTCATCTTGGTCAATATTCAAGTGTTCAGACTGTGCACTTGATTGACATTGCCTATCAGTTTTGCTAAGCCTTCTTTCAGCAATTTTCCTCTCTCTATATTCCCTATACTTCTTTTGTTTGTTGGTCAAAACCTTTGGCAACTCACTAGGTGAGGTGTAGGTCTGATCAACTCTAGTCACTGGTGAGATTCTAGCGTTAAGTTTGAAAATTTGTTGGTTTGGCTAGATCTCTCACTATGGAATGCAGCAATTGCACTTCCATTTGAGTTATAAGGAACTTTCGGTTGAGAGTTTTGCTTGTTTTTCACAAAATTTTCTCTAGAGAAGATCTTTCCTCTAGATTGGTTTCTCCTATCTTGGCCTTCAAAATGGTCATACTCATCAGTAAACTGAACCCTGGGTCGTTATCTAGGTGCAGTAACTGATCTGAGTGTTTTGGAGATTTCCGGTTGAACTTCTTTTCCGGTTGAAAATTTTTCCGGTTGAAGTTCAGTCGGAACTCTGTTTGATTTTAAGACTGAAAAACTTCCATTTTTGTTATTCCCAATTAAAATTTTGTTTGACTCAGTATCAAAATACTTCATTGTGTTACTTCTTACAGGTGAGATTCTACCTGTAGATCTTTTCTGAGTAAAAACATTTTTGGGTTTTAACAAGTCTTGACCTTTGCTTAATGGGTTGAATTTGCATGTTGCAGCCATGTGTCCTTTTTCACCACAGAAAACACATTCAAACATTTTTCTTTGGTAAGAATCTGTGTTTTTTGTTATTTTTTCATTAGTGACCTGGTGGTAAATAAGCTTACCCATTCTTTCAGTTTCACTTGGTTTTGGCTGCTCAGGAAGTTCGCCTCCAACTTTTGAGTCTTTTGGCTCATAAATAGTTGGTGGTGGAAAAACAACGATATGAAGAACAACGATGGATTTTGAGATGTGATGATGATGATGAGCAAAGCTAGCATAAACATGGATATGAAGAACAAGATAGATCGATGATAAACAACATGGAATGATAGATAAATAAAGATAACCGAAAGATTACATTTTACCTACCCCACGCATTCCCGGGTATCATGAACTTACTAGGTGAGTTCATGAACCCTTGACAAGCTTCAAAGAACCATGACTAACTCTCTCTCACTAGACATACATCATCAAGTCTTTCACGTGAGAAAGATTTACTATATATACTACAAAACTCACTAAGGGCATAATAGTAAAACTACCAAGTAGTGACAATATTTAAACAATAAATAATATTCACTAGAGCCATCTTCTTTAGTTGAGTCTTGTGTCTTAAGTTGTCATGTTCTTCACCGTGTTGTCGGGACGGTAGACGTTAAGTGGCCGTTGAGTATTATCACATCTATCCAAATCATGTTGGCTCGGTATCTCGATTCCCAACACACTGTCTATTAGAGGAGTTGGTATTGGGATGATGGTTCGGTGCTTATGATCCTTGAGGTCTCAAGTTTAAAATCTAACTTAATGGGGTTTTCCAAGTAGTGGATTTCTCCTTGATGGTGTTTCTGGATGAGTTAAGCCTAAAATATGTAATTTTATATGAAATATGAACAGTTGCAATCTCATCTTAAAAGACGGTATTGAAAAAGTTGTTGACGCCATCCAAAAAATATTTTTGTTTCTATCTTCTTCGATCCAAATGTCTTGTCAACCAAATGACTATAACAAGAATAAGAATGGTTGCACGTGGAAAAGTGACAAGTTGCGTTTGTGAAGCTTTTAAGTTCTTAAACATATGATGATGCCTTTTGTACCGGGGAGTGTTCACACCTTCGAAAGTTATTTCTAGAATCAAATTCCCACTTTGTATCTTTTAATGACTATGAAAGCCACAATTCCATTTGTACCTTATCCTCACATCATACCATCTAAGCTTGTTAAAATATATATATTTTTAACTAGATATTATAAACTCGTATATTGTCGCAAGAATAATATGGATATACAACTCAATTGAATTGCTATAACACTACTTAAAGCAAACAAAAACAAAAAAGAAATGTGTAAAGACTCAAACGCTAAAGTATTGACTATTGAGTCTAGGAGTTAAAAGCTATGTTACATGAATGTACATATTATACCACCAACTCATGTGCTAAATTCGTTGAAATTGAAAATATCAAAATTAAAAAAAAAATCAGTTACACGACTAAAGCTATTACACCACTAACTCAACACCAACTTATTTGCTAAACTCACATGACTATACATATTAGAACATCAAATTATGTGTTAAATTAGTTAGGTTCGTAATAACAAAAAATATATGTATAATTTTATTTTATTTTATTTTATTTATTTGTTGCCTTTACTAGTGGTAATCACCCGTGTATTAGAGGAATGTCTTAAAAAGTCTACTATAAATAAAACCTTTATATATAATTATTATTATTTTTTAAGCATAAGTTTAAATAATAAATGTATAAGAAATAATAGAACTCTTTAAGAATACGCCCATGTAATAAGAAATAATGAGTATTTTAAAAATATAAATAACAAATAATGAAGTTTAAGAATTAAAAAAATTTATATTTTAAAATAAGATATAACTAAAATCCTATTATAATTTATTAAACTTTAAAAACTTATTAGAAAATAAAAAGATATATTTTATATTTAAGTATATACTTTAATTATTTAATATCATTAATATTTAATAGAAAAGAGTGTTTATATTAAATAGGAGAGAGAGACAGAAAATTTGATGACAGTGAATGTAGAGATGAAACATGACATTGATGTTAGGGATCGATTTTCACACTACAATATCCTGACACTCAGCATCCTCAGGGATCCCAAACATTGACTAGTATGTTTTTACGCATGTGTTCAATGTGACTAACTAATTCTCGTGTAAGTCACTCAAGAATTATTCAAGACCAAGTCAAGTTAATATAGTTACACAGAATCCCGACGAATAGGCTGGAACAAGTCCACCCAACGTCTTTAAAGACTATAGTGGAAATAGGACATTCAAATATTTAGCTTGGACTATAAAATACGAGGCTCAAGCTCACTTTTTGCACACAATGTTCACAACTTACACATGTACTCACACAACCACAAGCACTTAAGCTGCCTTCTGCTCTACTTATACTCTTCTTTTATTAATAAAATTGTCTAAGGTGCCTTCCATCATCTCCCGAGGCTTTTGTTCTAGAGATCCTCAAGGATCAAGGGCTTTCCCTTGTTACAAATTGAGTCAACTTCTACATTTCAATTGCCTTTTTTACTTGTTAAGTATCATACATTACAAACGAATTTGATTCTAAAACTGTATTTGGTACTTTTTGGTCAAAACAACCGAGTATTTTTGTTTTTGATATAGTAGATTATTGAAAAGACCGTCTCCATCCTTTTAAGATAGAAAAAAAAATGCTTCCCTGCATTTACGCTTCCTAGACCGTAATAATAGTGTTACTAATGGTAGGAATTTACTATCTATGGTTGTTGTACTATCTCTCTCTCCTCTCAATCTTTTTAATCTCTTTCTCACTCTCACCAATTTCACCAGAAACTACCATCTTTGGCCGCCACCTAGAAAACATTACCACCGCCCAAGGTCACCACCATTCATCGTTTATCTGGATTAGGGGTCTGATCCAATGCCATCGAGGATGCTGGGTGGTGAGATGTAATTTCAACATCGGTTGTGGGGAGAACAAAGTCTTAATTATAAGGATACATTTATGAAAACTCAGTTTGTGTCTTAGGGTCATACAGGGTCCTATTTATACATAAAATACACAACCCGTTGAATCCTGTATTCAAGTTCTAGTATTTATGGTTGTTCTTATGGTGTGCTGTATATATAAAAATAAGTCAATATTAGTGATACCGTTTTAGCATTAAGCTTTTAAGTTTATAAAACAAGAAGTATTAAACAATACTATTTCACCACATTCACGGGCAAGTGCACCCATCGTGGAGCAGTATAGTATGGGTAAGAATCCGAGGTCGATAAGGACACAAGGCAAAATGAGGGCTCTTAATACTTCATCTTTGCTGACATGTAACCTGACCATTCTTCAAGTGAAGAATTAGTAATAACTATATAAGAAAATAAAATAATATAGAGTGAGGTTATAATGAGAAGTTAGGTGAAAATAAGAAGGATAAGAAGCCTTCTCATCCGTTAGATCTGATGATCAATGGCCCATATTTAATCCCTTAATTAAAACTCAAAAATAAATGGTCAGGTACACGGATGGGCAATTTGGTCAAATTACCCCTTTTTCTCTTTCCCCCCAATTATTAAAACCTTCATAACTTTTTCATACGATATTATTTTTTTATAAAAATTACACCATAAAAACAAGCGTTTTTTTATCTTTAAAACTCATACCATATTGCTATATAAAAAATAAAATAAAAAAATTATGTCAATGACGTGAACATATGACACAACGACCTGAACATATGACACAATTGACCTGAACATATAACACAATGACACAATGACCTGAACATATGACACAATGACACAATGATCTGAACAATGTTCAGGTCATTGTGTCATATGTTCAAGTCGTTGTGTTATTGTGTCATATGTTCAGGTCGTTGTGTTATATCTTCAGCTCATTCACAATTTTTTATATATATATATAGCAATATTGTATGGGTTTTAAAGATAAAAAAAAATGCTTGTTTTTATGGTGAAATTTTTATGAAAAATAATATCATATGTAAAAGTTATAAACATTTTAATAATTGGGGGGAAAGTGAAAAATATGTGTGACATCCGAGAATTCCAAGGTTAACTTCCGTTAGACAATCTCCGTTAGTTACGTTATAAGTGTTAACTTAGTAACTAATACTTAACTAGGCCGAATACGTCCACGACCTTTGGTTGATCACCGAACCCGTCCATATGTGTTTACTTATTTTATTGCTACTATGTGAAATTATGTGCAACGTGTTTACTGAATTAATTGTGTAAATTGGTCACTTTTGGTTTCCAGCGAAACTACCGAGCGAAACTGTAGTGTCGCCCGGTAGCCAGCTAAACTGTTTAACTTGCATGAGTTCAGAGCCAGTTTCGCTTGGCCAGCGAAACTAGCCCCTGATATATATATTTCATAAAACCCTAGAGATCTCATTTTTGCCTCATTTCATACAAAACACACACACCACTCTCATCTGCTCACTCAAGATTTCTGGTCAGTCGAGAAAACCATCAAGGAACCATCATCTCATCTCATCCATTCGAATCCAAGACCAAATCGTAAGCCCCATGAGCCTTTTATGTGTTTTCTATGTGTTTTCTTAAAAAGCATGCTTGAATCTTCATGTAATCACCTGATCTCTTGATATGTTGCTTAGGAATGCTAGATCTATCATAAAGTCAGTAACTTTACGTTTGAAATCCATCCATAATGAAGATTTATGCCATTTTAGTCATTTTAGGTTTAAAATGTGTTTTTGGTGATTTGATGATGAAACCCCATGTTTAAGGTGTTAAAGCTTACTGATTTATGTTGGTAAATGATTATGCATGCTAGATATTGAATTACATGAAATATGGAAGCTGCTAGATTGATTTTTAGGCTGATCTGTGAGTTTTTCGCGACCAGCGACACTGTGTGTTCTCTGGGCGAAATTAAGCAGCGAAATTATGTATATCTTCATCCAGCGACACTATGTAGCGAAACTGTAGTGTCGCCGGGTAAACCAACCAGACCTGTTCGGACGAAACTACCGAGCGAAATTCCCTGAACAAAAGTTCAAACCAGTTTCGGGCGAAACTAGGCTAGCGAAATTGTGCCAACAGTTTCGAGCGAAACTAGCCTAGCGAAACTGTGTCATCGGGTATTGCCTAGCGAAAGTGCTGCCCGTGCACACAGCGAAACTGCCTAGCAAAACTGCTAGCGAAACTGAGACCTAAATCCAAACTTGTGCAATTTATTTGAATGCTATGCTATGACTTACATGATTATGCTATGATAAGACATACTATGATTTCTGTATTATATGAACCCTTGTTTATGATCAACCATCGGTGTCGTGTGTCGGTATGTCGAGTCGTAGTTCCAACGTGCTATGTTATGGGCCATAGTGACGTAAGTTAAAGATTAGACACAAAACTAATACTTAAGGCCTAAACGTGTTCATAGGTCTTCGTTAAGCAAAACTTGGATTATTAACAAGTGTAGCAGTGCAACCCAAGGTGAGTGTCACTAACCCGTTTACTGTGAGCCCGTTTGGGACACACTGAATAACCTAATGAAAAACGATGCTGACAACTTTATAAGTGCTATGCACTACTTGATGAAACTGAAAACTTAGAGTGCTATGCACCTACCTGATGAACTTGAAGTGTTTTATGGGAAACACTTGTGAACTACTTAAACAACTAATTCTAAAACGAAACTGGAAAATGTTTTCGGGATTCATAAGAACCCCAAAGTAAACCGTTTTAATATGGCTAGTGTAGGTTAAAGTCTAAACCACATGATATCACATGATTTCTAAGGATTGCCTTTTAACTGAAAAAGTCCTCAACTTAATTGTGCCATTAATTGTAAAGCGAGGGGATGTTGGGTAGATCTACTGGAGTTTGACAAACTCCGCCTCGTGACACTGGAGGTGCACGGAGGTACAATATCAGCCTATCTGACCGTGATCCCGAGAGGACACGGGGGAGGCAAAGCCGCGATGACATATGTCCGCAAAACAAAATAGCTGGAGGCTCTGCCCCTACAAATATCGGTCAGCTTTGGTACAAACTTCCTTAGTGCATGGAACAACGGATTAGCTACCCGCGATATCGGTTGAGCACTTTAACTATACAAAACTAGTACATACCCGATAACGTAGGTTACGGACAATACTTTTACTAAACCACAATACTATGATTATGGATATCATTAATTATCGCTTTTCACAAATGAATATTTCATAAGAATATGTTGACACGATTTTGATCATGCGACCGGGCCAATGCATGACATGCCCACTGTGAACTCACCAACCGTTAGGTTGACACTTGCGTGGTTTAAACTTTTGCAGATCGCTAAGGAGTATCCGGATCGGGTTGGCATGGCACACGAAGACATTTTATTTTTAGTTAAACTTAATTGAGAATTTGAAACACTGATTTTGTAAAGCACGTGGTTAGTGCTAAAGACAATGTTTTCCGCTGCGTACTGTTAAATTGTTTTTATTATTAATGTTTGGACTTTACTCTGATTCGTTTAGTATTTGTAACTAATGGTTGTGGTCCTGGTTTGCTCGCACCCCCTTAACGGTATAAACTCCGTTAGTGGTTGATTTGGGGGTGTGACAGATTGGTATCAGAGCCATAAGTTGCAGAGAACTGGAATCATTTTTGAAAAACGATTTGGAAACTGCAACTTGAAAACCTTAGTTACAAACGAACAAACAAATTCCCAAGACAAAATTTTTACGTGCCAACCTGGGATACTCGCTCTGCTGTGTAAGTAAAAGCTTAGTACGTATGTATATATATATATATAAATATATATATAGACCGTGTCTAGGAAGTCTAACGGAAAACCTTAGGAAAATTTTCACACACGAATACGAAACGCGAACGCCAATACGCACACTATTCCGGAGAAAGCGACAACGAAACGATGCTACACGCTACGTCCTGATTTCTACTACGCCGACGGTGACTTTTATGGGAAAGCCGACTTTCGACGATAGCTACTTACGACTTACGACGTTCTCCGACGACGCCTCGATTTTGCACCAATTTTTTCTGGACTAATAGTGGGATAACGGGAACTGGCTAATATACATATTATGGGATATGTATAGAATATAACTGTGACTGAACACTGGCTACTTTAACTGTCCAGCAAGATGTCTGGAAGGGGACACGGAAGGAGCAACATCAACATGACGCCTGCGCAACTACAAGCTATGATTAACGAACACGTGCAAGCCGCTGTGGCAGCCGTTCAAGCTGCGTACGCCGCTCAGGGTAATTATTATGCCGTTTAAGGCACAAAGCAATTGTATTTTGACCTGTTTAAACTTAAAAACCCGAACTATTATTGCATCAGGAAACCACCATCACTGCACGTTTAAGTCCTTCATGGATTGTAAGCCAATGACATTTTCCGGCGAAGAAGGAGCGGTAGGACTCCTCAGGTGGATCGAGAAGTCTGAGAAGGTCTTCTCTATGTGTAACTGCCCTGCTGAGAGCAAAGTGAAGTATGCTACTGGTACTTTCGATGGAGCTGCTCTCTCCTGGTGGAACGCCGAAATTCAGATGATTGGGGTAAATGCGGCTAACAACATGGATTGGGAAGCATTCAAGGAACTGATTATGGAGGAGTACTGTCCCCGTGACCAAGTGAAGAAGTTAGAGGGCGAATTCTTGAATCTGAAAATGATTGGGTCTGAAATTGAGCAATATACAGCGCGTTACCATGAGTACGCGGTCTTATGCCCCACAATGGTTGATGCTGAGTTCAAACGCATCGAGCGTTATCTGGAAGGCCTCGCGCCTCAAATCAAGGGACTAGTGACTGCCAGCGACCCCGCAACCGTGCAGCAAGCCATCCGTTTGGCTCACAAGCTTACTGATCAGGAAGTTGAGAAGGGTACACTTCCTGCAAAAGCCTCAGAGAAGACTGCCTTAAGTGGCAAAAGGAAAGCTGATGATGAAGCTCCTAAAAACTCCATGAACAATCAGAGTGTGGGAAACAGCACTGGGAGGTCCTATAACTCCCAAAGTCAAAGCAAAAGGTCTGGGAATAACAGTGGTAACAACCGCCAGGGCGGAAATGGTCAAAGCAACTACAAGGGTAACCTGCCCATGTGTAACAAGTGTGGGAAGCATCACACTGGTATTTGTAGAAAGAATTTGAACTGTGAAAGGTGTGGCAAGAAAAGCCATGAGGCGAAGGATTGTTGGACAATTTTTCCCGAGCAACAAAACCGCCTAAGGCAGAATAACAACAATGAAGCCCCCAGAGGAAATGGTAATGGGAACTGCTATGAATGCGGTGCTCAAGGCCACATAAAAAGGGACTGCCCGCTGTTGAGAAGGTAGGGAAATGGTAATCAAGGAAACAATGGTGGGAACGGTAATGGCGGAGGAAATGGCAACGGGAATGGTAACAACGGGAATGGTGGAAATGGCAGAGGAAGAGCTTTTGTTATGGGTCAAGGTGAAGCTCGCAACGATGCCAACGTGATTAACGGTAAATTCATCCTTAATGGTTTCTTTGCTACTATATTGTTTGATTCTGGTGCTGAAAGAAGCTTTATTTCTACAAAATTTGCTAAGTTGATTAATGCTAAACCAATTGCCTTAGATGCTAAGTATGTGGTAGAACTAGCGAATGGTAAACTTCATGATACGACTCAGATAGTTAAGGACTGTAAGTTAGAACTAGCTGGCCATACATTAGGAATCGATCTCATGCCTTTCCCGATTGGTAGTTTTGACGTTATAATAGGAATGGATTGGTTATCTGAAAACCGAGCTGAAATTTTATGTCAAGAAAAAGTGGTTCGTATCCCACTCAAAGACGGTGAAGTGTTAACAGTTCAAGGTGAAAAAGGTGGAACAGTCACCGGTATTATCTCGTTTCTCAAAGCTCAAAAGTGCCTTCGTAAAGGTCACTTCGCGATTCTTGCAAACGTCACCGATTCGACACTTCCCGAGAGCAGAATCGACGACTACCCGATAGTCCACGACTTCCAAGATGTATTTCCTGATGATCTGCCTGGTTTGCCTCCATTTCGACAAGTCGAGTTTGGAATCGATTTAGCTCCTGGAGCCGCTCCGATTGCACGCGCACCTTATCGTTTGGCAGTAAGCGAACTCAACGAACTCTCCGCACAACTTCAAGAGTTACTCGACAAGGGATTTATTCGTCCAAGTTCGTCTCCATGGGGAGCACCGGTATTGTTTGTTAAAAAGAAGGATGGAACGTTCCGAATGTGTATTGACTACCGAGAGCTTAACAAGGTTACGATCAAGAATCGGTATCCACTTCCTCGAATAGACGATCTCTTCGATCAGCTGCAAGGTTCAAGCTACTTTTCAAAGATTGATCTACGGTCTGGATATCACCAGCTTCGCGTTCGAGATGAGGATGTCCCCAAGACTGCTTTCAGAACTCGCTATGGTCATTACGAGTTTTTGGTTATGCCGTTTGGGCTAACTAATGAGCCTGCTGTATTTATGGATCTGATGAATCGAGTGTGCAAGCCGTACCTCGATAAGTTTGTGATAGTTTTCATTGATGATATTTTGATCTACTCCAAGACAAAAGAAGAACACGAGGAGCACCTACGACTTATCTTGGAATTACTCCGCAAGGAACAGCTTTACGCCAAGTTTTCAAAATGCGATTTTTGGATTCGCGAAGTCCAGTTTCTTGGACACATTGTTGATCAGAATGGAATTCATGTCGACCCAGCTAAAGTGGAAGCTATCAAGAATTGGCCTACTCCAAGAGCGCCGACCGAAATCCGACAATTTTTACGACTTGTCGGATATTACCGAAGATTCATCAAGGGTTTCTCGTAGTTGGCTCAACCCTTGACGGCTTTAACGCACAAAGGAGTGCAATATAGATGGGGTGAAAAAGAAGAACGCGCGTTTCAAACTCTTAAAGATATGTTATGTTCAGCTCCGATTCTCGAGTTACCCGATGGAGTTGACGACTTCGTGGTCTACTGTGATGCATCCATCCAAGGACTCGGTTGTGTGTTGATGCAACGAGACAAAGTGATTGCCTACGGGTCCAGGCAACTGAAGGATACTGAGAAGAATTATACAACGCATGATTTGGAATTGGGAGCCGTTGTTCATGCACTCAAGATTTGGAGACATTACCTCTACGGAACAAAGTGCACAATATTTACCGACCACAAAAGCTTACAACACATCTATGATCAGAAGGATCTCAACATGCGACAACGACGGTGGGTCGAGTTACTGAATGATTATGACTTAGCAATTAAGTATCATCCAGGAAAAGCCAATGTTGTGGTAGATGCCTTAAGTCGGAAGGAGTATGAAAAGCCTCGACGAGTACGAGCGCTGCAACTTACCATCCACACGGGATTGCCGGATCGGATCCGCGATGCCCAACAAGATGCTTTAAAAGAAGAAAACTTCGCAGTTGAAGCACTGCGAGGGGTAGATGGTAACTCTGAAGTTAAGTCCGACGGACTCAGGTATTATAATGACAGAATTTGGGTTCCTTTACTTGGAAATCTTCGTGAGCTCGTGATGGACGAGGCTCACAAGTCAAGATATTCGGTGCACCCTGGATCGGATAAAATGTACCAAGATTTGAAAAACTTGTATTGGTGGCCGAACATGAAAGCCGACATTGCTCGATATGTGGCTAAGTGTTTAACCTGCTCAAGAGTTAAGATCGAGTACCAAAAGCCTTCTGGGCTATTACAGCAACCAAAGATCCCAGAATGGAAATGGGAGGATATCTCCATGGATTTTGTAACGGGATTACCTCATCGATCGAATCGACCGGATGCGATTTGGGTTATCATTGATCGATTAACCAAATCTGCACACTTTATTCCAATGAGGGAAAATGATAATATGGATAAATTAACTAAACTGTATATTGACCGGATTGTGGCACGTCATGGAGTGCCTAAGACTATTATCTCTGATCGAGATCCTTGATTTACTTCCCGATTGTGGCAATCTATGCAAGAAGCACTGGGAACCAGACTGGATATGAGTACAGCTTACCACCCGCAGACCGATGGTCAGACGGAACGAACTATTCAGACATTGGAAGACATGCTCTGAGCTTGCGTTCTCGACTTCGGTAAAGACTGGGAAGCTCACCTTCCGTTGGTGGAGTTCTCCTACAACAACAGTTATCATACAAGTATCGGTGCAGCACCTTTTGAAGCTCTTTATGGCAGAAAATGCAGATCGCCTGTGTGTTGGGCTGAAACGGGTGAGAAAGGACTCACCGGACCAGAACTCATTCATGATACTACGGAGCGAATTATTCAAATCAGAAAACGGATAGCCGCAGCACGAGACAGACAAAAGAGCTATGCCGACAAACGCCGTAAACCTTTGAAGTTCGAGGTAGGCGACAAGGTGCTATTGAAGGTATCTCCCTGGAAAGGTGTGATACGCTTCGGAAAGCGTGGAAAGCTGAATCCTCGCTACATCGGTCCATTTGAAATCATCGGGGAAGTAGGCCCGGTGGCCTACCGATTACGACTCCCTGCAGAACTCGATGGAGTTCACAACGTGTTTCACGTCTCGAACCTGAAGAAATGTCTGGCTGAAGACATCGAAATAATTCCTTTGGAGGAATTGGAAATTGATGAACACCTAAGATTTATTGAGCAACCAGTAGAAATCATGGGACGCGGGGAGAAAGCCCTCAAACGTAGCAAGATTCCGATCGTCAAAGTTCGATGGAACTCAAAGCGTGGACC
Organism: Deinandra increscens subsp. villosa; assembly: GCA_039602395.1. Taxonomy (NCBI): domain Eukaryota; kingdom Viridiplantae; phylum Streptophyta; class Magnoliopsida; order Asterales; family Asteraceae; genus Deinandra; species Deinandra increscens. Next base: position 66,860,038 of record JBCNJP010000012.1, on the reverse strand, counting down.
TGAATATACTTGGGAACGAGAGGATCAGATGAAGAAAAAGTATCCCCACTTGTTCGGGCAAACGTCCACGGAAACTCGAGGTATGATTTAATTTTGGGGACCAAAATTCCTTTAACAGGAGGAGGATGTGGCGACCCTAAAACTTTTGCTTTCTTTCCCCAGCAACTACAGCAACGACGACAGCTGAGGCTGCGAACGCTACGACGCAAGAATAATTTTCGGGACGAAAATTCCAATTACAAGGGGATGATGTGACATCCGAGAATTCCAAGGTTAACTTCCGTTAGACAATCTCCGTTAGTTACGTTATAAGTGTTAACTTAGTAACTAATACTTAACTAGGCCGAATACGTCCACGACCTTTGGTTGATCACCGAACCCGTCCATATGTGTTTACTTATTTTATTGCTACTATGTGAAATTATATGCAACGTGTTTACTGAATTAATTGTGTAAATTGGTCACTTTTGGTTTCCAGCGAAACTACCGAGCGAAACTGTAGTGTCGCCCGGTAGCCAGCTAAACTGTTTAACTTGCATGAGTTCAGAGCCAGTTTCGCTTGGCCAGCGAAACTGCCAGCGAAACTAGCCCCTGATATATATATATTTCATAAAACCCTAGAGATCTCATTTTTGCCTCATTTCATACAAAACACACACACCACTCTCATCTGCTCACTCGAGATTTCTGGTCAGTCGAGAAAACCATCAAGGAACCATCATCTCATCTCATCCATTCGAATCCAAGACCAAATCGTAAGCCCCATGAGCCTTTTATGTGTTTTCTATGTGTTTTCTTAAAAAGCATGCTTGAATCTTCATGTAATCACCTGATCTCTTGATATGTTGCTTAGGAATGCTAGATCTATCATAAAGTCAGTAACTTTACGTTTGAAATCCATCCATAATGAAGATTTATGCCATTTTAGTCATTTTAGGTTTAAAATGTGTTTTTGGTGATTTGATGATGAAAACCCATGTTTAAGGTGTTAAAGCTTACTAATTTATGTTGGTAAATGATTATGCATGCTAGATATTGAATTACATGAAATATGGAAGCAGCTAGATTGATTTTTAGGCTGATCTGTGAGTTTTTCGCGACCAGCGACACTGTGTGTTCTCTGGGCGAAATTAAGCAGCGAAATTATGTATATCTTCATCCAGCGACACTATGTAGCGAAACTGTAGTGTCGCCGGGTAAACCAACCAGACCTGTTCGGACGAAACTACCGAGCGAAATTCCCTGAACAAAAGTTCAAACCAGTTTCGGGCGAAACTAGGCTAGCGAAACTGTGCCAACAGTTTCGAGCGAAACTAGCCTAGCGAAACTGTGTCATCGGGTATTGCCTAGCGAAAGTGCTGCCCGTGCACACAGCGAAACTGCCTAGCAAAACTGCTAGCGAAACTGAGACCTAAATCCAAACTTGTGCAATTTATTTGAATGCTATGCTATGACTTACATGATTATGCTATGATAAGACATACTATGATTTCTGTATTATATGAACCCTTGTTTATGATCAACCATCGGTGTCGTGTGTCGGTATGTCGAGTCGTAGTTCCAACGTGCTATGTTATGGGCCATAGTGACGTAAGTTAAAGATTAGACACAAAACTAATACTTAAGGCCTAAACGTGTTCATAGGTCTTCGTTAAGCAAAACTTGGATTATTAACAAGTGTAGCAGTGCAACCCAAGGTGAGTGTCACTAACCCGTTTACTGTGAGCCCGTTTAGGACACACTGAATAACCTAATGAAAAACGATGCTGACAACTTTATAAGTGCTATGCACTACTTGATGAAACTGAAAACTTAGAGTGCTATGCACCTACCTGATGAACTTGAAGTGTTTTATGGGAAACACTTGTGAACTACTTAAACAACTAATTCTAAAACGAAACTGGAAAATGTTTTCGGGATTCATAAGAACCCCAAAGTAAACCGTTTTAATATGGCTAGTGTAGGTTAAAGTCTAAACCACATGATATCACATGATTTCTAAGGATTGCCTTTTAACTGAAAAAGTCCTCAACTTAATTGTGCCATTAATTGTAAAGCGAGGGGATGTTGGGTAGATCTACTGGAGTTTGACAAACTCCGCCTCGTGACACTGGAGGTGCACGGAGGTACAATATCAGCCTATCTGACCGTGATCCCGAGAGGACACGGGGGAGGCAAAGCAGCGATGACATATGTCCGCAAAACAAAATAGCTGGAGGCTCTGCCCCTACAAATATCGGTCAGCTTTGGTACAAACTTCCTTAGTGCATGGAACAACGGATTAGCTACCCGCGATATCGGTTGAGCACTTTAACTATACAAAACTAGTACATACCCGATAACGTAGGTTACGGACAATACTTTTACTAAACCACAATACTATGATTATGGATATCATTAATTATCGCTTTTCACAAATGAATATTTCATAAGAATATGTTGACACGATTTTGATCATGCGACCGGGCCAATGCATGACATGCCCACTGTGAACTCACCAACCGTTAGGTTGACACTTGCGTGGTTTAAACTTTTGCAGATCGCTAAGGAGTATCCGGATCGGGTTGGCATGGCACACGAAGACATTTTATTTTTAGTTAAACTTAATTGAGAATTTGAAACACTGATTTTGTAAAGCACGTGGTTAGTGCTAAAGACAATGTTTTCCGCTGCGTACTGTTAAATTGTTTTTATTATTAATGTTTGGACTTTACTCTGATTCGTTTAGTATTTGTAACTAATGGTTGTGGTCCTGGTTTGCTCGCACCCCCTTAACGGTATAAACTCCGTTAGTGGTTGATTTGGGGGTGTGACAATATGCATGTTTCCATATTTGCCCCTCTTCTTATCCTTCTTATTTTGCATAAACTTCTTACGTGAACTTCTTTCAAATAATATATATATATATATATATATAATAATGATAATAATAATAATAATAATAATAATAATAATAATAATAATAATAATAATAAAAAAAGTTGTTTCTTAGTCAACTCGGTCGAAGATGGTATCATTTGGAAGACTTGTCAATGGCAATGTTGATGTCCTGTTATTTGTACCCTTCCCTTAAGATTGTTTACTAGCAGGAAACTAGACAGTCTCACAGCCTCAAATCTAGTATCACTACTCTCCCATTGATCACCCTTTTTGGTACGAAACCTGGGAAACTGTGCTGCTAGTAGGATCATGCACATCTCTCGCGTATGGAAGTTAGTTGTATCCAGAGTCAAGTTCACCAACACGTACCATTCAACTTTCATGAGGTGACAAAATATTATCAACCATTTTCCTAACCAAATACTTTCAGCCCGAACATTCGTGACAGTTGGGTTTGCTTACATAGACATAAGGACCCCGAACGTATCGTGTAGCATGGGACGCGAGTCACACCCGAAGGATCATGCATCGTCCCTAACCGGGTGTCACAAGTCCGGTTGATGAGATTTCGACTCCTCAAATGGTCTACAATACGTAAAGCACGCATGTTCAAATAAATTGATAATAAACTTTCAATTAAAAGAGTTTTTATAATTTCTTTAATTCCACCTTAAGGTAAGTTTATAAAAACGATTTACCAACCAGCCAAAGACACGCTTATCCCCAAATGAGTGTAAGAAACTGCCCCATAATGGCTTAAAGATATACTTGAGAGTAAATGAAAGTAACATAGACAAATAACATTTCATTAACTACTTTAAGTTGATGTTCTTACAATCTTGACGAGAAGACACAAGAACACGAAAATAAATCGGCTCCAAAAGAAAACATGGTAGTAAGTGAAATGGGGAGATGATTTGAGCACTTTGGAATGAAGGCGATGAGCTCCTTTTATAGGCAAGTCCGGTACTTTGGCACGGAGTCGTGTCATGTCAGGGAACGGGGTTGTGCCTGTCAAAGAAGAGAGAGGCTTCGTCTGTCAGTCGGCATGAGGTCGTGTCATGTCAGTGGCACGGGGTCGTGTCGTCAGTGTCAGTCAGCACAGTGTCGTGTCATTTAGGAGCATGGGGTCGTGTCTATCAGAGCTAAGGAAGAGCTCTGCTGGTACAGGGTACGAGTCGTGCCAAGTTGGGCACGGGCCGTGTCAAAGGCCTAATTCTTGGAACTTGATCTTTTTCATCTGGTTTTCTTTATATTTTGTTCCTTTTGTGATTTTGGCTTGATTAAACCTGAAAAATTAAACAGAAAACAAAACAATTGTGATTCTGTGATAGTTGGTCAGTTTTAATCCTTTTTGCGGGGGATATTTGTATAATAAATATGTATACTTTTGGGTACATCAACTTACATTCCTTGTTAAGCGGCCAGTCCGCATTTATCTACAATGTTTCTGCGTCTTAAGATATGGGTCGCCCAGGTCACTACCCTCCCTACTGTGGGGATGCGGCGGCGGGGGTGTGATGGATTGGTATCAAAGCCAAAGGTTTCAGCATATTAGGAGTTCAGGTAGAACCTTTAATCTCGAACCTTAATTAAACTCTAGGACTAAGCGAGAAACTAAGTCTAGGACTTAGGCAGTTATCTATAAGTAGGCATCTATCAAGGCTTAGTGTAAGGTCAGCTTCAAGTTGCAAGCTGCAATCTTTACTTACAGGTGCACTAAGAGTTGATAAACCTTACCAAGCAGATAAGTGCTGAGAGTTCTATAAGTGTGTGTGTGTGTGTGTGTGTGTGTGTGTGTGTGTGTTGAGAATATGGCACATCGTCTTTAGTGTGAGTTAGGGTTCAGTACCCTAGGGGTGAGTTACGTTTGGTGTTATTAATCCTCTATAAGTACTGACGTAGTCCGTATGACAGGTACCTAGTAGCAATTCGACATGATGTTTGTAAGGATCGAAAATAACCCAAACACGATATCACGATCTCTAGTGAGTGTGCGGAATCCAAACACTAGAGTGATTCAAGATAAATCAAGAATAATACGAAAAAGCAATAACAATATAAGTAAGAACACAAACCGATTGTAAGTACTTGAAGAATTCGATTGCTACACACTTGATGAAAGCCGAATTCTCAATGAGAAATTCGATACACTTGAAATCGCAAAAACACCTTAGAGCAACCAACCTAAACCCCTAGATTAGCTATCCTTATATAGGGGGAGATTAGCTTGGAAAACAAGCTAATCTATCTTTGGTAACCCTAATTACCTACTAATTCCCGTTTTTGACCATATAGGCCCACTAAACTCCCTCTAAACATTGTTTAATTGAGCCCAACCACATCTAAATTGGCCCAGTGACCCAATATAACCATAACCTAGCTAATCTCCACCTATTCTATCACATAGGCCTTCAAAATAGTCCGCCAAGTGATGATTTAATACACAAGCCACAAATTATTCCCTTACAATTTTCCCCTTGGCTTGTGATATTAAATGTCTTCTACTTTCAATCTTCAGAACTTGCAGTCTTCACCTTGGCTTTAGCATGGGTTGGTGAAGATTCCTTTCTTTAACAATCTTCATTGGGCAACAACAAATGACTTTAGGGAGTGTTCTCTCAATCAGCATTAGCTTGGACTTCAAATGACGAACATGTAATGAGAGGAGGATTCTCAAATACTTGCTCCTTCTTGAAAACTGTTGAGTCCTTGCTGAATCATCAGTAACTGTCTTGACTTACCATTAACTTCAGAGGTTAAATTTTGAAAACCTCTATCTTGGCATTCTTGATTGTAGATCTTTGAACTGACGGCATTTAGCTTCCCCTCAACTCGTGAACAGTGTCTTTTGAGTCTTTGGAAGCTTTTCTTGGAACAACCAACAAACTTCCCCTAAGCATAAGGTAAGTCCTTTTCCGGTTGGTTCTTCAACTTGATCAGCAGCAGAGTTCTTGCTTTGATCAACTGATTCCTTGATTTTTTTCCATGAGTTGTTTTTTTTTCACTTAACCTGTCAAGCACAACATGGAACAAACACTAACCAGACACTGATGAATGGTTATCGGGTTAGCATTACTTAACCAAACAACTTTCCCTGAACCCGAGGACTCTTTTTATTATCTCCCCCTGAGGTTCTGAGGGAGGGTCAAACTTTCTTGCATAAAACCCATAAAAATTTTATTTAAACTTCTCAAATCAACCTGGCCAATTCATAAATTAAGATAACACAAAAGAAACAAAACAAACATACCAAATTACTAAACGAGAAGGTTTTATTTTGGGATCAAACCGTCTTTGTCTGAACTGAGGAACCCTTTTCAGCACTTGTTACTCGAACACGTCCAGGCGATTGCCAGTATATTGGTCCTTCTTAAACCCATGTTCCTCATTTTCCCGGCTGTTTGTCACTTATTTATCTTTTAGGTGCATTAATTATGAACATCCGACAGTCACACACAAATCCTAGGTAATTAATATGTGCAGTCTATCAAGCGTGATCATTCCCTACCACATATTTTCACATTCCCATATCCAGAGTTTTGAATCTTTTGTCAAGACTTGGTTGAGAAGAGAAAGAACATATCATAAAAGAGATAGGAATAATATACAAAGACTTGTATGATTTCAACTCAGAGGCGTTTATCAGTCAGGTGGTAACCTTTCATCAAACACATAAGCCTAGTCACAAAGTCAGGGCTAAAGGGTTTTGGACGCTAGAGGGTCTCTTTTGTTGTGCACATTGGCATCTTTTAGGGTGTAAATTATATACAGTGATCTGCAAGCACGTTAATCCAGACTAACCAGGTCTTTGCTCACGCAAAACAGAGGAAAATCTGATTAACACGTCAACCATTCTACACCAGGTCATTGCTCACGCAAAGCAAAGGCAAAACTTGACTGACGGCTTTGACATCCCCAGATCTTTGCTCACACAAAACAAAGGGGACGCCGACTTTTTGAGATTTTCGATTCAACACTTTGGAGTCCGGCGTGTGTATCAGGAACAATTTCGCAGTCAAATAGAACAAGCACTTAACCTAAGTGTGTGTTTCCCGTCAAATGACATACTTTATCTTTAAGTGTTGTGACTCATACCTTTGTTTTTGGAACTGAGCCTACCGAGCACATCACCTTGAATCATGTCTTACACTTTTGCCTTACGCGTGTCAGTCATTCTGAAAACGAAAATATTTCACTTCCCTGCCTTCTCAAACACAAACAAAAGATTAAAAATTAAAAAGCACAATTTTTGAGGGGTCAACTATTTCATCTTTTCTATTCTTCCCCTTGCTTTTTGATTTTTAAAATCAACACACCTTTTTTTTATTATTGACACACAGACACATCACTAGATATCTACTAAAACTGGCCAAGCTAACCTTCAAAGTTTATCTTTTGAAAATTTTCTGAAACAAACAATTAGCCAAGAAACAAACAATTCAGACAGTACCTTGCTGATTTTTTTTTCCAGATTTACCTCTCACAAGGAAACATACCCCCCATAAAGATCTGCATGTCATGAAGTGAAGAGATGCCTCCTTTCCTGTGCCTGGAACAATCACTATCACAAACAAGCAAACAAGGTTAATGAAAGTCCTCCTTGACTGTTCCTGCACAAAGTGAGAGATCAGTTAGCCAATGGAACCCAGGCCATAGTGGTTCTGGGTAGACCTGATGAATCAACGAAAGTTACTTCTTTTAAACAATGCCCTTTGTAAAATCAGGAATTGGAGTTGTGGGTGCCATAGATTTAAGTTTCCAAATTTGAGGTGATTTATGAGTTGTTTTAGTCACTTTTGGAGTAGTGACTTTAGGTTTTTCAACCTTTTTCATTTCAGGTTTCTTTCTCAAAACAGTTTTAGTTACCTTTGGAGGGGAAACTTTAGGTTTTTTTAACATTGTGTTGTTTTGAAATTGGTTTCTTCACCTTTTTATGAAAATTTTCATAATTTGGAAAAGCATATTTTTGATTTGAAATTTTTCTCTGCTCTTTGGCATCGCCCCAATGTTGATCTGAGGGTTTTATCTTAGGAGAAACAGTCTTCATAGCCTTAGGTGGTTACACCTTCATTGGCTTAGACTTAACTGATTCTTCAGATGAAACACTTTGACTTCGTGGATAATATGGCTCATAGGGGCGATAGAGACAATTTCGGGCAATGTGACCAGGATTGCCACATTAAAGCACGTCTGCTTCTTGAGATAGAAGTCAGACGTGTAACCGTTTGTCTTTAGCTGCTGAGGTGGAGCACCATTTGTTTGTGTCTGCATCTTGCACCCGTTTGCAGATCTTGTGTTAACTGTGGACTGGTTCCTCGAAGCTTGAGTTGAATCTATTTTTTCAGTTCTTGTGCTCCATGTATTCTTTGATGTCGAGGCAACATTTCCGCAACTGCAATTGCATGAGCCTACAGATGAAATTGGAGACTTGTTTGTTATCCTGGGCCTTTCAATCTTGATAGGAACCCAAGTTGGAGGCTTGATGGTGATCTTGGGTCTTAAGCTCTTAATGTGAGATGATAAACCACCATCATGACCCAAGCCTTTGAACTTAGTGGAGAAGGATGGTAGTTCATAGCCAGCATCTGGTTCTCGGTCAAACATAGACCCAGATGTCATGAATATCTTACCATTGGGTCTGGTAGTCATCACCACTCGTTCCCGCTTTACCTCATCCACCACTTTGGAATAAGGAGTCTCGATCTTTGGATAAGGAGTCAACTTTTCTTCATCAGCTTTCTTCACTTCACTAGAGCTTGAGCCAGTACACTCAGTAGTGTTGTTTGACTGAGTTGCTTCTATGGCTGTCTTTTCATCTTTATTCACTGATTGAGGCCCATATACCATGGTTGCTTCATTCAAGGACTCTTTCAACAATTCATCTGCAGTTTGGGGCACTTTGATGTATTCGTGTTGTAATGGGGGAGGAAAATTTCCATCCCCGAGGCCAGATGTTTCTTTTACCTGCTCGAGTCGCTCTTCTGATTTGAATAAGACATGATGAGAGTCCATCATTTTCTTTTGAATAACTTGATGTTTCTCAAGGGCAGATTGGGAAATGTCAAGTTTGGTTCTTAGTTCCTCCACCTCCTTAGTTAGCTCTTCTACCTTAGCGTTAGCAAGCCTAAGATAGGTGCTTTTATCACTCACCTGACGTTGAAGACTCTTAACATCTACCTGAATGGCCACAAGTTTCTCTCTAAATATTTTGGTCTTACTTTTAGACTCCCTAAGGTCTCTAGTAATTAATTCGCGATTTAGGGTCTCATTGGTAAACTTACGTTCCCAGTCTTTACATTCATTCAAACTTGCCTGACACTTAGGATTACAACATATCTCATTGTTGTTGGTAGATGCAGTGCTACCTGGTTGAATGAGTGCCATGATCGGATTGAAAAGTCTCAACCGGATCGGAAAGACAGCTTTTCGATCGCGCAGAGTTTCGGCTCGACCGAAAAGTGTAAGATGATCGAAAAGTCACGAAGGGGATTTTCCGATCGAGAGGCGAAGCTGATCGAAAGTCACGAAGGGACTTTCCGATCGAAACAGAGCTGATCGAAAAGTCACGAAGGGACTTTCCGATCGAAACGGAGCTGATCGAAAAGTCACAGGGGGACTTTCCGATCAAAATGTGTTGATCGAAAAGTCACAAGGGGGACTTTCCGATCGAAATGCTCTGATCGAAAAGTCACAGGGGAACTTTTCGATCGAAATGTGCTGATCGAAAAGTCACAAGGGGACTTTCCGATCGAGTGGCGAAGCTGATCGAAAGTCATGAAGGGACTTTCCGATCAAAACAGAGCTGATTGAAAAGTCACGAAGGCACTTTTCGATCAAAACGGAGCTGATCGAAAAGTCACAGGGGGACTTTCCGATCAAAATGTGCTGATCGAAAAGTCACAAGGGGGACTTTCCGATCGAAATGCTCTGATCGAAAAGTCACAGGGGAACTTTTCGATCGAAATGTGCTGATCGAAAAGTCACAAGGGGGACTTTCCGATCGACAGATGGCTGATCGAAAAGTCACAAGGGGACTTTCCGATCGAAATGTGCGACAGAAAAGGCTTTTCGATCAGGAGGACGATCGAAAAGTCTAGAAAACAGGGTCGAAAAGTCTCCAAATCACGAATTAAGCACCTCGAAAGCTCCTGTCTTGACTTAAAACCTGCAAAAATACTTCTGTATCGTGCTAAAGGCGGAAAAACACCATAAAACTCAAACTGTTAGTTGCCAAAAACTTGAATTGGATATCGCGAGAGCCTCGAAACTTGCGTTTCTTGGCTCTGATACCAATTGTAAGGATCGAAAATAACCCAAACACGATATCACGATCTCTAGTGAGTGTGCGGAATCCAAACACTAGAGTGATTCAAGATAAATCTAGAATAATACGAAAAAGCAATAACAATATAAGTAAGAACACAAACCGATTGTAAGTACTTGAAGAATTCGATTGCTACACACTTGATGAAAGCCGAATTCTCAATGAGAAATTCGATACACTTGAAATCGCAAAAACACCTTAGAGCAACCCACCTAAACCCCTAGATTAGCTATCCTTATATATGGGGGGAGATTAGCTTGGAAAACAAGCTAATCTATCTTTGGTAACCTTAATTACCCACTAATTCCCGTTTTTTACCATATAGGCCCACTAAACTCCCTCTAAACATTGTTTAATTGAGCCCAACCACATCTAAATTGGCCCAGTGACCCAATATAACCATAACCCAGCTAATCTCCACCTATTCTATCACATAGGCCTTCAAAATAGTCCGCCAAGTGATGATTTAATACACAAGCCACAAATTATTCCCTTACAATGTTCCAACATAACAGTTCTTAATCTAGGTCGGGAGGCAGAGCAACACATGACAAAGCAGGATCGAGCTAGGGACCTGCCTAGTTGAGTCCAGACCTCTCGGTTACCTCTTTCTTCTTCCACGATGCGAAAGAAGTCACCATCACATGTTTTACAAGCCATCCAGTTTCTACGCAGATCTAGGGTTAGGCATACGCCTATGAAGAAGATGATTCTAGGATGGCAGATTTGTCTCACGATAGCATACTTGGAGGCAGCAGTTGACATACATTGGTGAATCTTATAACAGACGATGCCGTCAATGAGGATGAGCAGCTTGAGAAAGGAAGTCAGCACATGCACTCATCGAGACATATTGTGGCGGAGTTGTCACCAGGGCATTTGGTCAGCTACCATCCAGAGTCATCAGAGGAACATGTGTTCGGCACACCTGACTATGTACCAGGAGGATATACCCTTGGCGTAGAGGACGGGCTAGACGATTCTGAGCCTATGGTGGTGGAGCTAGTGGTTGAGGCACCACAGGCATGGGAGTATGTGAGGTTGTCTACCCTAATGCATTAGGCACCATTGGGTCAGGACCCACGTGACCCACACTATGTTGAGCGACTACGAGCATAATACACAGCATCGTACGTCTCCGATTATTACACATTCCCATATCTTCAGAGGTCGTACATTCTGTCTACCAGTTATGTGCCACTCTTCGACCATGGCTATCATCATCCACCTCCTTACCGTCTTTTTTGTTGGTCTTTTGTTTTTGTTGCCCTAGCACTCCATCTTGTCGTTCATATAAGATGACTTGAAAAGAAAATTGTTGTAGTTATGGTTTCATCATGGATGAGATGTGTCTCTACTATTCATCTTCGTAAGCCATTCGATTAACCTCTCCTAATGTTGGTGTCTAGTACATGGACATGATTGTGTCCTAATTACGTGATGCACTCTCCCGCCCAAACTTTCTTTAAGGTTGTTCCAAATTTCAAAGGTCCTTTTAGGATACTTAATTTACACTACTATTTATATCCTTTTCCCTAGCGGTCATCAACCACCCTTTAATTATAGTGTTGCACCGCATCCTAGCCATGTACGTTTCTTCAGTTTTTCGGGTTTAGGGATGGTCCCATCGACAAAGACAATATTGTTTTTGACAAAGTGAAAGTTAGTGAACTTGAACTGGTTGATGTTGGTAGGGGGGTCAAAGAATTGCATTTGTCTTAGGTAATAGTAAGGAGAACTTGGGGTAATAGTAAGGAGAACTTGGATTGATTCCCTATTATTAAGTTTTGTTGGAGATAGAGCTATCGTCTTCTACTCCAGCCATGTTGATAAAGAGATTGGAAATAGAAAAATAAAGTAAATCTACGCTACACGATTATGCTTACTACACCATCAACTACTAAACGTAAACGATCAAACCTATAAAACCTATAACAATAACAAATCATATGTTAAGGTTTTACGCTTAAATAAGAATTAAGTTTTAAATAAATACTTTCATACCACGTAGGAGTATAGGTTGAAAAAACTACTCTTTTCGTTAAGAAAAAAGTTTGAAATTGTTATAGCATGGGAATATCATAATTTGATATAATAAATAAATCTAAAACGATACACGTGAAGAGATTATATTCACATTTCCATGAGAATGAGATGGATCATACATACTCCACGGGAATAGTACACTCACCATGGTCACGTGTTTGGTGCTCAACACTTATGAAATAGCCAAGAATGTTCTCTTACTGCTTTGGACGGCGGGGTCCGTTAGCCCTCACGCTGTCAATAAAGCCGCGTCTGACTGTTCCGTCATCTCCCCCACCTCCTTTATAAATTCCCAACCCGCTTGTTTTTGTCGAATCTTCATCAGTTTCGGCTTCTGAATCCTTAAGTCTATAATTATTCTTGACCCTAGAAAAAATATAATCCACAAAGTAAATCTTTCTTCTTGTTGTTGAAGGTACGCTCATAAACTTTTCGTCTTAATTAATTTTAAGAGTCATCGAAGTTCTATATATAGTTCTTTCTTGCAATTAGAATAGAGTTTGTTTGTTTCGTTAAAAAGATGAAGTTCAAGATTCGTCTATTACCTGTTTGTTGAAATGCTTAACAGAATGGTTTTTCTTTAATTTTATCTCCCCCTAATTTTGTTATGATGGACGCCTTCTTTTCTTTTCTTTTCTGCAATCAACATAGCCTTTTTTTCTTATCCCTTTCTTGAAAAAGTTGTAGATTTGCACATAAATGCTCAAGAGAAGAAAGTTTTGTTTTTGAAAAAATTATTAAAATAGAAAAGCTTGACCGACAAATCATCATCAAAAGACGGTAAATCTGTTCACAAGGGCTGGCTAAGCCTTCAACAATACAATTCTATGCCTATTTTAATGATTTTGATTAGTCAATTCTGTTTTTAATGATTTTCCCTGTGTTTTTTCCATTGGCGAACTAGGTTGTTTTTTTAACTTTACTAAATAAATCAGGTTAAAGAGTTGACCGAGGATTTGGTTGGTGGGTTGAATTTTATTTAAAGAAAGAGTTGATCATATCTGCAATTTTAGGTAACATCTTCTTAGCTGCTAGTTATTTCGGATTTGTCATAAATTAATCAGTTTAATTCTTTGCCAATCTTTCATCAGATATTGTTTGAAAAATCAGATATATTTCTTGATTTATGCAACTAATCAACTCAATAGAGTTCGGATTTGTCATAGATTAATCAGTTTAAATCTTTGCCAATCTTTCATCAGATTTTGTTTGGGATAATTTTGATCCGAGGAGAATCCATTGAAAAAACTCACATATATTTCTTGATTTATGCAACTAAAACTAATCAGTTCCTGTTCAATAGAGTTTGATCTCAATTATCTCCTGCAGTTCTTCTGCGCCAATTGATCAAACTCGCCTTGAAACAAGAAAATGATGCACACCATCTGAAGCTTATTCCTAGCATGGGCTCAGAACAATTTTATGGTTATAGATTGACCAGTAAACGCTCGTCTTACTCCTCTCCTAACCCAAAAGTTCCCGTGGGTCCCACAACGCTAATCCGAAAGGTTGAGGCACAAGACTCCCCCAACTGTCATCTCTCAACCCGGTTTGATTCGGATATATTGAGCTCAGGTGCTAGTCCTCCTGCTATTTTCTTTGAAGATTGCACTTCTTTTAACCAATCAGGAAGTATTCATCACATGAAAAATGCTCTTCAGGATATAGAAACAACTCTTATGGCTCCTGATGAGGAAGTATCCACACCCACACCCATGCCCATGAACCCCACCTCTGCTCAAACCAGGTGGCCACAACAGTCAACCCATGAACCCACCAGCTCGATCATGGTCCACCCCCAGGCTGCTGCTTATAGCCCGAGATATAGTCTATCTGGTAACAATAACAATAATCTAAAGATGTTGCTTATTTCATGTGCAAGTGCTTTAGCCGCTAACAAGATTAGTGAGTTTGAGATTTTGGTTGAACGCGCTCAAGCTTTGGTTTCCATTAGTGGTGACCCGATCCAGAGGCTAGGCGCGTATATGGTGGAAGGGTTGGTGGCTAGAAGGGAGTTGTCTGGTAATAATATATACCGAACCCTAAGATGCAGGGAGCCCCAAGGGAAAGATTTACTTACATACATGCATATTATGTACGAAATTTGCCCGTATTTGAAATTCGGTTACTTGGCTGCAAATGGTGCAATAGCAGAAGCTTGTCGAAATGAAGGCAGGATCCACATCATAGACTTTCAAATAGCTCAAGGGACTCAATGGATGACTCTCTTACCAGCCCTTGCTGCTAGATCCGGGGGCCCACCACACGTTCGTATCACGGGAATCGATGATCCCGTTTCAGAATACGCCCGTGGAGACAGTTTAGAATTAGTTGGAAGAAGGTTAGAATCCGTCTCACAGAAATTCAAGATTCCAATCGAGTTTCATCCTCTTCCAGTTTACGCCCCACTTGTCACCGTGGAAATGCTTGATGTTAGACCAGGTGAAGCTCTGGCGGTTAACTTCCCGCTACAACTCCACCACATGCCTGATGAAAGCGTTGATGTGAATAACCCACGAGATGAAAGGTTAAGAATGGTGAAGTCACTTTCACCGAAAGTTGTTACATTAATCGAACAGGAATCGAACACAAACACCGCAGCCTTCCTTCCAAGATTCTCAGAAGCTTTAGACTATTATTCTGCAGTTTTTGAGTCAATCGATGCAGTTCTAGCACGGGATAAAAAGGACAGGATAAATGTGGAACAACACTGCCTGGCTCGAGATATGGTGAACATCATAGCCTGTGAGGGTACGGAAAGAGTAGAAAGACACGAGCTTTTCAGGAAATGGAAGTCGAGGTTAACTATGGCGGGGTTCACACAGTATCCAATGAGTGCGTATGTGAATTCGGTTATTCAGGAATTGCTAAAGTGTTACTCGCAGAATTATAGTTTGGCGGAGAAAGATGGGGCTATGTTGCTGGGATGGAAAGATCGGAATCTGATATCGGCATCTGCTTGGCATTGAGAGTGCAAAAATAAAAGGTAAGTTAATTGATAGGAGTAACTTGTTACATATACATCTGTTTATTTTTGGTAGGCTGTAGAACTGAATTGATGTTTTTGCTGTTGATGACCCATGCTTTGATTATAATTCTTGTTACATATACATCTGTTTATTATTGGTAGAGTAACTTGAAAATGTCTGTGGATGGAGCAGATTCAGTTGGAAGAGCTTTGGCAGTTAGAAGGAAAATTATACAAATAGATTTTATACATATTTAACAATGAATTAAAACTTTCATAAAAACACACAGCAATTACTTGTCTTTTGATTGCAACAAAATGGCCCTCAGTCCTTGAAGGTCAATTCGGCTGCTGATCACGTAGGGCTTGTAATGAGGCTTGGAGGCTTTGTAACTCGGTCATTAATCATTTAGAGAGATCCACCAAAAATTAATCGACCTTGGTAAAAAAAATCATAGGAGGCATTTGTTTTGTGGAATGTAATGGAATTAGAATTGCAAAATTTTCTTTTTAAAGGTGTGCTTAGTTGGGTAACGAAGAAATTTGAAATGCAATGACGTCCTTTAATCAATGGAATTTACTATTATTCCAACATTCTTTAGAAATTTTTCACTTTGACGAAAGAAAGTTACATAGCCTCAAATTCACTGATTATAGGAATTCATTCCAATTTAAATTTGTTTATAACCCAACTAAACAAAACATTAAAAGAATAACTTTGCAATTCCAATTCAATCACATTCCACGAACTAAACCAAACGTCCCTATGCTCATCATTAATTTAAATCGAAGCCAAAGCCAAATTAGATTAGCATTTAATAAATTTTAGCATAATAATAAGTTAAAGATCATGTTCAGATTTTAAACTCTTTATATTTATATTATACTAAATTGAATTTTACATCTTTTTAAATCTAAGAATAGTTTTATATATACATGTTTATGTTTATGGAATAATTTCCACAAACGTTTTCAAATAAATATATAAAAACTTAAAAAAATGCACTATCTAACAAAATTGAGTTGTTATGGACGGCACTTGTCACATGGCCAAATGTGCTACTGTCACGTAACATTTCATTATTTATTTATTTTTGAAAAATTGGTCTATATTAATTTCAGTTATCACCTATTGGCTGATAATAATCTCAGTTATGATTTTGGCCTACAATAATCCTAGTTAATAACATGTTGGCCTATATTGAACTGCCGTTAAGCTGTGACTAACGATGTTAGTATATTGCTAACTGGACATCTCAGTAGGATCCTAGGTGGCATTTGAATAAAAAAAAATTCTAGGTGTCATTATATTAAAGAAAAACTTTTAATAATAATAAAAAAACTAAAGATGTATGTCACGTAGAAGGTGATAATATACCACTATTTTATTTAATGTCGCAAGGTGATAATCGCAATGATGATCACAAAGTGGGTTCGGAATTGAATTTTCATTTGTCACAAGTTGGAGAATTGTAGAGGGCTGCGAATATATATATTTTTTTTGGAATGTGGCATAGGGTGATATTGCAAATCATTACTTGTGGGCTTTTACGTGACATATATTCTTTAGGTTTTTTTTTTCAATTAAAAGCTTTTCTTTAATATAATGACATCTATGATTTTTTTTTTACTTTAAATGCCACCTAGGATCCTACTGGAATGCACAGTCGGCAAGAAACTAACATCGATAGTCACAATTTAGTGGCGGTTTAATATAGGCCAACATGTTATTAACTGGGATTATTGTAGGCCAAAATCATAACTGAGATTATTACCGGCCAATAGATGATAACTGGGATTAATATATGACAATTTTCCTTTATTTTTTTGTTTTGTTACCTATTTTTTTAGCGTTTTTCTTGATTTTGGTTTAGTTTTACAGAGTTGTTTTTAAGTATCTACTAGTTTTTTAGTATTATATTTAACTATGTCTCTTATTTTAATGTCGTTGCGTAGCCTCTTTTGTATTTTTATTTTTTTAAGTAGTGTTTTAGCAATACCACTATTTTGTGTATCCACATCTAACCGGGCAATTTTGCAACAACACGCTCCCATCCAATCTAGTTAATAAAAAAACGTCTTAGAGAAATTAAAATAGATAATATGAAAAAGAATGTTGGAGCTACCTTTAGATCTGTCACACCCCAACCGACGGCGGAATACGTCGGGACGCGATGATTGTCCAGATGAACACAACACTAATTAAATGTTGCGATATTCTTAATCAGTCTATTTTATAACAATAGAACAATACATGATAATTCGATACAATCAAATGATAAATCACAGATTAACTTGATTAATTTAGGTCTCACTAAGTCCACATGCATCCTAAAGTGTCTCAACGCGATTAACAACATCAACAGCAAAGCCTGTAACATGTACAAAATAATGGTCAACTACGAATAGTTGGTGAGTAAACATAGGTGTAGCGTACTGATATATAATTGAAACATGCGATGTAATGAGTTAAGTGTAAACATATATGATATACTTGAAATGAATCAAAGCACATAATAGGCGACGCACTCAAGCCCTCAGCATTTAGGCTTTCAATCACAAGGCGCCACACGCGAGGCAGGCCAAGTGGGTTGTCACACCAATAGATCTATTATTGTAACCCCGACTCAATGAGTTAATGGGATACGTCAAATCGTTCCATCGTTCCATAGTTCCATCGTCCAATAGTTCCATCGTTCAATCGTTCACATCGTCCAATCGTTCCGAGCAATAGTCCACACAAGTTTAATCACACAAGTATACACATAACAATCACAGCGATCGAATTTAGTTTTAGAATAAAGCAATAAAGAGTTTACGTTCTAATAGCGTACATGTTGCACCCCAAAACAGTAAAAGAAAAGGGGCTATGAACAGGGGCGGATCCAGGATTTTATTTCATTGGGTTCACCTTTTTTCGGTATTCAGAATTCTAACAACTAAAAGTCAAAAAATTCGGTTTAGTCGGTTTGGTTCGGGTCGGGTAAGGTTAAGGGGCGGTTCAAACTTTTTGAAGGCAAGAAGCGAATTAAAATTTTGGGGCCTCATTCTTAATCAAGTATTCATCTAATGAACTATTAAACTAACTAGGTTTGTGCCCGCCACGCGTTGCGGTGGGTTTTTTGTTTTGACTTTTGTTAAGTTCATCTCTATTACAAGCAGGACAAGTTATATATTTACCTGCTTAATATGAGGTCCCTTAATGCTCCATCCGAACTCGCTAAGTTTTGCATTGAAGGCCTTAAGAAAATTCAATCCATATGCCACCTTTGTCATTGAAACATTCAACATTAGTAAAGAGGATATCATCACTTTATGTAAATGAAAGTGAAAGACTACATGATTCAAATCCATCTAAAATTTTGGATGCAAATAAATCAGAACATATATAGGTAATTAGGTATCATAGGGATTGAGCTTGAAAAAGGAAATATGTACCTAAATTCTATCAAACCAAAAAGAGAGCAACCAAATTAAAAAAAAAATCAAACACAATCAAAAGAGATTATATAACCATACCTGTAGAAGATGAGTTATTTACTCATGTTCATAATACATCTTTTACCTCATGAATAAAGTAACCACTTGTTAGAAGAAAACCTAAATCAATAAACAAAACCTAAATCAATAATTCATCAAATTAAAGAACAAAGTAATCGAATTAAAGAACACATTCATCAAATTAAAGAAACAAACTCAATTATTCAAGAACAAACTCAACTATTCAAGAATCTAAAGTTTTCTTGTTAACTTACTTGTTTTGTGAGAGAACAAGAGAGACTGAGGACTGAAGAGAGTCAGTGAGGTCGCCGGAGCCGCCGAGCCGGAGGAGGAGTTCTGCTGCCGGATGAGAGATCACCGTGAGGGGCGGCTGAGTGACTGATCGAGTGAGGGGTCGAGAGAAGAGGCTGAGATGAGTCTGTGCGTGAATGTGAAGAGTGTTTAATTCTAAACCCTAAGTGAGGGGCTGTGAGTCATTAAAGAGAGAAAAGAAAAACAAAAAAAATATAAATATAGAAAGAATGCTAAAGATTATAAATAAAAAACGGACGGTGCTTTGTTTCGAACACTGTATCTTTAACTTGAAAGTCCCGCCGCGAACCAATTAAGCTGGAGAGTTTTTTTACTTGGATTCACTACTCAGCATATATATGGATTCACTCCTACTTTTTTATATATATTTACACTAAAAATTCGAAATCCACTGGGTTCCCGTGAACCCGGTGGATCATACTTGGATCCGCCCCTGGCTATGAATACTCACCTGATATGGATACACAATTGAAAAATTGACACCACAAAAAGAATAGACTCGAAGATGACATCGACGACTAGATGCGATAGAAATAAATGAATAAATAGATAATAATTTGATTTCACGGCACAATCGACTTGACGAATCGTTGGTGATTTAATGAGATAATATGTACGTTATGATAAATGGTTTAATTGGAAGATAAGGATAAAATCATGGAATTCTGAATAAAATGATACTATAATGAAAGTCAAACAAAGTCAAAGTAACCATCATGCACACGAGTATAAGGTTTTAACGATGTAAACCCTAGGTCTAACATGCGAGTCCTAGATCTATTCACAATATATCATGAACTCGATAAATTTAAACATGGAGGGACATACATGGCATGTACTTGGTCATAACACATCATACATGGTATGGATCTAGTCTTAACACATCGTACATAGCATGAAAGTCCAAACTTGATGCTCAATTCCATAGATCTATCCCTAAATATCGTTCATGACATAGATCGGGTCATTTTAAACCATGAAAGTCAGATCATGATGTTCAATACACATGGATCTAACCCTAGGTAGCATACATGATGAAGATCTCAACAACTCATAGCATAAAATTCATATTTAGATGGTCAATTTCACAAATATAACCCTAGATGACATATATATAGAGATCTAACCATTTCCAAGCATAAAAATACCATCTTGATAGTTAAAACCCTAGATCTATAACATATTGATGTGTTACTAACACATCTTGTTTTCCAAGTCTTTTATTTATATTTTTGAGTCAATTTGAGTCGGGTTTTGTTTAGTTTTAGTTGTTTTTAGTTAAGTTTGAGTCTTGGAGTCGTTTATTTATGTTTTTATATGTTTTATAGGTGTTGGGTCAAGTCCCAAGGCCACGAGAGCAAGTTAGGAGTTAGAAGAAGAAAAGAAGACAAGTGTTGAACAACAAGTTCCATGCGTATCGCCTGGGACTGGATGATGGTCGCGTGATACGCTTGGAGCCAGAAGGTCAACGAAGGCCGTAAGTTGGTTTGACCGACTAAATTGTCGTATATGGGGCCTTAGGCGTATCGCCTACTACTTTTGGACCTCTAAGTGATACGCTTGGAGGGTGTTTTTCCGGAAAACATAATGCGATTGATATAAAGTCGAGTTTAGGGTTCCATTCGCAAGATCTCGACTTCCAGATGGTAGAGGAGCGACCAGAGGCGATTTTTAGAGACGAGAGAGACCTGGGAACAAGGAGAATCATCGGTGGATCAAGAATCAATCATCCAATCATCATCGATTCATCCGGTTTTCTTATTTCTTTTTTAGAACTCTAGACTTAGTTATGCTTTCTGTTAAAAACATGATTTTTATTGTGTTTTCTGCATTGAACATGATTGTAGGCTAAGTGTTTTCACCGCCTAGACCGTTTATGATGAACAACTAGTATTTATGACTTCATCTGGCTATGATTACTTGATTGATGTTATGTTCTTATTCAATTCCATTGTTGACATAATTGTATGCATATGACCACTAGAATTAGGGTTTGAATTAACGTACTAAACTGCTTAGCCTACGAATGTCTTTCGGTTTGGGTTGGGTAATCGATTGCGTGACTGTGTGTTTGTGATTGATTTGATTGTCTGTCTTGATTATCATAGTTTAGTATTTTAGTGATTGCCTTGAATCTAGTGTGCTGCTCTAGTTAGACAAGCCAGAAGGTGATAGCTAGGTCGGGTAGTCAGGTTCACTAGTGGATTAGGATCACATCGCCATCGGGAGAGGGATGCCCTAGGATATTAGTTAATTCGTTATTCCGTGTCAGTTGTGTTGATTAGTGGTAGTTCTTGCTAGCCTAGGGTGCCTAAGATTGTTTCGAGGGTGGTTACGTCTAGTTGAGGTTGGATGTACCCATAAGGTGAATTAGCTTCCATCAGAGTTGTCATAGCCAGATTAAGTTGTAGGTATTGGTTGGGATTCTAGCTCTATGTGGTGTCTTTCTCGTGTCTGATTGTTTCCAAAGTTCTCCTGCTTTCCGTTTGTTAGTTGCGTTAGTTTATTTAATTCCTAAATCAAAAACCCAAATCAATTACTCAGCATTTCCAATTCGTAGTTCTAGGTTTAATTTTGTCTATAGAGTGTCTCTAGGGTTCGATAATCCGGTCTTACCTCAGCTAAGCTACAATCCGACATGTTCAATGCCTTAGGGTTTGGTTCGGTTTAGGTTATTTTGTTAAAATTAGGTGTGTCTTAGGTCTAGGTTTTGTGTTTATTTTAGTTAGTATTTTTAGTGTCGTTCCGAGCACATCACATATCATCATGCAAGAACATAGATCTAACCTAATTCATCATAAAGTATCAAACTTTAAACATGAATCCATAGATCTAGAGATGATCAATCATGAAACATGGAGGTCTAACCCTAATTCATCATAAAGTTACCATCTTGATCATAAAATTCAAAGATCCAATGATTACCAACATGTATCATGAAGATCTAGACCCTAAACATCACAAAGTCTCATGCTTTACAAGATTACACATGGATCTAGCATGAATATTAAGAATGTCATAGATCAATTTATCAAAAAATTTATATCTTTCATAGGGAAATCATTAGATCTACAAGTTATAACCATGGAAAACCTAGATCTCCTATAAAAAATCTGATCTTGATCATGGAACAAGAAGAGGAATACTTACCAACACAAAAAGATAAAAGAATGATGATGATGAGGGAATATCGAGACTTGAATCTTTAAGATTTTTAGCTCCTAATAAAGATCTTGATGATGCAAGATGATTTCTAGATCACCACAGACGTTTTTAGGGTTTAGGGTTTGAGAAAATGGGTTGGAATGAGGTTTAAGTTGCTTAAATACCAAAAATTCATGTTCAGCTGTTTAGGCGTATCGCCTAGGAGTGTCTATAGCTCTAGGAGATACGCCTAGAGCTCCTTAGACAACTCCTTGGCTTTTTGTCTCGTTTCGCGTGCCCGTTTTGCCGTTTTATGATGTTTTCGAGTCCTGTTTTCTTCCAAATCACCCATATCATCATTCCAACATGTAACCACATATAATCCACTCAAAATGAATATGAATATATCACGTAACTCAAATGTATGCAGAAATTAGTTTAAAATAGGCGTTTTTGGTCGGTTTTGACGTACGTATTGGTTTTTTTGCAATTCACTAACGATTCGCGACTCCATCAAGTGTGTGATAACTCATGACATGATAATTGATTATTAGATTCATAAAAATGTTGAATTTGACATACGATGATTAAACATAAGATTCCCGGTATATAACGAATCGCGTACTAAAATTGCGTAAAAACCGAAAATTGCTTTATTTTCAATTCGAGACATCCAATTTGATTTCAATTGATTGTAATTAATTATTTGATCTCACGAAAATATTATAAATCATTTAGACCCGATAATTGGGTATAAATACCCGAAAAGTCTTTCGGTTCTCCATAATTTGCAAATTGGTAATTCACGAAATTTCAAAACGGGTCGAATTTCTCAATCTAGTAAAGCGCAAATGTTACAAGATCGTCAATAGAGGCAAGCTAAAAGAAATTGATTAGAGATTTTTCCATAATTTTTCTTTTAATGTTTAACTAGATGGCAATCGTGCGTTACCACGGTTCACTTGTCAGTTCAAAGTTCTAGAGTTACAAACCTAGTTAAAGAATATTTACATACATAGATTTAGACAAACATGTCTTGACAGAGACGGAAACATCTATAAAGTTTAGAGGTACTAAGTTGATATTTTACAAATTAAAAAAAAACATTTAGTCATTTGATGGGGAAGGAGCCTCAGATTTGAGATTGGTTATCATGTGCTCGTGAGGTGCCTATAAAAAGGTTTTTATTATTAATAAATATTGAAGGTGATAATAAAGATGTAATCTATAATTAGGAGGCTGTAACACATAGGTAGCGTTTGGTATGCATGAATGGATAATGGAATGGAATGAGTTATTACTTCAGAATGAAAAATGACATGTTTGGTAGCACATTCGAATGGACCATTACATAAGGAGTGTGATTTCTTTCATTTATAAAGATTTTCATTCCATGGGGGAATGATGTTTTTTTTCGATTCCTTCAAGGAATGGAATTGATTTTTTATTACATTTCTTCTTAAAATTTTATGAAAAAAAATAAAAAAATAAAAAAGTCAAAGAAAAAAAACATAAAAATGTAAAATATATATATATATATATATTAAAATGAAAAAAATTGGTAAAATAAATATGAAATAAAAATAAAACAATGAATAAAAATGTATTAAAAATATAAATAAATTAGAAAATAAAAATTTTTAAAAATAATAAATTAATTAAATCTAAAAATATAAAATAAGAAAAAAAATTAGAATTAAAAATATAAAAAAATATATTAATTGTAAATGGAAATGTTAGTAAAATTGTTTTTGATTACTTCGTTTTTACTAAATATCAAACAACACGAAGCATTGATTTATTTAATTCCCACATGGTTACCAAACAGGAAGATGGAATGGTAATTGTCAATCTCATTCTCTCAACCATTCCACTCCCTCACCCTTTCATATTCTCGTTCATTTCATTACCTCGTACCAAACAGACCAATTTCAAGAAGTTTATTTAAAAAATTCAACAAGAATGTACCGGTTGTTTTAAATTGTTTAGTACTAAGGTGAATATTACCTACAAAGTCGATATTTAAAATCTTATTTTTTTAAAAGTCGAGATGAAACGTCAAATTTGATATATAATGTTACCTAAATCAAGAAACGAAAGATAAATTAGTAAATATAATACATAATCATTTTAAAAAGGTTGCAGTTTGTAAACAACAAAGTACCGAGGATTTTGAAAACAAAATAATAACTAAATCTAATCTTTCATAGGAAATCATCTATTTAGATTATTTTTTGATGAAGTGACCAAATTTTTATTACGTGTAATTATCAGTTATATAAGAATTTAAATTTAGTGAAAGAAGTGTATGTTGAACGAATCCTGAATCGTATGAATAATAAACAGATAATAGATTAAAGATTACTTGTTTGTAGGAGAGTTGATATGAGTTATGCTTGAGAATCCATCTGGTATGTTGACCGAGTTCCCGTTTAAGGTGTACTATTAGGATGAATAAGGTGGATGGTGGTCCACGAATTTTAGAGAGGGGGAGAGAGGGATCACGAATTTGTGATGGAGAATAGTGGTGGTGTTTTTCTCTCCCTATGATCTCTATATATATACACCCAAGGGGAAACCCTAAGTATCTAGTAAGTGCAATTACGTCCATCGAATAAATGCCTAAGTAGGGTAATAAGATCAATAATTAATTAAGATAAATGATTATGATGACCATTTAATTTAAATATATATATGAAATATATATATTCTAACATTCTCCCACTTATCCGAGTAATCATTTATGATGAGTTATTAGATAAGCCTGATCAGGGGTTAATACTTATTTCAATTTTAAACTAGAACTGCAGAAAAATACAGTCATAGAATTGGCTATTCAATTCAAGAACCCCATTAATCATACTACAATCCCAAATTTAAAATTCAACTTAAATTTAGAATCATTAACAAAAATAAGCCCTTAACGGTGATTTGTATATAAACTGTCTATATGTCCCGTTAGGACGCATAACATATTCAGAGACAAACAAATCAAAATAGATGAGGAATCATTAATAATTAGTCATTCATATTGTTATATGCTTGGTCATTAGTAAACCTTGTCTTTATTATGAGCTCTTAGAAAATACTTATGAGGATAGACCTTTAGTGATAGGATCCTTACGCATATCATGAATGTTTTCAATAAAATGACTTAGTTTCCTCTACATGAACAATAATCTTGTATCGAAAATTTAATGCAACCCCGCTCAAAACTGTTACTGTTTTAAGAGATTGGGGTAGGTGACTTTATCACATTAAGTCTTCAATATGTTATTTATCTGGAGTTTAGGAATCTAGTGATAAATTTACCAACAACGTTTAGTGAAAAACATATTATGTCATAACTTAGGTTGTTGTTATCAGTTTCTTATGACTCGTCAATAATCCATTAGATAAATATGTTCGCAAACATAAGGATATACCCTTGAGTTGACATTTCATATCCTTTGAATACAATAAAGTCAAAATTTAGAGATAGTCAACTACTTTAAGTTTCTCACTTCTTCTCTAGTTCAAATTTATAGTCTTTCGTTTCCTATAGATATTGAAATGCCATCATAGATACTTCATAATGAACTAACATTAGGAAATGATTTTAATCATTTCTAGTATTTCAGTAATGTAGGCAATATTTAAACGAGTATAGACTTGAACATATGTAAGACTTCTAGCTAATGAAGTATAAGATTTAATTACTTGAACATTTATTATTAATCTCCTTTACTTACTAGAGTTACAGGCTGAGAGTAACGTTGCATGTTGTAATGTGTTGAACACATAATTAGGTCCTATGAGACTTAATTAATGTCTCATTAGGTTGGCCTTGGTGTATTTTGATGTTTGTTGCATAAAAAGCATCTCCAAGATTTTAATGTCAAAATTATGCGAGAATAAGTCGCTTTGACTCAAGCAACAAAAGTACCATATCACTTGCCTAAAATAATGTATATAAGGACAAGTGTTGTATTAGTTGCTCCCACTCATCTTAAGGTAGGCCCATTTATCCACTTATTCTTGATGAAGAATGATTACATATTTATAATTTCATCAAACTTTAAATTTCACTTGTAAGTTTGCTTATATTAGCCCTTTATATGAATTTACCCATCTTAAAGACTAAGTGTTCTTTAACTTTCATGCTTGAAACCTTGAGTTTTGTTTATGAACATGTCTTTATATTGAGTGAGGATTATGGAAAGATACTTTATAAGTGTGTTAAATGCCACTCTTAATTATGAGTGAGTAATAAGGACAATGATCTCTTAAGGAATGAATACTTTAGGAAAAATGATTCTTAACTGTTAATAGCCTTTAGAAACCAACCACGGTTTATAACGTTCAATTTCCCCTTTTGGATTTCAGTTTAGCTATGGAAAACTAAACTTCTAACGTTATTCTGATTTAGGGAGTTAAGCTCATTATAGCTTTATTCCATCAGATGAATTGATTACTAATAGTGGATTTAGTGTAAGAGATATGATTAGTAATCTTTCAAAATATCCATGTAAGCTTTATTAAGGTAGTTTCATAATCATGAAAGTTAATAGGGAATATATGGCTTGATGACCTACTAAGCTGGATCTAACGGGTTTGAAGCAAAATCATTAATAGTTTCATAGATTTCCTCTTGATTATTTTAGTCAGGTATATTAGGAGTAACATTATTTTCTAAGTGTGCGGAAGTGGATTAGTGTTATCGCAGTGTGGTGTACAAAAGGTGTAATCGGAGTTAATTTAGAGTTTAAATTTAACTTTATCTCTCCCCCCGCCTCTTGTTGTGACACCCGAGAATTTCAAGGTTAACTTCCGTTAGACAAATCCGTTAGTTACGATTATAAGTGTTAACTTAAGTAACTAATGCTTAACTAGGCCGAATGCGTCCACGTCCTTTGGTTGATCACCGAACCCGCCCATATGTGCTATGTGCTTCATTTACTTAATTGTCTATTATGTGCAATGTGATTTAAACGCATGACTTATTAGTGTTAATAGCATGATTAATTGTAAATACTTGATTATGTGAAACTTGCCTATTTTGGTCGCCAGCGAAACTACCGGGCGAAACTATAGTGTCGCCCGGCAGCTAGCTGAACTACTCGACCAACACGTGACCAGAGCTAGTTTCGCTTGGCCAGCGAAACTGCCAGCGAAACTAGCCTCTGATATAAATAAACTTAATAAACCCTAGTAGCCTCATTTTGCCTAAACCACACAACAAACACACACACACTCTTTTCTCCTGGAGATTCTGATCAGCTAAGAAACCATCAAGAATCATCATCTCAGCCTTGAGACAACACCCATTTGGATCCTAGATCAAATCGTGAGTCTCCAAAAACCTTTCTTTATGTCTTTTCCTTGTGTTTTCTTTAAAAGCATGCTCAAACCCTCATGTAATTGCTTGATCTACTAATATGTTGTCTAGGGATGCTAGTTTTATCATAAAGTCAGAAACTTTACGTGTAAAAACAAACCATGATGATGATTTATGCAATTTTGGTCATTTTAGGGTTTAGAAGTGTTTTTAGAGATTTGATGATTAAAATGCATGTTAAACATGTTAAAGCTGCTTGATTTATGTTGGTAAATGCCTATGTATGCTAGATAATGAATTGCATGTAAGATCAGAAGCCTTTAGGTTGATTTTTAGGCAAATCCGTATGTTTTTCGCGACCAGCGAAACTGTCTGTTCTCTGGGCGAAACTAAGTAGCGAAATTATATCTCCTTCCAGCGACACTGACCAGCGAAACTATAGTGTCGCCGGGTAACCTGACCAGACCAGCTCGAACGAAACTACCGAGCGAAATACCTGAACGAAAGTTCAAACCAGTTTCCCTGCGAAACTAGGCTAGCGAAACTGCGTCAGCAGTTTCGGGCGAAACTAGCCTAGCGAAACTGTGTCACCGGGCATTGCCTAGCGAAAGTGCTGCCCGTGCACCTAGCGAAACTGCCTAGCGAAACTATGCTAGCGAAACTAAGACTTGACCTAAAAACCAAACTTGTGAAATTTGCTTAAGTGTTATGCCATGACTTGCATGATTATGCCATGATGAAACATGCTTGATATCTGATTTATACGAACCCTTATTTATGATCAACCATTGGTGTCGTGTGTCGGTATGTCGAGTCATAGTTGCAACGTGCTATGTTATGGGCCATAGTGACGTTAAGTAAAGATTAGACACGAAACTAATACTTAAGACCTAAACGTGTTCTAGGTCTTCGTTAAACAACAATATTTGGATTACTTGAAGTGTAGCAGTGCAACCAAAGGTGAGTGTCACTAACCCGCTTACTGTGAGTCCGTTTGGGCCACACCGGATAACTTAACGAAAAACAATGCTGATAAACTCTAGAGTGCTAGGCACCTACCAATGAACAAGAGAACTCGGGATGCTCGGCACCCACTTGATGAACTGAAGTGTTTTATGGGAAACACTTGTGAACTACAAACAAACTATTTTTCTGAAACAAAACTGAAAACGTTTTAATATGGCTAGTGTAGGTTAAAGTCTGAACCACATGATATCACATGTTTTCTAAGGATGCCTTATAACTTAAAAGTCCTCAACTTAAATTGTGCCATTAATTTGTGAAAGCGAGGGGATGTTGGGTAGATCTACTGGAGTTTGACAAACTCCGCCCCGTGGCACGGGGAGTGCACGGAGGAACAATATCAGCCTATTTGACCGTGGTCCCGGAGAGGACACGGGGGAGGCAAAAACCGCGATGACGTATGTCCGCACCGTACGGGATGGCTCGGCCCCCACAAAATAAGTCAGCTTTGGTACAAACTTCCTTAGAGCATGGAACAACGGATTAGCTACCCGCGATATCGGTTGAGTCCTTTAACTTTACGGAACTAGTACATACCCGATGACGTAGGTCACGGACAAACCATTTATAAACTGAGATTTAATTACGAGCATTGCTTTTCACAAATAAATAACTTGTAAGTATACCTTGACACGAATTATGATTATGAGACCGGGCCAATGCATGACAAGCCCACTGTGAACTCACCAACCGTTAGGTTGACACTTGCGTGGTTTAAACTTTTGCAGATCGCTAAGGAGTATATCCGTTGGAGGTTGGCATGGCACGAGAAGATATTTATTTCTGTTTAAACTGAACTTGGGAATTTTAAAACAACATTTATGTAAAGCACGTGGTTAGTGCTAAGGACAATTATTTTATTCCGCTGCGTATGTAATTTAAGACTTTGATTTATAACTTGTGTTTGAACTAACCCTGATTCGTTTAGTATTTGTAACTATGGTTGTGGATCCTGGTCTAGCTCGCACCCCTCGACGGTATAAACTCCGTTAGTGGTATTTTGGGGGTGTGACAGATTGGTATCAGAGCCATAAGTTGCAGAGAACTGGAATCATTTTTGAAAACGATTTGGAAACTGCAACTTGAAAACCTTGGTTACAAAACGAAACAAACAAATTCCCAAAGACAAAATTTTTACGTGCCAACCTGGGATACTCGCTCTGCTGTGTAAGTAAAGGCTTAATACGTATGTATATATATATATATATAAATATATATGTATAGACCGTGTCTAAGTAGTCTAACGGAAGACCTTAGGAAATTTTCACACACGAATACGAAATGCGACCGCAAATACGCACACTACTCTGGGGAAAGCGACAACGAAACGATGCTACACGCTACGTCCTGATTTCTACTACGACGACTACGCCGACGGTGACTTTTATGGGAAGCCGACCTTCGACGATAGCACTTACGACTTACTCCGACGACGCCTCGACTTTGCACGAAAATTTTTCTGGACTAATAGCGGGATAACGGAGAAATGGTTAATATACATATTATGGGATATGTATAAAATATAACTGTGACTGAACATTGGCTACTTTAACTGTTCAGCAAGATGTCTGGAAGAGGAAACGGAAGAGGCAACATAAGCATGACGCCTGCACAGCTGCAAGCAATGATTACTGAACATGTGCAAGCCGCGGTGGCAGCCGTCCAAGCTGCATATGCCGCACAGGGTAACTATTATGCCGGTTAAGGCACAAAGCAATTATATCATGACCTGTTTAATTTTAAAATCCGAACTATTTATGCATCAGGAAACCAGCACCACTGCACGTTCAAGTCCTTCATGGACTGTAAGCCGATGACATTTTCCGGCGAAGAAGGAGCTGTAGGACTCCTTAGGTGGATTGAGAAGTCCGAAAAGGTTTTCTCCATGTGTAACTGCCCAGCTGAAAGCAAGGTGAAGTTTGCTACTGGTACCTTCGAAGGAGCTGCACTCTCCTGGTGGAACGCTGAAATTCAGATGGTTGGGCTAGACGCGGCTAATAACATGCAGTGGGCAGCATTTAAGGAGCTGATCATGGAAGAATACTGTCCACGTGACCAAGTCAAGAAGCTTGAGGGTGAATTCCTGAATTTGAAGATGTCTGGGTCTGAAATCGAGCAGTACACCGCACGATATCATGAGTATGAGGTCCTATGCCCCACAATGGTCGATGCTGAGTTCAAACGCATTGAGCGTTATCTGGAAGGCCTCGCGCCTCAAATCAAAGGATTGGTGACTGCCAGCAACCCCGCGACCGTGCAGCAAGCCATTCGTTTGGCTCACAAACTTACTGATCAAGAGGTCGAGAAAGGTACTCTACCTGCGAAAGTCACTGAAAAGACTGCCTTGAGTGGCAAGAGAAAGGCTGATGATGAAGCTCCTGAAAACTCGATGAATGTTCAGAGTGTGGGTAACAGCACTGGGAGGTCTTTCAACTCCCAAAGCCAAAGCAAGAGGTCCGGGAATAACAGTGGTAACTACCGCCAGGGCGGAAATGGTCAGAGCAACTACAGGGGTAACCTACCCATGTGCAACAGATGCGGGAAACATCATGCTGGGATTTGCAGAAAGAGTCTGAGCTGTGAAAGGTGTGGTAAGGGAGGCCACGAAGCGAAGGACTGTTGGGCAACTTTACCCGAGCAGCAAAACCGCCCCAGAAGGAACAGCAACAATCAAGGGAACAACTATGGGAACAATCGGGGTAATGGAAACAACGGTCAGAACCGCAACAATGAAGCTCCCAGGGGAAACGGTAACGGGAATTGTTATGAATGTGGTGCTCCAGGCCACATTAAAAGAGACTGCCCTCAGCTAAGAAGACAAGGGAACGGAAATCAGGGAAATAACGGTGGGAATGGTAACGGTGGAGGTAATGGTAATGGGAATGGCAATGGTAATGGTGGAAACGGAAATGGTGGAAATGGTAGAGGTCGAGCTTTCGTCATGGGCCAGGGTGAAGCTCGCAATGACGCCAACGTGATTAATGGTAAATTTATTTTGAACGGTTTCTTTGCTACTGTTTTATTTGATTCTGGTGCTGAAAGAAGCTTTATTTCCACTAAATTTGCTAGACTAATTAATGCTAAACCGATTGCCCTAGACGCTAAGTATGTGGTAGAGCTAGCTAATGGTAAACTTCATGATACGACCCAAATAGTTAAGGACTGTAAGTTGGAACTAGCTGGCCATACATTAGGAATCGATCTTATGCCTTTCCCGATTGGTAGTTTCGACGTCATAGTAGGAATGGATTGGTTATCCGAAAACCGAGCTGAAATTTTATGCCAAGAAAAAGTGGTTCGTATCCCACTCGAAGACGGTAAAGTATTAACGGTTCAAGGTGAAAAAGGTGGAACAGTCACCGGCATTATTTCATTCCTTAAAGCTCAGAAATGCCTCCGTAAGGGTCACTTCGCGATTCTTGCAAACGTCACTGACACGACACATCCCGAGCGCAAAATTGATGATTACCCGATAGTTCGCGACTTCCAAGATGTATTTCCTGAAGATCTGCCTGGCTTGCCTCCATTTCGACAAGTTGAGTTTGGGATCGACTTAGCTCCAGGTGCCGCTCCAATTGCACGCGCACCGTACCGATTGGCTGTAAGTGAACTCAACGAACTCTCCTCACAACTGCAAGAACTACTCGACAAGGGGTTTATCCGTCCAAGTTCGTCTCCATGGGGAGCTCCGGTATTGTTCGTTAAGAAGAAGGATGGAACGTTCCGAATGTGTATCGACTACTAGTAGAGCTCAACAAAGTTACGATCAAGAATCGGTATCCGCTTCCTCAAACACGACGATCTCATCGACCAAACTACAGGGTGCGGAATCTACTCGTCAGAGATTGATCTACGATCAGGATATCACCAGCTTCGCGTTCGTGATGAAGATGTACCCGAGACAGCTATCAGAACTCGGTATGGTCGACTACGAGCTCCTGGTCTATGTGCAGGTCACAAGATCAAACCACCTACACGGTGTCTAGCAAAATACTAGTGCGGAATCCTCGTATAAGCTTGATCTCTCAAGGGAAATAGTAGAAGAATAGACTAGCACCTAGTGAAAAGCTGCAGCCTTGAATGTAAAATCGTCTACTAGAAGCAACCGATGAGATCTGATCGTAAACACACACAAAGATGAAGATCTCGTGAACACCTATGGCATGCTTACCTTACTCGTGGATCATAAACAAGCACCCCAAATGAGGAGGACTAGAGGGGTTTATATAGGCACCCCAATGGGTTTACTATTGGGCCCCATGTGGATCATAAACCCAATAGTAAAACCAAGCCCAATCATAAAACTAGCCTAAACACAATAAACAAATTAGCCTATGATCCTAATTAAACCCTCTAAGCCCAGCCCAACTTATTTAATATTACAAGCCTCATAATCTAGCCTCTACAATCTTCCCCTAGGCTTGTGATATTAAATGTCTTCGATCTTTGAAATTCTTCTTCTTGACTGGCTGGCAAAGACGTTGATGAAGATTCTCTCCGCAGAAATCTTCAATGGGTTTCATGACGGGCACTTGGGACTTCCTCTTGATCAGCATCAGCTCGAACTTCTTGAATTTGAACAAGCAATGAGATGGAGGATTCTCAATGACTTGCTTCTTTTGAAAGGACTGGTTCTTGCTGAATCTTCGGTAACTGTCTTGAATCTCCAAAAATTAGAGGGTAAATTTTGAAAACCTCCTAACTTTGGAGACCTTGATTGTTGATCTTCAAACTTCAGAATCTCCGACTGCTCTCTGTATCATTTTCTTTTTCAAAGAATTGAATTGAGATCTTCAGCTTCCCCTAAACTTGTGGGCATTTTCTTTGAAAAACTTTTGACATTTTTGGATGCTTGTAAAGACACCAACAACTTCCCCTGAACAGTTGCTTGTATGAGATGGAAGTCTTGTCTGGCTGGTTCTTTATCTTTGAGCAGCAGCAGCATCTTTCTATCATCAACCTGTCTGACACACATTTGAAAAAATATACACTACCAGACATGTGATGACTGGTCTTTGGGTTAGAAGGTAATTATCATCAGTTCAGATGATTCAAAATAATATATTTTTAACCAAAAACCCTAATATAGATTACGGGTTTTCTTATAAAACTTCCCCTAAACCCAAGACCTTTAAAGACTTCCCCTTAGCTGATAACTTCCCCTCAGCTAAGGACTTCCCCTGAAATAATACATATTATCTTCGAGTTCCCTTCAGATACTATGTATTATGGAAGTCTTTTCATTAGATAATAAGTATCATCCTCGAGTTCCCTTCGGATAATACTTATTATCCCATACTCCTTCCCCAAAAAATTTGGCAAGATCTGTCGGGGGCATATTGTCATGCATTAAAACCCATGAAAAACATATTTTGACTTCTCAAATCAACCTGGCCAAGACGAAAACACACCAAAAAGAACTTAACGACTCACACACTAAAGATAAAAGAAAACAACTACTTACCAAACCAAACATGAGAAAGTTTACAAGGGATCAAACCGTATGAATCTGACTGAGGAACCCTTTTCAGCTTCAGTTACTTGACTAGTCCAGGTGATTGCCGGTATGTTTGTCCGCTTTAAACTCAAACCCGTTTAGTCCCAACCGAATGCGTCATGCTTAATATAGTACAATATTACCATCATGTTTAATTGTCCCCACACCCAAGCGTACACAGCAAAACCTACCCAACCTCAGAGTTTATTGAGGATTCACAAACCCCCAACTTGAGGAACCATGCAACACCGTTATGACTACCACTTATTTCATTAACCATCAGTTGGTGATCAGGTCGGCCGCTAAGCACGCAAAGAAGACCAACTGAGTGATTATTTATTCTCTTTTCTTTTTCATTTTCTTTTTCTTTCTTTTGTCTTTTTTTTTTCATTTTCATTTTCTTTTGCTCTGTGGTGTTGTCAAGATAGCATAAACATGGCGTGTGAGAAAGTGAATACTAGGTATAATTACCACTCTCAACCCGTTTTTGTCGGGACTCAGTCTTTTAAACCATGCAACCTAGGATGGGAAGCTAAACATATATATCTTTTAAGTTCACTGCACTTTCATTGGAGGTCATAAGTTTAGGTCGAGCCTACCGAGCATATCACTGTGGAGCTTGCCTTTCACTTCCGCCTTACGCGTGTCAGCCATCTCCAACCCGGTCATTCATTTTACTTCCCCTAAACTTCTCAAAAACAAGACACAAACAATTAAAAATTAAAAAGCACACTATTTTTGAGGGGTCAATTTTTTTTTTTCATCTTTACATTTCTTCCCCTTGCTTTTTGATTTTTAATGTCACAATCTTGTGAACATCAAATTTTTTTTTTTTTTTTAAATAAACTCACAAACACACTTAAAAGAACAAAACACAAAATTTTGAAAATATCTGGCCAAGCTAACTTTCAAAGTATTGATTTGAAAATTTTTAGAAAATAGGGTTTCATGACATGCACACTTCATTCCGTTTGAAGTCAACCACTTAATCAATCAATTGAAAGTTTTAGGAAATTTGGTTTGACTCAAAACACCCTTTGCCGCTTCATTCACACAACCAAGTTAAGAACAGTACCTTTCGTGCTGAAATTTTACCTTTTACCTCTCAATAAGACATACCTTCCATTTATAGATTACTTGTCATGACATGAAGATACGTCTCCTAAACTGTGCCTGGAACAATCACTTATCAACAAACACATTAGTAAATAAAAACGTTAGTGATAATCCTCCTTGATCGTTCCAGCACAGAGTGAGAGATTAGTTAGCCAGTGGTACCCAGGCCATTGTTTTTCTGGGTACACCTGAGGAATCAATGAATGAAACTTCTTTTAAAAACATTCCTTTTGAAAAATCAGGAAGTTGTGATGATTCGGTTGTAGCTGCCTTGACTTTTGGCTTCCAAATTCCAGATGATTTAACATTTATTTTAGTCACTTTTGGAGTTGTGACCTTAGGTTTTTCAACCTTCTTCATTTTAGATTCA
The DNA here is from genome assembly GCA_039602395.1 of Deinandra increscens subsp. villosa. Lineage (NCBI taxonomy): Eukaryota > Viridiplantae > Streptophyta > Magnoliopsida > Asterales > Asteraceae > Deinandra > Deinandra increscens. Next base: position 66,824,537 of record JBCNJP010000012.1, on the reverse strand, counting down.
CTTTTCAAAACAGTTTTTGTTTTAGTCACCTTTTGAGTTGTGACTTTAGGTATTTCAACCTTCTGCATTTTAGAAATATTTTTCAAAACAGTTTTAGTTACCTTGGGAGGGGTAACTTTGGGTTTTTCAGACTTTGTTTGTTTTGAAAATGGTTTCTTCACCTGTTTTTGGAAATTTTGGTAACTTGGAAAGCTGTTGTTTTGATTTAAAGATTTTCTTTCAGCTTTGGCAACACCCCAATGTTGATCAGAAGGTTTAACCTTAGGAGTAACAGTCTTCATTGCCTTAGGTTTCTGCACCATCATCGGCTTAGACTTCACAGACTCCTGAGATGAAACCCTTTGACTTTTCGGAAAATAGGGTTCATAGGGGCGATAAAGACAGTTTCTAGCAATATGACCAGCGATGCCACAATTAAAGCAAGTCTGCTTCTTTAGATAGAAGTCAGACGTGTACCCATTTGTCTTTGGTGGCTGATATGGAGCTGGTTTGCTCTGTGTCTGCCTCCTTGGTCCATTTGCTGATCCAAGATTGACTCTTGGCTGGTTCCTCGAAGCCTGTGTCGAACCTGTCTTAACCGTCTTTGTGCTTCCTTGATTCGTTGACGTTGAAGCACCATTCTTGCAATTACAACAACAACTGCATGATCCAACTGAAGAAATGGGAGACACAGCCACTCCCTTGAGTTTTTCATTCTTCACCACAGTTGTTAATTTCACACTTGGATGCTTAATGGTGATCTTTGGCTTCTCAACTTTGGCTTCACTGATCACTCCATCAGTTAGTCCCTTGAACTTGGAGGAGAAGGATGGTAAGTCATACCCAACATCTGGTTCTTGGTCAAACATAGATCCAGATGTCATAAAGATCTTCCCCTCAGGCCGTGTTGTCAAGATCACCTTTTCCCTTTTGACTTCGTCAACAACTTTCAAGCATGGGGTTTCAATTTTAGGGTATGGTTTCAACTCTACCCCAGCTTCATCAGACTTGGAGCTATGACATCTGTTATACTCCTGGCACTCAGCATCATCTCTTGATACATCCTCTATTCGCCCTTCACCATATGTCATGGTTGCCTCGTTGTCTATTTCCTCTTGGGTCAATGGTGTAGTTCCAACCAAGACACTATCAATAGGAGGAGCAGCTTCTATATAATCAGACTTGGTTCGTTCAACTTGATCCTCACTAAGGAGCATTCCTATAATGTCTCTGGGAACTGGTGAAGGAATAATGCTATTTGCAGCCAAGGCCTTATCAGTCTTTTCTGATCCAAATCCAGGTGTGTGTTTCCCAACTTGACCAGTCACAACAGCATGTGACAATTCCTTTCCAGCATCAAGCATTCTTTTGCTCCTCATTTGATTCATATCAAGTTTAACCTGCATCTCATTGTTCTTATGCTTCAGGTCATCTATCTGCTTACTTAGCTCAGCTATTTCTAACTTAGCGTTGTCATACAAATAGGCATTCTCAGTTGCAAGGTTCCTATATTTTGCTATATCTAATTTCTGGGCTTTAACTTTTTCTTCATTCTTTTGCCATCTACCTTTAAATGAGCTC